>OZ008367.1:88590510-89190510 GCA_963931995.1 Phaonia tiefii | reverse complement strand
TTACCGCCTTATAATCTACAAAGGCGGTAGGTGCCGATTTGTTTTTCGTGGGTTTTCTCCACGATTTGTCGGAATGTGAATATCTGGTCGATAGTTGACTTTCCAAACCCAAATTCACACTGATAACATCTGAAATAAATTGATTTAGTTTCGCACATTCCGCTCGACTGGACCTTGTATGCGGGTTGCGTTTTTTGACAACAGAACACAGTATGTCATACATGGGGCAAATTAATTATATGACAATTATAATTTGTAGTTTAATAGTTTAAATGCAAATTTAAAAAAAATTAAATACCACTGACAATAGTACTTATTTTCAAAGTATTTCTTTTAATCTAACAGTTTTGGTTTTAAAATATTTTATATGTACAGGTTAATGAATTTGAAAGCACTACGAGGCAACACCAATCGAAGCCACAAACCTCTACATATAATATACTTTAAAAACAGTATTGCCAGCAGTCAAACAAATTCAAAATACTTAAAAAAGCATTCCCATATTTCATTACCCGATTCCACAACCTACGTTTGCAATGCCTGAGCAAATGGAAACCCTAATTTTTTAATTGTCATTACGAACAATGGTAATTCTTTTGCAGTTGCATTAGATAAAGTAATGCCAATAAAAATCCAATGCAAATTAAAACATCCCAACTCTGCAGTATGCTACGACTTGCCGGGCACGCCATTTGTCTAGCCAGATTTGGCATGTGAGCTGATGCATGCACCTTTCCAACTCCTAGACGCCAGCTTTGAACATCTTAGGGTGCGTACAGAGTGGCCGCTTGTTGCCGAGCCGAGCCGACTGACGCTTATTGCGAGAACCAATGCGAGAAAACTGTTACTATACAAATTAGTACAAATAAGCGCGAACAGGTCATAGTGGGCACCGAGCTGGTCAGAGCGCAAAGCTGATTGAGTGCGAGAAAATAGTTCCAAAGCGTATTTCAGCGCCGAAAACATTGTTTATGTTATGTTGTTATGATTTCCACTTGTTTGGAAAACAAAAAAAATGCAAACAAAAATTTAAGAAAAAGTAAATAAAATATGCAATCAAAAAATTAAAAAAATAATAAAAATTAAAAATAAAATAAAAATTAAAAAATATTATAAAAATTAAACAAAAAAATAAAAATTCAAATATAAAATAAAAATTAACTAAAATTATAAAAATTATAAAAAAAATTAAAAAAAACAAACAAAATTTAGAAAAAATTACAGCAGACAGTTGTCCGAGGCCTTCGGCCACGGACTGTCCCTGCAGACTGTGTCAGAGACACGGCCATTAAGTTTAACGTAGAATACGCCATCCGATAAGACAGAAAACATATATAACAATAAATTCATTTGCTTATATTATTTATCATTTATTGTTATATATGTTTTCTGTCTTATCGGATGGCGTATTCTACGTTAAACTTAATGGCCGTGTCTCTGACACAGCCTGCAGCGACAGTCCGTGGCCGAAGGCCTCGGACAACTGTCTGCTGTAATTTTTATATTTACCAACGGCATTTGATTCAAGTCCGTTTAAAAAAAAAATATTATGTTCAATTTTTTTAAACTTAATTTAATTTATGTATTTTAATTAATATTTTTTATTGAAATAAGTTCTGCGAATGTTGAGAGGGGCGCCCTAATATTAAAAAAGGTTTACCTTATCGAGTCTTCGCATTAGCATTCGAGCGTTGTGTGAAAGCTTTACGCTTTACAATTCAAAATTAATGTTACAACAGCTTTATTGAAGCTTTCGCAAAAAAACTTTATTACGTTAGCTTAATGTTTGTTTCACTTTTTACTAGATACATGTTGCCAAGCAACATTAGCTTGCTGATCGTTTCACTTTTTACTAGATACATGTTCCTAAGCAATGTTGAGCAACCAAAAACACTCAACCAAACACCACACATATGTTTGAGTGTATGTGTTTAAACAATTTTCATTTCAGAAATTAAAATACTAGAAATATATCAACCAATATGAAATGTATATCAAACGAAAGATAACATCTTCATTTACCTACAAAAAAAATTTTAAAAAAATTCATCTAGCCGTTTCCTCAAATTCAATGAAATAAAGATTACAACAATAAAAACCTGACATGACTCCTCATACCGTAAGGTAAGACGTATTCTACGTCAAAAAAAAATTTAAAAAAGAAGTATGTAAATAAAATATACATATAAAAAATTAAAAAACATAAAAATAAAATACGAATTACAAAAAAAAAATAATATAAAATACATAAGAAAAACCTAATTAATAATTTATTGTAATTAAAAAATCTTTTTTATATATTTTTTAATTGTAATTTAAATATCTTTTATTTACAAAATTTCAAGAATAATTGAACACGAATGAACAACAAAGCCAAATGCATACAAACATACATAAAACACAAATAATAGCGCTGATTCTCGCATCCACTATGCACACTCAAATTTGTTTCTCGCATGAACAAGTTCTCGGAATAAGCGTCAGTCGGCTCTGCTCGGAACAAGCGGCCACTCTGTACGCACCCTTAGCCGGTGGTCCTTCATCACTTGCGGCTTTGTTGTTCTTAAGCCGGGAAATTGCAGTTCTAACTTCGCTATTGTTAGGAGTGGGTAATCAACACCATCGCCTTCCATTTGCACAAGTCCCTCATCTGCATTGAGTAAAGCAGAGAAATTATCTCTCCATATTCCCAACATACTCTGCACATCTGCGACTAGATTCCCCTTCTTATCTCTACAAAAGGGAGCCCTGATCCATGGCTTTTGGTTTGAATTTGCACTATTCTGTAGAATTTATGGGCCACATTCTCCCTTCCGTAGGATTCAATTTGCCAACTCTCGCGCTTTCTCCACATCCGTTGTTTCTTCTTAAATAAGTGGGGTTCCACTCTCCTTCTCTTCTTATACCTCTCCATCGTGGCTCGCGATGCAACTGACTGAAGCATTGTCATACATGCAGCGTCCTTTTCATCACTTACCATGCAACACTCTTCAACGAGGTTTACGAGGTTTTTCTTAACCGAGTACGGTATCTGCAGCAGCTTTCATAGAGTGGGAAATGTGTTTCCACTGCGCTTCAGTTTCATGAGGCGGCGGTCTGTTCAGCGCCAGTAGATGAGTGAGTTGTAGAGTTAGGAACTTTAGTTCATTTAAGTGAGCGCTCTTTTTAGTTTAGCTCAACAGAATGAACTAGTTCATTCATTTAGTTCACTAGTTCATTGTATCATTTCAGCTTAACAGTTCATATGAGCTGTGAACTAAAGATCTCATTTCAGTTTAACTTGTAGTTTTAGCTCAATCGGAGCGAATAATCGCGAAAATGATCAGATTTTTGCAGATTCTAGTGTTTTGGATACTGTGATATTTATTTATACTAAATCGCCCTATTGAAGATCGACTTAACGACTGGATTATTCCGTTTCTGAAATATTGGTGTTTCCGTTATATTTTTATGTTTTGGAATAAAAGTGGCGATTAGCTCTGTAGTTATTCGCTCTTATTCCCGTTGTCGTCGTCGACGTCAATACAATATCGACACCATTTTTATTGGCGACTAGAAGGCATTTAAAAAAAAAAAGATTTGATCTATGATTTGTTTTTGGATCATAGACATCAAAAACTTTGTTGTTGTCGATGTGACAATACATTTATAACGCTCTAAAGTTGACAAAAATCTGATGACGACGACAACGGGAATAAGGCCGATTCTTTAGGAGTCCGTTACATATTCATTCCACAAAGTTGACAATATTGGCGGAGAAAATTGCACAACTGAAATACAAAAACTGCTGAAACAAGTGAGCTACTGAAACAAAAGAGCGGAATAGTGCGGACTAGTTCATCTAGTTCACAAGAGTGAATCGTTCAATTGAACTAGTTCGTTCGTGAGCTACACAACTCTAGTGAGTTTTTTCTGCATAGGCCTTGGTTATCTTTGCTTAACCTCGCTCTGCTTAATCTTGTGTGAACCTATGCTGCCAATAGGTAGGGGTGGCGAATCGATGTTAGCTCCTCCAATTACAGGTACGCCCATTACACTAGAAGAGTGCATCTGGGTTTTCGTCTGCTGACCGAGGGATATTCAAGTAGCCTAATGGATGTCTTTATTATGGAATCTCGTACTATTGACAACAATGTTTTTCGTCAAGGCAAAATTTAACAGTTTCATTCCGTCATCGGAAGTGATGGCGTGTAGACTGAATTTACCGATGGTTGATTCAAATACATTTTCCTTGCAGACTTTTTTTTAAAAATTTACAAAATTTAATTATGGTTTGTTTATTGGCATTAAATTCACATTTCACAAACATTTCTAGTTTAGCAACCTCTATCAGCAATTCAAACTGTATTCATAGTTGTTTTTCAACATCTACGTTACTTGACACATTGAGTCGTACGAGTAATAATTATAAATTTCTACCGCCAACAAAGTTTTATGTGTTCGTAGAAAAACTCCTCGAAAGGCGGAAGTAATTTTATCAATCTTCACACTGGGTGCATTCATTAATTTTACCATAATTTAAAATGCTGACTGTTGAAAATAATATGCACTGCAACATGTATGAATACGTAAACAAAATTTCAAATTCAACTGAAATCCGAAATGTATATGCAGTAAAAACTGATGGAGTGAAACTGCTTCTGTATCTGTATAAAGTCAACAGTGACCAACCATAATGTTAAGAATTCAATTCATTTCAATAGAGATCAATTGGTATTTAATACCACACAAATCCATTACCATGCATAGAATAGCTTAATAGTAGTTACTATGTACCGGATTAATGCAAGTGTCTCGAGTATTATGTATGCACATCCATCGAAACAATGCTACGAACGAGTATAACATCATACGTTGGCTTATAAGTAGATCCCAAGCTATTGATTAATGCTTCAGCATTTATGTTACATGAAAGTACGTGCAATAAGAGTACAAGCAAGGAATGGATAGAGTGAGTGGACGGGACTGAGTGAGCTTACTGCAATCGACTACAGCAAAAACATTTTACATTGTTTTGGTTTAGTTACAGCTGTGGTGGCAGCTTGCAACACTTGCTCCAGATTGTGGAACATCTCGCATGCAAGTATTCGTCCTCCACAAGTTCCATATGTTGAACTGTGTATGGGGTATGTGGTTTTTTATCTTAAGATTGTTTACCTTTCTTAAATGTCTATAAAAAGAGTGATTATGCTTTATATCTTCTACTCTAAGCTACTTTAATTAGGGTGACACTAATTTTTCACTTTTCAGTTTTATATGAGTGCAAGTTTGAAAAAATCTCAAAATCGGTTAATAATTTTTAAATTTCTAGTGACGAATTTTAAATTTCAATTGATGAGTTTCAAATTTCAATTGATGTGTTTCAAATTACAAACCGAAATTTTAAATTTCAATTGGTGCATTTCAAATTTCAATTGATATTTTTCAAAATTAAATTGATATTTTTTAAATTTCAATTGCAAATGGTGTAATTCAATTGAACGATTCATTCTTGTGAACTAGATGAACCAATCAATCAATAGATGAACTCTCTGAAAGATTGGACTCACGCACGCTCATGCACGAAGATTTTGTCGCTACTCATATTCGCGCACGTTCACGTGATCAAACTTTTACGCGTGAATCACGCGTGAGTCACGGCAATCACGTAACTCATGGTCATCTCTTCTTGAAGAGTCTTACATGGTAGTAGTTGTAAAGAGGTACATAAATGCTTACCCCGGTATTCATAACGAAAAGTTAGCCACCGACTGTCATCTGACTAACGATTTTTAATTCATAACACTTCAACTAAAGTGTATCTAACGTGTGGCTAAGAATCGAACGAGTACATACTAAATTTCCGTTCCTATACGAATATATGTACATATAAAAATAACGAAAAAATTTCGTGAACCGAAAATTTCGCTCACTTTTCATTTGCTTGATACTCAGTTCTATACGAACATTTCGTAAACAATATCAGTTACAGAGTTGTTATGCTAAAGTTATTTCATACGTAAACAACAATTGTTTGCGAACAAAATTTTGGAATTTCTCTGCAACAAATCACAGAATTAAAAAAAATCGCATTGTGCAAAACTTTTTTTAAAAAAACTATATTTCTATTAATACAAATATAGAATGGTCTTGAGCTTGAATATTAAAACAAAAGAGTACTAGTAAAAAGGCCGAATAAATCAATGAAAATCATCCCTGATGAATGTAGAGCACGACGAAACTGCGGGAAATTGTTATTGTCTGTAAGAATTGTGTTGTGTTTTTGGGCAACAACAAAAAAACTTGTCTAATGGGAACCGATGGTTCTCTGGAGATGGAAAGAAGTTTCTGCGAATGTTTCTAGTGTGTTTTGCTTGCAATATTTTTTCAAACACTTGTATAGTGGTGAATTCTCAATTCAAATGAGATTTCGTTTGCATTTAGTTTGATGAATTTTTCAAAAGCATCATTCCAAACAACCGCTGATGAAGATCTGTGGCTAGCTCTGAAATAGCTATACGGGTTGAAAGGAATCATAAGACTGCATTGTGCAAAAATTCTTTTAAAAACTATATTTCTATTAATAGAAATATAGAATGGTCTTGAGTTGAATATTAAAACAAACAAGTACCAATAAAAAGGCCGAATATAAATAAAAATCATCCCCAAAATCACAAAATTCAATATGAAATAACAAAAATCATTACTAGCAGGGTTGTATTTAGCTAACACAGAAATGTTCATACTAGAGTTAGGCAGTAGATAGAAAATTGTTATGAGTTAACTTTTGACTAAAAGTGACCATGCCCAAAAACACCAGTGACCAAGCCCAAAATAACTCTGGTAAGATGCTCGAGACTAACTTTTTGTTATGCATATGGAGGTAGAATTTCCCAATTTGTTGTAAACATTGGTCGTTTGTTTGTGCCACGTTTGCATGTGTAACCATGGATTTGACGCCATCTTCTTTGCGTCATGGTCCAACATTTTATTATGATTTCGATGCTGATTATGTATGTATATCAATGGCGGCTGTGTAATTTTCTGTCGACTACACAATAAAGTACGACCACAAAGATACCTTCTCATACAAAATACACCTATCGGGCCCTCTGATTTTTCGTGGAGAATATATGTATATGTGTATATGTACTCCGTGAGTAAATATTCTTCTCTATCTTTCTTCATCCTCTTTGCATCTGATGAGCAGCCGTGGCAAATTTACAGATGTCCATGGTCGAAAATGCAACACTGAATCAATTTGAAAATTGAAAATAAATTCAGTGTTTCTTATTTTGGCTGATGTATTGCGTTTTAGATTCAGTCGTCAATGGTTCATCGGGCAGAGGATACGATAATCAAAAGCGCTTGATCAGTGAAAAAAGAATAAACGAAGGCACGGACGATTAAATGGTTTGTGATGTTGCTTTGGTTTTTTGTATGTGTTTCGAATATATGTATGTGTGCTAGAAAAATGAGAAACGATTTTGAGGAAATAAACTGGCAACGGGCAACAACGTGAAGCCCCTTGTCTGTCCGAGCCTTTACTGGGAAAATCGGAACGGCGGACCATTTGTGAAATATAATAAGCAAAAATACAAGTAATTAATCCACGCTTGGCTTGCATGAACTAGATTTGCAAATAAGTGTATTGTTTGTGTAACAACGTATAGTCATAACCAACGCATAGTTGAAACCTTCTGAAAACAAAACCTTGAGAGACAACAAAGAAAGAGCAGCAGACTTTCATTTCATAAAAAAAACATATAATGCATTCAATGCAAGTAAATGTAAAAAGGGACGTTTTGAATCTGTTATTTTTTTGTATTAATTATTTATAAATGTAAATGTATTTATACAATTAATTATAATAAATAAAACATATATGTATATTGAAATCAAAACATAATTCGTTTCTAAATATTATTATGTTTGGGAGGAAATACGCACATGTTTCCACGTAAGTATATGGAGGTTTGGAGGAAACGCGCGAATGCTTCCACGTAAGTATATGGATGTTTTGGGTGAAGAACGCATATGTGTCCACCTAAAAGCATACATGTTTGCCACTAAACATCCTACTGTTTGTATTTAAACACAAGTGAGTTTGGGATTTGCAAACATATGACTGTTTGAAGTGTGTTGCAAACATCTACATGGATCCTTCAGAATATGTTTGGGAGAATATGTTACAGAATCCGTTTTTGCAACAAATGAGTAAGTTTGAAATTAATGCGTGATTCATCGCGAGGTTTGCTTTTCAAAAGGCTTTTTTTTGACAGATCACGAGTGACTCATATCAAACTGCTTTGAAATTTTTGTTCAGTATCGTTTGGCAAGTCATCATGGAAAGACTCACACCACAACAGCGTCTCCAAATTGTTCAGCTGTATTACGAAAATCAGCGTTCTGTGAGAAATGTTTTTCGTGCGACTCGAGGAACTTACGGTGCGCATAATCGACATACTGAGTGGATGATACTCGAGCGGTTAGACTACATCCAGCACGTAGTGAAGAGAATATAGCAGGTGTAGCTGAGAGTGTACGCGAATACCGTGACGAACCGATTTGTCGTCGTTCTCAGCTGCTTGGCTTGTCGTATTCGACAACTTGGCGTATTTTAAGTAATAATCTCGACCTTAAAGCGTACAAAATTCCACTTGTGCAAGAACCGAAGCCAGGAGACTTCAATTTGCTTTGTATTTTCAGTGAATCATTTCGGTGAGCACTTAATTTCACGTTTTGCTACGGTAAATTGACCGCCTAGAAGTGCGATATCACACCTTTGGACTATTTTCTCTAGGGATATGTAAAGTCTGATGTCTTCAGGAATAAACCAGCTACGATTGACGCTTGGAAGCCAACATTACTCGTGTTATTCGCGAGATACTAGACGCTATGCTCGAACGATTGGACTTTCCGAATGGACCACCTCAGACGTAGTCGTGTCCAACATTTACATGATATTATTTTCAAACAGTAAATGCCATAAATTGTTCTTTTAACCGATAACAAAAATTGTAATTTCACTTTAGGCGAACGGTGTAGAGAAGCAACAGGGGTAAACAAAAAGACTCGGTTTCTGTTTTTCGTGTCTTTTTTCATATTCCTCTTTATACTAATTTCTTTTTTTCTTGATACGTTTTATTCATTTTCGTACTTTGAAGTAGCCAGGTGGCATTAAGAAAAATATATTTTAGAATTGACTACAGAACTTGGGAAGAAACAAAATTTTTCGAATAGTAAAAGTAAAAATGCGGAATAATGAATTTTTATTTAATATTTAGGCGTAAATTGGTTTCAATTAATTCAAATAATTTTTGTATACAGACATATGTATTTCTTGATACGAATAATCTACTAAAGCATATTAACCGATTAAACAATAACAATCAACTCTGCCTGCAAAAAAAGACATGCAAGTAAAAATCATCGTATGCACACACATGATTTTTGGAAGTTGCTTTAAAAAGAAATTAAGGAAAAACGACGTCGTAAAAGTCATCGTATGAATCGCGTGTAAATCAAACCTTACGATGAATCACCCGATACAAAGAGTTCGTGCCCGGGAGGAAAAATATTTGTTTTGTGGGGCGAAGTCATAGAACAAATTTAATTTTCTTTGTTTTATCATTAAATTCAAAAACTAAATATATTATAAATTTTTATAGTTTTTAGTTTTTAAATTGTTCACATTTTGAAGTCTTTTTGGGCTTATGTCCAGCACAGCCCATACTCTCTTAATAGCACCAAATTACTGCAATGGATACAACTTTTTATCCAAAGAAAAGTTGGAATTTTTTTTGTCGGCGGCCCATATTTCTCGGATTAGTTTGAACATATAACCTTCAGTATCTTCTACATTTTCGGACGGACCGGAACAATATGGGTATCGTTGGAAAGCTTATAAACATGTCTTTATCCACGATTCATTAACCCATTGCGAGCCAATTAATGATATTCGACTTTTATGCCCCTACTTTTTGCGAAAAAAGGCTATTATCTCAGAATATTGCCAATGTGAAGATGCTAATTTGACAATGCTGGCAGAAAGGTGGGCCCTGCAGCTAAAATATGACACTTTATTTGTTTTTGTAACCCTTTAAAATCCCGAGAAATTAAGAGTGAAAACGCAGTATTTAAAAAAAAAATGGCGCAATTTTTCGGATTTTGTCACACATCGACTTAAGGTACAGAGGGAAATTGAACCCCCCTGCTTGAGGTCCCATTTTCTCACATTCTATACTTTTTCTTTAATTTTTTTTCTCGATATCTCGATAACGAATCAAGTTATCGTAAATTTTCATTTAATATTTTTCGATAATTTTGACCTGTACGATATTATACAAAACAGCGACCAAACCAATCACTAAAGGCAATTTTCTAAACTTTGGAGGCCCATAACGTCGAAAATATCGGTTTCCGACAAATTGTTGTTTTAAACATTTTAGTTTAAAATAACGTGTTTTACGACCCCAAAAAAGAAAAAAATCGGAATTCTGGGCCCAACTGGACTTGCTCCAATAATAATAATAATTATAAATGTAGAGCAGTGATGCATTTCCAAATAGGTCCACAATCATAAACATTTTACGACAAATTCAATTCCAAATTCAACTTGGTCTAAAACACATCGTTATCTATTCGGTGCTATTTTATGTCCACGGCTTAACATCATTTCATTTTCAAAATTAGAAAGAATTATAAAAAATAACCTATTAACCATGTGCCACCTTAAGTCTCCGATATATTCCCTGTATATACATACATATATCTACACAAGATGTATGTAGGTACTATGTCGAATAAAACATGATCATGAGAATCCACTTGTGCACCAGCAACCACTTGAAATCTTGAAGTACTGCTACTCGTACAGTACCTAACATCTGTCCAGTATTCTGTGGATTTTATGGTCATTTTGTCTATGGAAACAAGTCATGTTTAACGATTTTTTCTACTCCTCTGTTTACAATATTTGCACATGATCTGGACACAATGACATCAAAAATATATCACAATTGTCTGATTTCTGTTGTTTTCTTCGTGGACTGACTTCTTAAAGTTTAACTAGACTGCTAGACATGCGCAGTAGTGTCCGATCGATATATGGCAATTTTTGCACCAAATAAATTTAAAATAATTGTAATTGAATGAAGCTAAAAAGCAAAAATGTATGAATGAAAACCTGATCTTTCCAAAACATAAAAACAGAATAAAACAATTTTTTGTTAACACCAGATACCGCACACACAACAACGTTGAAAGCGGTTTCTATGATCATTAAGGTTTTGAAAAATGTTTTTTTTTTGGTTAAATATAACATACACCACACGTTGGTTGCAATGGTTTTGATTCGTTTTTTGTTCATAAATCTTGACTTTAAAATCCATAAAAATTCACCAAATAGCTGATATGTACTACCATTTTTTCATTTACACCACTACCAGTTTTAATTGATGTCTCTTAAGCGATGATATACCATAACTGCCTGCACAATCTTAATGGTTTTGATTGGATAAAGCTATTATTCGGTTTCGACATTGGATGATTTAATATTGTCATTGATTTTTTTTTATGTAATAGGGAATATTTTTAGCCTGTCACTTTGTTTGTAACCAGGGGCGTGGAGTCGGAGTTTAGGAGCCCACAGTCGATATCTGCCCAGAGTCGGATATCTGCCCAGAGTCGGAGTTGATCAGCATATAATACTACTCGAAGATGCCAATTGTTACATCTAATATTGTTTAGCGTGGAACACTCGACTCTGCTCAATGCTATTTTTTGCCTGCGTTGTGAGATATTGCTTATAATAGTTATGGTGAAATTTGGAAAACAGCAAAAATGGTCATTTGGAGCCTCTAGCGTATAACATATTCTCTCAAACAAATTATCCAGGAACCATGTATATGTTTGGAACACACTCACTATAATCATAGACATATTTGTAAATCCTAATCACACTTATATTTAAATACAAGCATTCTAATGTTTACCTGTAAAGATGCATATTTTTACGTGTTTCATCCCAAACATCCATATAGGAACAGCAAGGTTTCCCATTTCATCATGGAAAGATATACGAGCCAACAACGAGTCGAAATTATTAAAATTTACTACCGAAATTTGGAGTCAGTGGCCTCAACTTTAAGAGCGCTACGACCAATTTATGGTCGTCATAATCGTCCTACCCGATCAACAATTGAGCGTCTAGTGCAAAAATTTGAATCCACAGGCACAGTACAAAATGTTCCCGTTCCAGTGAGACAAAGAAGTGCCCGTAGTGTCGAGAATATTGCTGCCGCTGAGGCTTCAGTTCAAGAAAGCCCAAATGTGTCTCTCACACGTCGTTCTCAAGCGTTGGGCATCTCTGCGACGTCGTTGTGGCGAATTTTGCGAAAAGATCTTGGCCTACATCCTTACAAGATCAAATTGACGCAAGAACTGAAGCCGCTTGACCACCATAAGCGTCGTATGTTCGTGAATTGGGCTGAGCAACAACTTGAAAATGATTCGGATTTTCATCGGAAAATCATCTTCAGCGATGAGGCTCATTTCTGGCTGAATGGGTTCGTTAATAAGCAAACTATGCATTATTGGTCAGACAGCAATCCACACGTAAAATTACGGTTTGGTGCGGTTTATGGGCCGGCGGCGTCATTGGGCCGTACTTCTTCCATGATGATCAAGACCGGCACATTACTGTGAATGCGAATCGCTACCGTTCAATGATAATCGAATATTTTTGGCCTCAATTGGATAATATGGACTTGGAGGACATGTGGTTCCAACAGGACGGCGCCACAAACCACTCAGCGAATGCCACAATCAATTTATTGAAAACCAAGTTTGGTGAACGTGTTATCTCACGAAATGGCCCAGTCGATTGGCCGCCTCGGTCGTGCGATTTGACGCCGTTAGATTATTTCCTGTGGGGCTCCGTCAAGTCTATGGTCTATGCCAACAAGCCAGCGACGATTGATGAACTTCGTACGAATATCGAACCTGAAATTGCAACAGTATCGGCCGATTTATGCTTGAAAACCGTCGAAAATTGGGTTCAGCGTCTGGACTTCTGCAAGCGTGTCTGTGGTGGCCATGCAAAAGAAATCGAGTTCCATACATAATGGCATCGAATGTACTTTCACAGGAATAAAGAATTTCATTGGTATCTAAAACCGGTTTTGTTCTATTTAAAAAAATTTTTGTAGCGCTCTTATTGAAAAACCCGTTACTTACGTCGCACAGTGGTTCTGAATTGATTTCCATCAGCCTAAATTCAAAGTTGTTGAGAAATAAATTGTTTTCAAGTTTAGACACAAAAAAATCTGAATTTTCTCATTAAATTAGCACTATCTTTCTAGCTTAAAAAGCGACGCTAATCTCGTGGAAACAGGCACACCACAATTAAATGCTATTAAAAAAGGGGAAATATATATTGATTGTTGTGGCCGTGGGTGGTGCAATGGTTAGTGTGCGCGGGTCTTGTACATGATAACGTTGGTTCGATCCCTGCTCAGACCACCTTACATTTCTTTCGATGGAGGTCACCTCGCTTAGTGATGGCGACACTATCGAGTACTTAGCCATGAAAATAATTCTCAAAATACCGTTCGGAACCGGTGTCAAACTGTAGGTCCCAATCAGTGAGTGTAAAACTAGAAAGCGCACATCTCACTGATTGTGAGAAGCTCTCCCCAATCCCTTCATGGGGTGTTATGGGACACCATTTCTTTTATATATTGATTGTTAACGAACAATCATAACAAAAACAATGCTTTCAATTCCTACTGCTTCTACCTTATTCGACTTCCACTTTTTAACGCGCGTCACTTTTCATGACTTACGATGCTTCTTGGTGAGGGAAGAAGAGAAGCAGAGAGGTAACAAAAGAATCACGAAATGAAATTTGAGGGGGATTATCGACGTTTCTCTTTCACCTTCTTTGTGTTCAATCGGGCGGCAACAAAAAATACCCTGCGAAATTGGGTAACAGATCAGCCTTTCCAACTGTGTGTCAGACATATTGAAGGCGTTTGAAGCAAAGAACTAACGGTGCGTTTACACGGGACAGCTTGAGACAAGATAGTTGAGAATATGTATTAGTTGTCACAAACAGAAAAATTGTTTGACAGCTTTAAGCAGTGTCGTTTCGTTAAATTTCGTGCTCTGATTTTCTTCTTCGCTCTTTTGCCATTGTGTTTTGCCTTACTTCTCCAAATTACAATGAAACTGATGTACTCTGCAAAATTAGACATGTATTCATGATTATATGTATGTTTGTATTGTCAAACAATATTTCAATAAAAGTTACAAAAATTTTCAAAAACAAATATATTTCCCAATTTGTAAGGTCGATTGCGATGTTTTGCTTTTTTCTCAAATTACTACGAAACGTCACCGATCTGGCCCGTGTCTGAACTAGTAGAGGTTGACGCAGTAGGATTTATTATAATTGTGTGCACCAACAACAGGCATTTAGTTTTTGTTTCATGACTCTTACCGTCAAATTCAACACAAATACATATGAACAAACACAGTAAACAAAAAAGTAAAACAACAAAATACACAGAATTGGACAGATGGGATCATAAGAGAGCAAAATCAGTTGTTCTAATGAGCCAACCTCTACTAGTTCAGCCATGAACAGACCGCTTATGTCAAATCTCTTGCCGAAGTTACTGTCGTTGAAAAATCAGAGACAGTGGCGAGGCAAGTGAAAGAAGTGTAAAGGCTCATTTACACTACTGACAGATTGTCAGTATTTGTCTTCAAAATGTGTCAGTAACGTGTAAATGTCAGAATTTACTGACACAAAATTTTCTGACACGTTCTTGTCAACATTTTTGACAAAAATACTGACGTCGTGTAAACAGTCATCAAAATTTTCTGACAGAATTCTGACGACTGTCAGTATTTTGACAACATGTTGTCAAAATATGTCAGTAAATGAACAGAGATAGGAGATCTACATTTCTTTGTCCGCTGTGGAATTTCCTCCTCTTCCTCTTCAATAAGCAATGTTGCAGCTATTATAGCAGCCATGTCGGGATCCATTACCTTTAATAATAACTTTTAACTTTATTTTTATAAACACAATAACTTGCTGTCATGTGTGAATAAAGTAAATGAAAAACAGCTGAGAACAATTGTCAGAATTTGGTGTAAACACAAACAGAATATGTCAGTAGTGTAAACGGTCAGAATATGCTGTCAGAAAATACTGACAAGGTTTTCTGACAAAATATTTTGACATGTGTAAACACTAGTTCAAAATGTTGTGTCTGAAAATTTTGACGAGTGTCAAAATCTGTCAGTAGTCTAAATGAGCCTTAAGTTAGGTAGTAAAAATGTGTGAATGTATTGCTACTGTCGGAGCAAAACTGTCTCGTGTAAACGCCAGGTTATGTTGGTCCAAAGTAAAATTATTTTTCAAACACGATATATGTATTTTGAAAAGTATATACAACCGAACAGTATTTAATATAAAAAAAATTAGCTGATTGAGAAATTGAGTGCAATATGTATCTGTAAAAAAAAATTCGATTTTAAAAATTCGAAAATGGCGAATATCTGTAATATGAAAAAAATTTTAATTGTTTGAGCGCAATATGAACAATTAAGGGAAAATAAGTTTAAAAACTTAAAGCAAACTTAAAACTTAAAAAAAACTTTCGAGCAAAATATGTCTTAAGCGATGATACAGATACAGAATTCCACTTAAGATCAAACAAATTATAATGTTTGCGATTGGACGTACCGTTTCGGTGTTATACGCAATTGTTTATTTTAGCGGCTTCCTTATTTTGGCGAAGGAAATTCCGTACGAATGGACCACTTTATGAAAAACGCTTTGAACCGCGCAAAAAGTAGTTATTTTTTTCGATTGGACATCGACATATAAGATTATGAGCATTTTAGCGATTTTTTATATGAAAAAGCTTGTTTTAGCGATTTTTTAAAAAAAAAAGTTATGCCGTCTTAAAGTCATCCGTCGGTTCAAGCCTCCTTCGGAGGTCAAAAATGTATTATTGTTGGAATTGGACGCACCGTTTTTAATTTTTTATTTTAGAGATTTTCTTATATTGGCGATTTTTTTAAAAAAAAATTCTTCCAAACAATTTGGGCGACTTTATGAAAAACCTTTATAAACCATCAAAAATACTCCGTTCCCGACATATAAAAATATGGGCGTCTTAGCGATTTTTTTTGGAAAAAGTTTTAATTTTACCGATTTTGTTAAAAAAAAGTGATGCCATATTAAAAACATGCATTGGATGCACAGTTTTCGAATTAGCCCATTTTTTATTTTAGCGATTTTCTTCTTTTGGCGATTTTTTGACAAAAAATCTTCCATATGAATGGACCACTATATTAAAAATTGTTAGAGTCCCGCAAAAAGTAGTTATTTTTCGATTGGACAGTCGATTTTCGAGATTTAGACATATGGGCGTTTAAGCGATTTTTTATTTGAAAGTTTGCTTTAGCGATTATTTAAAAAAGTGATGCCGTTTTAAAGACATCCACGGGATCAAAACTCAAAAATGTATTATTATTGCAATTGGACCAAACGTTTTGGAGTTATTATTTTAGCAATTTTCTTATTTTGGCGATTTTTGAAAAAAAAAATAAATTGGACCACTTCATGAAAAACCTTTAGAAACCATCAAAAATTAGTTATGATTTCGATTGCGTGCTGCGTTTGCGAGATATACAAATATGGCCGTTGTAGCGATTTTTTATTTGAAAATGTTTTAATTTTACCGATTTTTTTAAAAAAGGTAATGCCATATTAAAGACTCCATTCGTTGCAGCCTACTATGGATCCTACGGAGCTCAAAAATTTATTATTTTTGCGATTGGACGCACCGTTTTTGAGATAGCGGCATTTTTTTTATTTTGGCAATTTTCTTATTTTGGCAATTTTTTGAAAAAAAAAACTCTTTCATACTACGAATTGAACCACTTTATGATAAAACCGCAGGAACCACCACAAATTAGTTATTTTTTCGATTAGACACTCCCTTTCCGAGATATAGACACCTTTTCTAATTTTTTCATATTTTCGATCAAAAATGGGTCACCCATCGACGTGGGTAATGTTTAAAGGCTACCTACACGTTCCTCATATGTAATTGGTAATCATGATAGGTAATTCCCCATCCTGGTGCGTAACTACGCATTATTTTCTCCAATACTGTCTTGGGTAACTACCCATTATTTTCCATACCCTGTGAGTAATGGGTAATCGTGATGTTCCCATTTTCGGGGATAACTACTCATTATTTCCACATACCATGTGGGTAATGGGTAAACGATCATTACCCATTACCCACGGTGATGTGTATGAGTTATATATGAGGGCGAAATACGAATTCTGGTTCTAAAAATCAGGCCGAATAATTACATTTCACTCTAGTGAAAAAATTTAACTAATTTACCTAAATTGAAAAACCAACCAAAGACTATACTGCCCATTTTGCTTTCAAAATAATAAACTAAATTTAAAAAATTACAGACCAAACCATTTTTTACGTAAATTTTTTTGTTTATATTTCCAGATGATTTGGAGAATAGGGTTATGCCTATTTGCCTTATTGGCACTCAGCGGTAACACGCAAAGCGTTAAGATATCAACTACAGGTTATCACATTATACACAATGAACATGGTGTTGACGCCTTCCATGGAGCACGTTTCCCGGTGACAGGACCAACGGCTGCGTCTGCACCCTACGCACTGCCATTACACGGGTAAATTAGATATTATATCAAAAAAAAATCAAAACCGAAATTATTATTGAAATGAATATTATATTTTCCTTAGCAATGCATTACCACCTACAGCTTTCGCAGCATCCTCTCCCGCACATCAATTAGTTTCAGTAGCGAGAAATCCTTTGTATGGCCCACACTATCCTCGACCAGGTCAAGCATCTTGTGCTGCACCTCCGCCTGGATGTGAAAAGACTTCGTACCGCAGTTTAGATGGTTCCTGTAATCATGTTGAAAGACCAGTGTTGGGTATGGCCAATACACGATATGGCCGACTCTTATCTCCCAAATATGGGGATGGGGTAGCCTCACCAACAGTATCAATTACCGGCCAAGAATTGCCCAATGCTCGTTTGGTTTCACTAGTGATCTTTGGTGAAATGGATGTGCCAGACCCACAATTCACCCTGATCAACATGCAATGGGGTCAAATAATAACACACGATATGTCCATGCAAGCTGGTGGAACGCAATCAAGTATGTTGCTACAGGCTGTACGATTCTAAACCATTCATTCATTGCATTCATTTATTTCATTCCATAGAAAAACATCCCACGCGTTGTTGTACTGACGATGGTCGATTAGTGGCTACCGGTGCCCATAAGACTTGTTTTGCTATATTGGTGCCACCGCACGATCCGGCCTTCTCTCAAGTCGGTACAGAATGTTTGAATTTTGTACGCACCTTAACAGACTTGGATGCCAACTGCCCGGACAACCGAGGTGGACCAGCGGAACAACTTACTACAGTAACTTCCTACATGGACTTGTCCTTGGTTTATGGAAATTCCATACAACAAAACAGTGAAATTCGTGCTTTCCAAGGTGGCCGTATGATAGTGGAGGAACGTAATGGTGCCGAATGGTTGCCCTCGTCACAAAACAATACAGCCGATTGTGATATAACCGAAACTAATGAGGTGTGTTATAGAGCTGGTGATATACGTGTCAATCAAAATCCCGGCCTTACTATATTGCATACCATTCTGCTGAGAGAACACAATCGTATAGCTGATGAATTGGCTAAACTTAATCCACACTATGATGATCGCACTCTGTTCCAAGAGGCTCGTAAAATAAATATTGGCCAATTTCAACATATTAGTTATTACGAATGGTTACCCATATTTTTGGGTACCGAGAATATGCTGAAAAATCGATTGATCTATAAAGTTCCGGATAACGTACATGTCAATGATTTTGATCCCAGTATCGATCCATCTGTTTTAAATTCACACGCTACAGCGGCATTCAGATATTTCCATTCACAAATTGAAGGAAGATTAGAGTGAGTATGAGATACATGTACATTAGGGTGTTAACTTTTTTTAGACAACATTCTCCCCAGGGCTTTTCTAATGGCAAATGATAAAAAAAAACTATTTCAGTTCAATTTGGTAAAAAAAAAAAACCTTACGCACCGCACCGACAGCGATTTCTAAAATGCCTTTAGTATATTTTTTTTTAATTTTTTTTAATAACAATTTTTTTAAAATATGGTTTATACATATGTAAGTATGTAAACAAATAATAACAATAAATGATTAAAAAAGGGTATTGAAAGATATAAACTTTAGGTTCAGAGTACGCGATGTTTTACAAAGCGGATATATATCTTGTACTATTTTTATTCCACGTTTGATTCAAAACTTTAACGCGTTTGGTGCGTAACCTTTTTTAACGATAGCGAAAAACTAAAAACGCAGTTCTTAATATTTGTCCATGGCCTACACGATTTTGTCTGGGGAGATTTGATATTTGCAAAAAATGCAAAAAGTTATTACCCTAATGTACATATACTAGAGTATTGATTTGAAAGTCGCGGTGAGAGGAACACACTTTACCATAGAACTTGTAATCTATTGAATATTAGAACAATTTAAAAGGTAAGGTCCTAGGGTCCTAAAATATTCCATATTCAGCAGACTGTATCTTTTGCAATTTATAACCGATTGCAGAATTTTAAAATGGATATGGAAGCTAGACATCTTGAGATATAAAAAAATCAAGACAATAGTGATTTCATAACTAAAGAACTGTTTTTGAGGAATTTATAAAAAAAAGTTCAAAAATGTGCTATTTTTGTTGGGGCACTTGAATAAAGGTACTTTAACTAATTTTAATGAAAAACAGTTTTTCTTGTTTTTTTAATTTACAGTCAACGCCCGGTATAACAAATACTTTGTTTAACGAATTCGGGATATAACGAATGAGCTGAATTTTTACATTGACTACCTTATATAACGAACGTCTTTTAATTTGTATACTCAGTCTAACGAATGGAACAAAAAAATGCGTTAGTCTAATAAAAAAATTTAATAATGCAAAAAACATCTTTATAATAAAAATAAATAAATGGTTTCCCATTACATCCCATGAAGGGACCGGGGAGAACTTCTCACAATCACTGAGCTGTGCGCTTTCCAGTTTTCACTCACTGATTGGGACCTACAGTTTTACATCGATTTCGAACGGTATTTTGAGAAGCTTTTTCATGGCTATATACTCGATAGTGTCGCCGTCACTATGCGAGGTTACCGCCGCCGAAAGAAATTTTTTGAAGGTGGTCAGAGCAGTGTTCGAACGCAGGATCTCAGGTACAAGAGCCGAGCACACTAACCATTGCACCACCGACGGCCGTCTTTATTATACCGATTTTTTTTGTGTTCACATTATACACACTTGTTCTCTTGAGCATAAAAAACGAAGTGTCTTTGTGTCTTCTGACCTTGATGGTTTAAAAAATATGATGGGAAATAGAAAACGAATTTAAAATTTTAGAAAACTGTAAAAGTGGATTATCCCTATCAGTGATTTCACAGAAGTATGGAATATCGAAGTCTTCAATATGCACTTTAAAAACAATGAAAAGAAAATTTTTTAATAATCTGGAAAACATCAATAATGGTGAAATAAACCGCCGATCTCTCATTCAGAAGCAATAGTGTCTAGAGACTTGTATAACATAGAGCCAGCAAAACAATATATCCATTTCAAAATCATTAGCTTTAAGAGAATCACAGGAAGAAGCTATTCAAAAAAGTCTTCAAATCATTCCAAAACAAACGTCTATTAATGATATTAATTAATTTTAATTTTAAATTACATAAATGTTTTTCTTTGACGTATTAATTGTTATATTATTTTTTTGATAAAAATGCACAGAAATGTGAATTAGCTGTATTTTTTTTTTTTTTTAAATACAATTTCAACTTAGAAAAAACTTCACAATAAGCGTGTTTTGGTTATACCGCTTGCTTATAATATAATCGCTTGTTTTGTATGGAACACTTAGCGAAGACTTAGCGAGAACTTAGCGACGCGAATCATTTTCGCTAAGTTTAAACAAATTTTTTTCGACATCTTTTACCGTTTTCAACCCTTTATCATATTTTTGAATAAAATCACTTAACGCTAAATTGCCGTTTTCTTTACAAATTAAAATTAGCAAGCGATAATCGCTTGCTTGTAACCAAAACACGACTAACTAATACAATGAAATTTTCTCTATAACGAATGGGCCTGACAATATATCATTCGTTAAACCGAGCGTTGACTGTATTTTACTTTATTTAAGAACTATTAGTAATGGGTACAACCCCCTTTGGTTTTAATAACTTCAAATATACGGGTTTTCATTGAGAGATAAAGAGAATTTATGTAAACCAACGAAATTTGATTCCATGCATCGTTAATGGCATGAATTAGTGACTGCTTTTCATCAAATTGTCTTTCTCCTTCATAGACTTTACGAGATAACCAATCCATAATTTTTAATTTTTAATTTTCGATAATTTTTAGATCTGGCGAATAGGGTGGCCAGTCAAGAATATTAACATTTTGTATCCTGTTGCAATATCCAAGATATGAGACCAAATTAGTTCACTGAACTTCGGAAAAGCCGATTCCAATAACGTTTTATAGCTTGCACCAGTCATTTTTGCACTTTGAAATTCAAGATCGATGGTGCCATAGTACGTAATAGCCCCACACCACCCCACACCATAACGCCGCCCTCTCGGCTGGGATGTCGGTTCAAAAAACGCTTTTCTTTGCGCAGATCATGGAGTTGTAGCCATCAGGCCCATCCAAATTAAACTTCTTCTCATCCGTAAATACAACGGTTCTCCAGTCATTTACATGACCTCTTGGCTGCACATCCTATAACATGTAGTCTCTTGCGAATTGAAGCCGCTTTTCCTTACGAGGCGCAGTAAGTGGCGGTTTTTTTTGTAATTTCAGATATTTACGATACTCACAGTTCTTAATTACTCTGCGTACTGATGACTTGCTCGCTTCCACTCCAGCTTGAGCTCTTATTTTTGACAAGGATAAGGCAGAATTAGAAGCAATTCTGATGATTTTTTTTTCTCATACTAACCATTGGCTGTCGGTGGTGCAATGCTTAGTGTGCGCGGCTCTTGTACATGAGATCGTGGGTTCGAACCCTGCTCTGACCACCTTTCAAATTTCTTTCGGCGGCGGTCACCTCGCATAGTGACGCCGACACTATCGAGTATATAGCCATGAAAAAGCTTCTCAAAATACCGTTCGGAATCGGTGTAAAACTGTAGGTCCCAATCAGTGAGTGAAAACTGGAAAGCGCACAGCTCACGGATAGTGAGAAGTTCTCCCCGGTCCCTTCATGGGATGTATTTTTCATAGATAAAGACAGTGAAACCGTTCCCTTACAATTTTTTCATACCCCTCGGGGTCCTTGCTGTAATTGTCGACAAATGTTGGGCTCCGTCCAATTTTTTTAGCTATTGCGCGGTTAGAATATCCTTCAGAACGGTAAACATCGATTTCAGTTTTTTCCGATAGATTTAAAATTTTTTGTTTTGTCATTTTGACTCGTAAAATAATTAAGATGTAATAAATTGTAATAAAAAAAACGCTCCCTACAAAAAATCATCGCTTACTTTAAAAAATAAAAAAGTGCCTTTATTCAAGGGAACCAAATAAAAATAGCACATTTTTGGACTTTTTTTTATAAATTGCTCAAAAAAAGTTCGTTAATTAAGAAACGACTATTGCCATGATTTTTTTTATATCTCAAGATATCTTGCTTCCATTTCCATTTTAAAATTCTGCAATCGGTTACAAATTACAAAAGATACAGGCGGCTGAATATGGAATTTTTAGTGCCTTTTAATAAGTGAACCGGAGTGTAGTTAGGCATCTGATGAAGAACTTGTCACGGAGTTCGAAACTAGTCATGCCACTGAGTGTGTGTTGAACTGAATTGTCTATTAGTTCCAACAAAAACTAACCATTTTTCAATTAGAAAAATGTTCATGACTTGTAAGCTTGTAGTGTGAATTTCTCATACATTTATCAAAAACTAACAAACATCGGTCATAAAAATTCAAATTCAAATTCTGGCTGAATTTTACGAAATTGGGGACGCGCTGGAAAAAACCTGAATATGCAGTTTTGTTTAATTTGCGCTCCTGAGTCGGGAACAAGTTGTCCGAAAGGGGGAAATTGCCCATAATGGCCAAAAAATCGAAAAAACTTACAGGTGAGTGTTGGTACTTAAATGAAAGGAAATCGTCTTACGATTTCATTGGTGCCATTACTTTCCACATCCGATGGCTGTGAGTCGCCAAAAAATTGCGCCAAATTCGACTTAGGTACAGAGGCCGAGGGGCGACTAGATGGGCCAGGCAACTATGTAGATGGAATATAAATTTATCGATTTTTCAATAGGTCTAGCACACGGTACGAGCAACGTAGAGACAGAACCAATACCACCAATGAATGCATATGTATTTGTAAAAGAAAAAAAAAATCGATAAATTTTTTTTAAATGCGAGGGTTGAATTTTATGTTTCGGGATTAGAGAACAAAAACAAATATTAATCGTCGAAAATCACTTTATTGTTTTTCAAAATATTCCCCATGAAGATTTATACACTTTTGCATGCGTTTGAACCAATTGTCGAAACACTTTTGCCACTCTGATTGAGGTATCTCCAAAACATGCATTCTGAATGCAGCAACCGCTTCTTCAGGTGTCGAAAAACGTTGACCTCTCAGTTTGTTTTTTACGTACGGGAATAAAAATAAGTCATTCGGTGCCAAGTCAGGACTATACGGCGGATGACTCATCAAATCAATTTTTTGGGTGGTCAAAAATGCAGTTGTTTCAGCCGATGTTTGAGAGCTCGCATTGTCGTGGTGAAGAGTGATCCGTCTTCGGCGATTGGGTTTCCTGATTTCTTGGAAGACAACTGGCAAACAAATGGTTGTGTACCACTCAGAATTCACTGTTCTGCGTTGTTCTAGTGGTACGGTTGCGACATATCCGGTTTTTACGAAAAAATAGGCGACCAGTTGCTTGGAAGTGCTTCGGGCGCGAACAACTTTTGTTGGATTTGGCTCATATTGAAACACCCATACAATTGACTGCTGTTTACTTTCGGGCTCATACCCGTAAATCCAGGATTCATCACCTGTCACGATGTCATAGACGTGTTTCGAAGCACCGCGATCGTATTTTTGGAGCATTTCTTTCGACAAATCGACACGAGCCTTTTTTTGAGCGATTGACAAATTGTGTGGGATCCAACGCGAACAAATTTTATTGACAGTCAAATGTTTATGCAATATTGAATGTATGCTGGTCCCACTAATGCCTAAGGTTGACGATCTTGCAAAATCAGTTCGCGCACAGCATCAATGATTTTTGAAACAACAGCTGATTTTGGACGACCTTCACGAAATTCGTCTTGAAGTGAACTACGACCACGATTGAATTCACCATACCATCGATAAACACTGGTCAATTTTTTTTTGATTTTTTGGGCTTAAGGGACATTTTCCCCCTTTCGGACTAACTATAAGTATTATATAATTTATAGCGAAATGAACTTCGTTCCAACCGTGTGCCCCCTGACACCTCATGCAATTTTTATTTTATCCCCTGCTAAACTAATTGTTCGATGGCTTTGTATGGGGAGCCGCTTAATACCACTTAGCTCCCCATGCAAAGTGGGCGATCAATTAATTTAGTAGGGTATAAAAAACAGGCCTATTATGACAGCATGTATTGCGCAATAGACTTAAGCTACTAAGTTAAATGAACCCCTGTGTTATATTTTGAATATTGTTTACAGTACTAAATGTAACATTTTGTTTTTATTTCTAACTCTGTTGTTGCATGTACTCGTATCGTGCAGTTTGCTATCGGAACTACGATCTGTTTTGGGCTCCTTGCGTCTAAGTGACTGGTTTAATCGACCTGGCATCATTGAAGTTGGCGACAACTTCGATTCACTAACACGCGGCCATTCCACACAGCCTGAAGAACTAACCGACATCAACTTCGACAGAGAGGTAAGGGTTCGGCGGCTCGAAGGAGTTGTTGTAGTGGAACATTAATGTTTTTAACTTCGCAATGATTTATTAGCAAATGAATGAATGTATAGTGCATTAATTCTCTTGGATTTATTTTGTGGCCTTTTTTTCTAGATTAAACACTTTTTGTTTAGACGTAATATGCCATTTGGCAGCGATTTGAGGGCTATTGATATACAACGCAATCGTGACCATGGTTTGGCCTCCTACAATGATTTTAGAGAGTTTTGCGGCTTGAGACGAGCTCACAGTTGGGAGGAGTATGCTGACCTTATTGATGCACAAGTAAGACAAATTTAAATGGAAACGAAACTTTTAAATTTGTATGCTATATAATGTATACTGTTCTGTTTTTTTTTTCTATAGATCATTGAAAAACTAAAAACCCTGTATGTCAGTCACGAGGATGTCGATGTAACAGTAGGTGGCTCTTTAGAGTCTCATGTAGCCGGAGCATTAGCTGGCCCCACCTTCTTGTGTATTTTAACCGAACAATTCTATCGTACTCGAGTGGGTGACCGATTTTTCTTTGCCAATGGAGAAAAACATATTGGTTTCACACCAGGTATGAATTGAAAAATCGATAACAATTGCCTCATACATGTTACACTAATTAATAATTCAAATCAACAGATCAATTGGCAGAAATACGCAAATCTAGCATGGCCCGCTTATTATGTGACAACGGCAACAACATTCAGTCTATGCAACCTCAGGCATTTTTAACTATTTCAAAATCGTGAGTACTTTTGAAATTAAATTAATTACACATGTAATTCGATTGTTATTTCTTCTCTCCTTCTACTTATGCAGCAATCCCGTTGTGCCATGTTCAAATATACCACCAGTTGATTTATCCAAATGGATTGATCAGAAACCGTATTATCCATCGGGCCACGGACACGGACATTTTGGCAAATAAGTTCACGGTCGTCTAACACGAGTCACCTTCACGGCCCTGCTAATATCTATTTATTTAAGGGCGTCTTCTTTAAATTATATTGGGTTTTGTTTTATAGTTAAGACCTTCTAGAGGGCAAAAATAAATTTGAAGAAATTGTTCATTCCTTTTGTCAAATGTATAATAGTTGTGTGTAAAGAAATTGTTCCCAACATTTGTATTTTATTTTATATCATTATAGTTTCAATTGTAAATATTAATTTATACATATATGTAAATCCATATTCAATCATAATTTTAATTGTACAAAATATCAGTTACGAGATTTTTTTAAATAAATAGAAAAAGTATTGTAATGATGTGTTTTAAATATTTTTATTCCAATCAAATTTATATAATTTCAAAATAAAGAGGAAAATGTTTATTACTTCAAATAACTGAAAAGGTGGATAAGGGATGACATAGAAGAAGCATTTCAAATGAATCCGATAGAAAATGCAAGTCAAGTTAAAGTGAGCCTATTTTTTTAATAGAGTAGATAGAATACAACATCCTTTATGGTAATGACATTAATTTGCTTATTAAAGTGTAGAGCTGGGAATTTTAGTTCATTCAAGTGAGCGCTCTTTTTAATTCAGCTCAACAGAATGAACTAGTTCATTCATTTAGTTCACTAGTTCATTGAATCATTTCAGCTTAACAGTTCATATGAGCTGTGAACTAAAGAGCTCATTTCAGTTTAACTTGTAGTTTTAGTTGAATCAGAGCGAATATGTAATATTGAAAATGATCTGATTATTGCAGATTTTTAAAGTGTTTTGGGTACTGTGATATTTGTTTATACCAAATCGCCCTGTTGAAGATCAACTTAACGATTTGGTTATTCCGTTTCTGAAATATTTTGGAATAGAAGTGGTGATTAGCGCTGTAGTTATTGTGTGGAAGCCGGCAATATGTCCATTCCACAAAGATTGCAGCATTAGGCAATTTTGTGCAAATCGAGTGAGACAAAGACAGCATGAACTAGAAAATGGCGGAGATAACTGCACAATTGAAATACAAAAAACTACTGAAACAATTGAACTACTGAAATAAAAGAGCGGAACAGTGTGAACTAGTTCATCTAGTTCACAAGAGTGAATCGTTCAATTGAATCGTTCGTTCGTGAACTACACAACTCTAGTAAAGTGCGATTTCATGTAGACGTGTTTTTCATTGTTTTTTTTTCACAGATCACCCGTGACTGGTGTCATCCTTTCATCTTATTTTTATACAGTATTCACCCCTATTCTATTTGGCGTAGTCAACAGAAGACAACGCCGTTTTTTGTATTTTGCTTCAATTTCGTATTCCCGTTGGCAATATTGCCGTATTTCGATGGCTTTTAACTTACGTTTTGTATTCTGTAAGAAAAATTGGCGACGCCGTTGTCTTTAATTGCCTTTGACTTTGGCGTCGGCCATTTTAGTGTTGTGATGTGTTCATGTATTGTTGACTTTAATTTTTAATATTTTTTTTTTAATTTTTAATAAAATATAAAGAAAATAAAACATCCCTTGCGGTTAAAGTACAAATGCTGGTCTTCTTTTTTTGGGCCAAAATTTTGATGTGGCACACCCAATCGCACCTGGAAATCTATTTTTTTTCCAAAGAATTACAACGTAGCCTCATTTTTTTCAGCATCCGTCATATCGAACTTATCCATTGTGAACAAACGTCCCTCTCCATGACGTCCACAGCCTGGGACAAAATCCTCGAAACTACTGGCTGTGACAGTCCCTGGTTGAAATCATTTCCAACGCTCAGCTAGAAAAATCCCAGGGCTAAAAAACGCAATGTTCCTGCCAATTTTATTGTGCTTGGAACAAGCTTTGATCTCTTCCCTTTTTTTTAAATGAGGCTCTATTATTTCCAACACA
This sequence comes from Phaonia tiefii, assembly GCA_963931995.1. Classification (NCBI taxonomy): domain Eukaryota; kingdom Metazoa; phylum Arthropoda; class Insecta; order Diptera; family Muscidae; genus Phaonia; species Phaonia tiefii. Next base: position 89,162,575 of record OZ008367.1, on the reverse strand, counting down.
TATTTAAAAGAAGTTTTATTCAGCCGAAAATAACTTTCGAATCTTAAAAAGGATAAAAAAACCATTACTTCGGAAATTATGACTTTAAATATGTTTCTTACATGTCATCGGGCAAATTAAAAATGCAAGATTTCTGTCTAAGCAGTCTTCTTTCCAATAATAAATTTTTTGTTCTTCGTCACTCGACGAGTCCGAATCAGCAAGAAAAAACATTTTTATTTAAACTTCTTTTTTTTCACAAAATTTTTTCCACAAAAATAGCACAGAAATTATATTTTATCAAAAACAAGAAACAAAATGAATCAGCTGACTCTAACTTTAAATATGTGTGTTATATTTTATTAACATTGTCGATAAACAGGCAATGGCGTCGTAATACTCTTACAGAATACCAAATTAACATAGAATTGATGTTGTCTTTGATTTGAGTTGCTGTTGTCTTAAAATTGCCGTTGTTATTGCCGACACTAAACAGAATAAGGATGATTGTTTGACAATTCATCATGGATGACTCACACCGCAACAACGTCTCCAAATTGTTCAGCTGCATTAAGAAAATTAGCGTTCTGCGAAGAATGTTTTTCGTGCACTTCGAGCAACATATGGTGTGCATCACCGCCATTTTGAGCCCACTATTGCCGGTACCATCCGCAAATTTGAGTCTCAGCGTACGTTATTTGATGATACGCGACCGAATACACCACAACCAGACCGTGGTGGGGAGAATATTGTGGCTGTAGCGTAGAGTGTGGCTGAAAACTTTGACCCATCGACTCAACGCCGAGCGCAGCATCTTGGCCTCTCGTATAGAACAACTTGGAGAATTTTACGCCAGGATCTTGGTTTAGAGGCCAAGGAACTCCTTCAAGAATTGAAGCTACCAGACTTGAATTTTCATTGTATTTTATTTATTTAATTCAGTCGTTGGGCATACAATATTCCTTACAGGCTTTAGTTTACTAAAATTATCGTAATGTTAAAATTCCGGTCCTAAACAATTATCAACAATACGAAATTTTCGCAAGGAGCTGAGTACCAGGCAAATGAAAACTGAGCTGAATTTTCCGTTCATGAAATTTTCGTTATTTTTTACTTACTTTACTTACTTATGGCAACGAAAATTTCATAAAAACTGAATACCGGGCTTTAGACACAGAAGCATGGTACAATAATATCTACAATATATCGTGCATGGTACAATAATATCAGGACGCGTTGATGTTGTTGTAGGCAGCAACACCAGGCATTTTGTTTTTGTTATATTCCCTTAAGTTGTTAAACCATAGAGAAATTCTTTAAAGAGAGAAACTTTGACTCTTCTGACGTTTCCTTTCACACTCTTCGTGTTGCGGTCGGTGTGATAGAGAGATGTACATATCGCTCATTTGCCGGAATGTTGTATTAACTCAAAATTCTTCATTTTTGGACTAAGTACTATAAAATATTCTCCTGACCGAGTTCTTTCAGATGGATTAATTCCTATATCTAAATCTGTGTTAAATCTCGAAACTATGTTTTTTGAGTTAATACAACATTCCGGCAAATAAGCGATATGACGAAAAGTGACTTACACCAACTTTCCTTGTCGTTTTGGTAAAAAACTGTGAAATTTAAATGTGTTTCACACTTTTTATTGGCTGTTGCTATTGTTAGCATACATTTGTGTTGCATTTAACATAATAATTTTAACACTCAAAACGAATTGCCTTTGTTGTTATTTTGTTGGCCAACCACGTTTGCACACCACATACTGAGTACAGAGTCCGCGTGATTTAATGTGATTCTCGACGTGAAGTCCTTAACCACAGGTGAGCACCGCCCCACCAAGAACATGTTTGATACGACTGTTAGCGCCGCCCGTGAGATATCCGTGCTACCCCGCATAGAGGGGCAGCCAAGAGATCAGGAATAGGAAGCCTTACACCATTGGTATACACGATTACGTGGGAGAACAAACGCCCCGTATTCGCATATCCGCCAGCGCGACTTCTTTCTTCCGTCCACGAGCTACCAATTGAGTAAACTCTCTGTACATGAGCTACTCCTCCTTGGTAAGAGTGAGGTACTATCCAAACCTCTTCCGTGATAAGGGCCACGGATCCCATATTTCGAGGATATGCACCTGCCTAGCATACTTCGTTACAAGTAACTGATATACAAGGCAACTACATAGCCTCTACCAGCGATTTTGGTGGCAACCACAGCCAGCACGATCTCCCACAAGGGGGCCAACCACACCCGTGCTACCAGATAGGCATACTCTCTGGTCCGAGTTTCGCAGTGAAGCTGCTCCCAGTTTTTACTTTGTACTAAGTAGGGGACTGGTCACCCCCGGCGACAAAAGCATCAATCGTGAAACAATTATACAAAATCAACACCAACAACAACATCACGTGACATTGCCATTTAAATGCTAAAATTGCAATTTAAACGGTCTAATAACTACAGTCAGACGGCTGCAGCTTTCTCACCGTGGGAGCAAGGCTGTTTCCACCTCTTCCGGTCAATAACAGCGACCGGCAGCCAATCTTCAGGCTTCGCCCGATGATGCCCCCGTGGGTCAACAACAACAAGACACAAACTGAAAGGGCACGAGTTCGAGACCTTCCACGTGTCAATCCCAAACAGCACACGGTACCAGAAACAGGCCTCTGGTCAGACCTCGCGGCTAATCCACTTCCAAATTCGACTCCGACGAAGTCCGGGACTGGCAATCCCTGTGTTCGCAGGGTTCAGCAGTACCGACAACGAGATCCTAAACGGCTGAATAACTAGCTTGAAAAAGCCAGGATCACGAAAAACGTTTAACCACTACAAAAGGGAGACACCGATAGAGACCAGTGAAACCCACAACAACAACTAAACCGTCCTAGCGCGCCGACTCGCGAAAACACGAGAGGCAAACCGCGTTGCCACACACAACGCATCCGGAGACAGAAGCATACTACTCACACACCACTCACCACCGGATCTGGTGACACCCATGCCGACTAAATCCCTAAAAGCCCCGTAAAGGGGACACTCGCACAAAACATGGAGCCAATCTTCAATTGGTGCTTCGCAATCACACGACTCCCGATCCGCAAGTCTCATTCTGTGCAAGAATGCATTTAACGACCCGTGACCTGTCAGTATGAAACCAAGGCTTAGGTTGAAGCTAAACTCAGGGTTCTTCCCGACGAATTCTACATCCGGTATAAATCTATACGTTACTCGACCGTTGGTACTGGAATTCCAACGGCCCTGCCACTCAGATGTGACTAACGCATCTAACCGAGCCCGCCGCTCACTTCTACTCATGCTCTCTGCTCCAACTATGAGCCAATCTGACTCACCCAGTGCGTACCCCCTCTTGATTTTGAAGTCCATGCTACGACGCTTCACCTCTAGATCAAGAGGAGTGGCACCCATCAAAACTTGTAGGGCCTCTGTAGACACAGTACGACATACTGGCATACATGCCAATAACATTACTCTCTGAACAGAGAATAATCGACGTTGCCCGAAGACGCTTCTAGCAGTTTCGCACCAAACAGAAGACCCAAATGTTGCCATGGCAACAAAAAGGCCCCTGTACACGGTCCTGACTGCTTGACGACTCAGACCCCACTCACTCCTCATAACACGCCTAACCTTTCCTACAACGCTCGTCAGTTTCTCGCGAAGTCTCCCTATATGAGGCAAAAAGTTCATCCTTTCTCCCATGGTGACTCCGAGGTACTTCACCTCCGTGGAGTAACGGATTGTGCCACCACCATTCAAACGCACGATTGGAAAATGGGACTTGAAACTACCCTTCAGCAACATGGTCACTGTCTTTTCCACCGATAAACTAACTCCTACACGCTCGCCCCACCGAGTGACAATACTCATCATAGCCGAGGATACCTGTTCCAACTCGGAACGAGAACTACCCTCGACCATGATAAGCAAGTCATCAGCGTAAGCACATATCTTGCATTCGGCCTCAAGCTCATGCAAAAGCAAGTCCATCATCAGATTCCACACAAACGGTCCACAAATGGAACCCTGTGGACATCCTCGGACCACATCAACACACTCAGAACTATTTGCCCCGACTATCACTGCTTTTCTGTCAGAGAAGTAACTTCTCCAGAGTGCTACTTCCTGACACCCTAGCCCCGCTAGTCTTTCTTCCACGCTCGCCCAACTCAGATAATCAAACGCACCTTTAAAGTCGATGAAAAGACCCAGAAGATACTTCTGAGTACACTCTACAACAGTTTTCCTCACGTGCGCCCAGGCATCTTCGACACTTCGGCCCCTTACGAAACCGAACTGCCAACGGCACATGCTGTCAGCGACTCTCTCATTTAGTCTCTGCACCAGAATCCTCTCCAGTACTTTTCCAAATACTGGTAAGAGACTGATACCCCGATAAGAACGAGGATTACTCCTGTCCTTATCGATTGACTTCAAGAGTACAATGACACGGGCTACCTTCCACTCGCGTGGAAAATATCCCTCATGTACACACCGCCCATACAAAGCCTCTAGGTATTCCGGAATAGCCTTCCAGACGCTTTTACACATCTCTCCAGCTATTCCATCCATACCAGGTGACTTTCGCGACTTAACTAACGCCATGCTTTCTGCGATCTCTGATCTTTCCAGCTCGGGTGCAACAGTCTCAACTTCCCCAGAAGAAGAAGAAGAGGCCACTGCCACATACTGAGTACAGTACGCATCCAACTATTTGCTCCATAGAGTAATGACGTATAGAGACGCCAACTCTCTCAGTAAATTGATGAAATTTGGTGTGTTGCAGGTGGGCGGTTGGATGTTGGAAAGTATTGCTTTAATAATACCAGATAGAGGCAATGGCTCAAACCACCCAACAATAAATCAGCAACGGCATTTCAATTTGCACGTATACGTAAATACGCCACAAATATGTACTAACAATAAAATATATCAAAAAAGTCTAGAATACGTTTAAATTTCAGTCTCATCAAAACGGTATGAAAAATTTAAGACAATAATTTTTGTAATTCCACCTGGTTTAAGTAATTTACGTCAAATAACTCTCTATCGCACCGACCATAGATAAAGACAAATAATAGATGAAGCACAAGTGTTGGGAAAATCGGTAATTTTCTAGGTGCCGCTGAAAGTAATAATTGTGATTTTTTGTTCCCAAAAAAACTAAAAAGAAAATACATACATATGACATTTATTAGAATTGTAACATTTGGAATTGAAATCGAAAGCGAAAATTATTTAAAACGAAGGATATAACAAGTAACTTAAACTCGAATTTTTGATGGTTATCGAATTGCAAAGCCATACCCCGCTAAAGTGGTTCTTCCTCCGGTTCAGTCACCGTTCATGATTGGGAGTCTTCAGTCATTCAAACAGTTTTAGAAACCGCGGGCACAGAAATTGCTGCAATTTTTGGGTTGGAATTTTTTAGATAGAAAACGCGGTCCTACTTCTTTAGACTTTGGCCGGGATAACGAGCTTTCTGCTAGTGATAACTTTATATTACGATATATACAAAACCTTCTGCGTAGTAAATTGAATGGAGGCTTGTCACATTTTCCCTTGCTTAATTTTTTTTTTACAAAATTTCCCACAATTCTGAATAAAAGTCAATGAGAATTATGGGAAATTGACAGTAATATAGGACACCACCTATTGAAAAAAAGTTGACACCGCACCACGAATAGTGTGAAAGGAAATGTCAGATGAGTATAATGGCAGCTCTATACGTCATTACTCTATGATTTGCTCTGTATTATTGCTGACCTCTTTAAATCTCATTCATTCAAATTCAAACCGAAATTCATTCAAATTTTATTCATTTTTTTTTGAACGTTTGAACCATTCATAGAGTACCCACTCACGAAACAACTGTTCTCACTATAGATTGTGCGTTATACCCAAATATTCGAATGTAATATGAGTACAATTTGTGTAGACATAAATGAATGCACTCACGCTACTCTCTAATACGCGTCGAATATACACAGAAAATAACCTTGTGTAAAATTACCCAAATTCATGGTCTCATATCAGCCAATGCTCTAGCAAACAGGGTCAGCTGTTTCATTGAACAATATTACCAACAAACGTAGGCAATTTGGGACTTGGGATTGCCACCCATTTGGGAGTGGTCAGAAATGATTCCTTCATTGGGTCACTACTTCCTCGAAGTATGACCTATCGGAATACTCCGTTAGCTAGCTAGAGTGAGAAGGCGGAACGAATGAGCAGCCTGATTGGTTATGTGATCACTGATGCGTCTCAGGTTAAATAGATGACCCTGACACTGAAGCTCTTCGGACTATCGGATATATTATTTTGTCCTTTGAAGACGAATGAGCCAATACTACTGGCCAACAGCGGATCAAAAGTAAAGAAACAAAAATCCAGTTTCGACACACTGCATTCTGGTCAGCGCCTGATCCATAATGGGCGGCTTCTCTTGGCAGTGGATAAAATGCAAAACCACGGTGGGCTGGGCTTGTCTTCCGCCGCCGTTATATTGCCAATGAAAGTACGAAATGAGAATGTGAAACATAAAATCCCCGTTTGTTGACAACCCCCGCAAACGTAATAAGGACCACGAATTACGGATATGCACTTGTAATGTTAGCACACTATATAGATTATAGATCCGGTGCTACTATCCCACTGGCAGATGTCCTTGGGAATTGTAAGGCTGACATTTCTGCTATCCATGGAAAGCGATGGATAGGTCATGGCTGTACAAGGAAGAAGAACTGTGACATATACTACAGCTGTCAAGAGAAAAATCATCAATTTGTTTGCGAATATTTAGTTGGCAAAAGGCTGCGACATCTGGTCTCAAGGCTCAACTCTGTGAGTAAACGTATAGCTACCATTCGCATAAGAGCGAAATACTTTAACATACCGCTAATTTGTGTACATGCCCCGACGGAAGAAAAAGATGATCTTAAGATTGTTCTACACGATTTTAATGCTATAGTCGGCGGGGAAAGTGTCTTTGAACCAACCATCGGTAAATTCAGTCTACACGTCATAACTTCCGATAAGGGAATGAGACTGTTAGATTTTGCCGCGGCCGAAAAACATTTTTTTCAGTAGTACGAGATTCAAACATACATCCATAAGGCTACATGGATATGAACATCCATAAGGCTACATGGATATGCCCTTATCAACAGACGGTGAACCAGATTGATCACCTGGTAATTGATGGAAGGCACTCTACTAGTGTAATGGACGTACGTGTGATTCAAGCATGTTGCAGCAAAGGTTCACACAAGGATAAACAGAGTAAAAGTCATACGACATATAGAAAGCAGGACATCAGAAAGCTGCAATTACCAGAGATAGCCACGGCCTATGCAGAGAAGCTCACTCAGATACTGGCTAGCATGGCAAGTGATGAAATGAATGCTGCAGGATTGACACTGCTTCAGTCATGCAAGCCTCGACAGAGCGGTATAACGAGAAGAGGGAGGAAACCCGTTTGTTTAAGAAGAAAAAAAGATTGTGGAGAAAGTGCGAGAGTGCACAAATTGAATCTTACAGTAGTCTTCGAGAGAAAAATGCTCCGAAAAGTGTATGGTCCTATAATACTATCGACGACGAATGAACCAGAGATGTATAATCCGTATCTCGACATCAACGTAGTTTTTCGTATCAAAATAGCGCGTGTACGCTGGCTACGCCACGTCAGTAGAATGGATCAGAATGAACCAGTGCAAAAGGTATTCGAAGGACATCGAAAAATATGACGACCAAGACTTCTCTGGAAATACCAGGTGAAATATTGCCTGCGAGGGCTTTGTGTTACCATCTCTACTCTGTGTTGTTTGAGGTCACCTTAATAAGTAAGTGCACAATTTTACGTTGGCAAACCGGAGGAAAAATTGCCTTGCACATTTATAGATTTATCCAAAGCAAAAAGGGTAATGTATCGAAGATATTGTTGGTGTATTGTATTCACTAGGTTACTAGGAAGGCGAGCATTTCAGCCGGAAAGGAAAGGGTGCGTAAACACGAGCCCAATCCAACTCGGAAGAGGAAACTGAATGTGGACATTGGTAAAGAACCACCATCCTATACAAAGGTTGGAAGAAAGCAATACCTGGGCGATCTCTGCTATGCAGTCATTGACAGCGGCAACCTAACTGGCTTAATACCAAAAGACCAGCACCAAAACGTGGAGGACCTAGGCAACACCAGGGACCACCCATTGAAGTCGTTAGCAGCGGTTACAAAGGGGAGGTACTGACACTACAGCTGGCCTCACAACACTGCGCGGAAACACTGAAGAAGCCAATGGATGTCATCTCTGCCCCCTGGGAAGGCGGTAAGCTAGTTCGTATCGGACGCCATACTGAAGGTCATTGGCATGCAAAACCCCGAACTAACCGTGGATAAATGGGTTGTTTTCCACAGGGAGGGCCAGGAGGGCTTTCTCCTTGTGATTGGAACAGACTCGGCATTCATGGATGTGCCAATTGGCATGACGGCCGTGACTACACACCCGGATAATGCGAAGAAGGATGAAGCGAGTGGAGGCCCGGTACAACAGTCACCGCTTAAAAAGCAGGAGGAAGTGACCCAAGATATAACCAACTCCCAGGAAGACCGGTTACTGGAGGACCAATGTTAGAAGTCATCCAGATATGCCTCCACGGGAGCGAGACGGTAACCCACGCTCTATTTGATAAAATTAATAAAGGTAAAATACACATTGCTTTAATACAAGAACCACTCCGGACAGTGGATTTAATCATATCATATTAACTACCAACTATTCTATACGAAGACGGGCTCCCATCCGAGAACATGTATCTTATGCCATAAAAATCTTTGTTTCTTCAGAGTTGTCAACATCGGATGCTGAAACAGTGAGATGTCAATATGTACCTGGCGTCAGTATACTTGCCATATGATTCGCCGATACCACCACCTTCGTGCGAATTAGAATTTTTGAATATTGGGAGTAAAGCCACTTTTGCCAACAAAATTAGGGAAAAGGTATTGGATATAACATGTTGTTCTGAAAACCTTATAGATTAGATTCAAGATTCGAATGGGCACTCATTCCTGATCACAGATACATAAGGTTCAGGATAACACGGCCACCGGCGAAACCGATAAACTTCCGAAATTGGACCAATACAAATTGGACAAAGTTCGGGAGTCTACTTAGGAATTGACTAGATCACCCTCAACTCGAATACTCTAGTAGGGATGACATGGATGATAAAGTGATAAGGTCCACGCAAGAACTGGTAGTCTTTCGAAGACAGCTGCCTACTTCGAGAAAGGAAATCGGACCAAGAAAAACTTTGGGTTACAGGGGAAATGTGAAAACTTGGGAAGGTCCATAAGAAACTGCCAGCATAAGAAACTACCAGTACACTGGGAGAAAAGAAGTCTCAGTGAATACAACGCAATAATGAGAAAGGCGAGACGCAAGTGAACAAGTGGACAGCGTCAACCACATGTTGAAGATGAAAATATTCCTAACTACAACCCACGTACAGGAGGAAACGCTAGTAGACCACACGGGGAAGAGAATGAAGACAATGGACAAACGTTAAGGCACCTGATAAATACACACTTTCCAAATGGGAACGCGGAACCAATCATAACGGACCAAATGTCAAAAAAGCTATAAAGAGCTTCTCCCCATATAAAGCGGCGGGACCTAATGGAATGTTTCCGGCTATCCTACAAACTGTGGTTGACCAAATAACAATCCATTTGGTGGGAAACCTGGAAAGGCAAGCTATGCAACGGCTTATAGACCAATAACCCTTACCTCGTTTCTACTCAAAACCCTGGAGAGAATAGTGGAGGACATGGTGAAAAGTGGAATACCGGAAGATATGCTGAAGTTCAAACACGCATATTTCAAAGGCTGATCTGTGGAAATCGCACTTCATGTGGTAACCCACTACATAGAGGAATCTCACTATGACAAATTGTACACACTCTCTGTATGCATAGATATTGAGGGAGCGTTCAACAATGTCCGGACCGAAACACTCATCCAATCGTTAGACCATATGCTAAGGAATAGATGGATAAACTGCCGTTCTTATGATATAAATATTAGAGAAAAGGAACTCCACAAGGAGGGACTATATCATCCCTCTTATGGATTTTCCCAATATACAGTCTCCTAAGGAAGCTTACCGATGAAGAACTTAAACCAGTATGCTATGCATATGCTAATACTTCTTAGGGGAAAGGATCCCAATCAATTATGGAGAGGGCACTGAATGTAGCGTACAATTGGGCACAACCAAGACAGGTTAAATGTGAACCTCGGACAAAACGGAAATTTGTCTATTCACAAAGCAGATGAAAATCTCAGAGTTTGAAGAGCCACGATTCCTGAAAAACGATTAAAATATCCGATAACGTTAAATACTTAGCGGTAATCTTAGATCGGAAATTGAATTGGAAGCACCACATAGAGGACAGGGACAATAAGGCCTACAGATGTTGGTCGCTATGCGGAAGGGCTATAGGATCCAAATGTGGCCCCAACCCGGAAATAACACACTGGCTCAATAGACGAGTAATTAGGTTAGTACTAACATATGCTTCTGTAGTATGGTGGACGGCAGTAGAAAGGAAATGTAATATCGTAATACTGGAGAGGGTTCAACGAATGTGGTGCATTGGTGTTAGCGGTGCTATAAGAACAACCTCGATAAGGACCATGACGACTATTTTATGTCTCCAGTCAATAGAAATTAGAGTCAAATACGAGGCCGCCCTTGCGGCAAAACGCCTTCAGATAATTGCTGAATGGATCAACAGCAATCTTAATTCGAAACGCCAACGGATAATGAAGGTCGGTTATACGCAAGATTCGAGTGATTCCGTCCTGAGGATGTGACTTTAACACCAGCTGAGGATGTGACTTTAACACCAACTAGAGACGCCTGGCAGAATGGGACCCTGGCACAAACACACAAATGGGGCTCGCTGCTACACGTATGACCCAAAGCTAGGCGAAAAAAAGGGTCTAGGATTTTTCATTGAAAATTCTGCAACCGAGACGCATCTCGGATCATAATACGAATTTTTAAGCGGAAGTTCGGGCGATTACGGAGTGTATCAAATGGCTCGGCGATAATTCAAACCCAGCCGAAGCGAATATCTTCACGGATAGCCAAATGGCAATGAGGGTAATATCATCGGAAATTGCCAAATCTAGACTGGAGATGAATGGCAACGAAACCCCATATGGTGAGCATATAGGGCGCGAAACCTTTTGGGGTGACAAAGACTGAGTTGGGTAAATGGGCGGAATCGGCACACAAAGCCCAGTGGAACAGGAAACAATAGCCAGGATTACAAAGATGATCATATGGGGAGACCCAGATGGATAGAGGACAAAAGGCTTGCTGAAACTGGGAAAACCTGAAATGAGCAAGATGATGGAAGTCTTACGGGCCTGCCTGTACCGTATTGGTTTAGTTGAAAAGGCTCAAATATATACTTATAAAACTAAAACTAAAAAAAAACTAAAACTACACGGCCTTCACACCAGCTAGAACCAGGTATATCTCGGACAGTATAATACCGGACATGACCAAACTTGTGGGAATGGACTGGAATAACTTAAGGAATTTCGAGAATAGCGCCGAATTCCTATACGAGGTATACTTATAGTGACTTAATAGGGTAAATTGAGAAGGATTCGAGTGCTTCTTTTTGAACACTCCGCCTCGCACCCCTCTTTTCAAACGAACATCAAATTTTATCTTTAAAAGCATTTTCGTTATCTAGATTACGACACGAAACGGATGCGATCATTCGAACCCTGCTGTTTGGAGGTTAGAATTAAGAAGAATTATTTTTTGCAATGTAGTTGTTGAAGGTGAGCCTGAATGTTTTGTAACCCACGTTCTTTGAAACATAGTTGCCTCGAAATTTAGCTATTGTCAATATTTCAAACAGAAGTAATTCACAATTTTTCCTTTTCGTACTTATCGGAGTATCAGTTGCGACCAATACAACATATGGGCCAGGATGACATTCTATGGCACTTATATGTGTCTTGTTTGAGATCATTTGTTGCATTTAAACTGTTTGTTTTCTTTTGCCTTACATCATTTTGCCTAATTGGGTTGCCTTTGGATTTCCCTTTCTTTTTAAATGCTTTATATTAACTTCACCTGTCTGTATGCATATGTATGCATACCGAAAAAACTTTGGATTGATTTGTAACCCTTTTCCCGTGATTCAATCGAGCTGAAACTTCGCAGGCAAACTAATGGCGACAACAAAAAATATGGGCGGGATTGGACAAAGGGGCGTGGTATCTCCCATACAAATCACAAATTAAAAATCCATTATTTCTGCTCCTGTTAACGGTATTTGAACAAAATTAGGTATGTTGGTTAGGTATTCATATTCTAAGATCAGCTGCAAATATGGGCGGGATTGGACAAAGGGGCGTGGTCATATATAAAGATTTTATAGTCATTAATCCCCAGTTTGTGGAGAAAATTATGTTGCCACGGATTAATATTTATAATATACTTTTGTTTCTTTTAATTTTGTTGTTGTAAAATGATGTGTACGAGTATTAAGAAATACAATAAAGTACCGAAAACAGAATATGTGTGTAGTGTTTTTGTTTGACCGTAAACTGCAGTTTTTGTTGTTAACGAATTACTTAAATCGGCATAAATCTAGTTTAGTTGATGAGCGAATGTTTTTGAAAAACACAACAAACCAAAAATCGTTTTTTGTTGTCCTTTTTTGAAATTCAACACGTGGCAACATTGACCTTTCTTAAGATGAAATTTAAGTGGGAAATTGAAACGACGCACAGTGGCGCCATTTGAGTTTTTTCGGTGCAAAAATCATATCTTTTGAACGGAATAAGATAATTGAACAATTTAAACTGCATATGATAGATAACTGTTCAGCTTGTGAAATAAGTGTTTGGAAAGGGTGTTAGGCTTTATGGGTGCTTATTTCTGGGTTATCAAAGATAAAATTTGTAGAAAAATCAATTATTTTTTACATTTTTAGACTGTTTTTATCTTTTTTAGGGTTTAAAATTGTCTTAAAACTATTACCCAACAAATTAAAAAAAATGTATTTGTTTTAAATTTATTTTTTCAATTTTCTGTAAAATATTCATCACAATTCGTAACAGAAGGTATATCTAAAAGACTAATCATATCTAAAGTATAATTATTTTCAAACTCTATTCATGACTTCACATGCCGCAGGGAAGAAGTAAGTGAATCGGGAGATGCTGCCAACATGTTGAAGAGGTCCTCATTTTGCCTTACCCTTGATGCTTTGAATGTGTTCTACAATCTATATTTTTTATAAAATTTGTTAAGAGACTCCTGTGCTTCTTCAAAAAGATCTCCAATTGGCAAAAACTGGTACTCAATTATATCTTTGCCATGCGCCAATATTTTATGGACGGTCGGGGTCAACTTCTTATGTGGATACATTTCTGCTAAAAGAGATGCAGTTTACTATGCATATTCTCCATATTTTGTAGAATTAACACTTTCTTTGCAGTTTAAAACATTCAAGATCGTTCCCAATCTTTTCACGATTTGATTGTCAATTCCAGTGATTCTGGATACTGCCTCATCATTTTCAAAAAATCACCTAGAAGTGTTTCCATCGTTTGAGTTACCGTATCCGCACTTGGAACAGTCTACTTTTAGTCCAACTTGTTTAAAAAAAAGCATCCTGTATTTGCTTCTTTCTGACATTTTCCTTTTCCTTATCCTTAATTGATGTATTTCATTCGATGTTTTCATCTTGTTGTGGTAGGTTATACGCCAGTTTTAGCAAGAACTCCATACACCTTATCTTTTCGTTCAATGGTGACATTCCATATTCGTAATTCTCCTCGTTTGTAGAATCGTTTAAACTACCGAACTTCTTCTGACTCTTTTTGCAAATCGGGCATGACAATGTTGAGGTTGTTCCTGTCAGTTCGTTTACGACTTTTCCGTCAACCATGGTCAGGTGGAACTTGTAACTATATTCAATATATTTTCCTTCTCCAATTTGCAGCTTTGTAGGCTTAATCTAGCTTATTTGTCTTCACTGTCCTTCACCGTGGTCCTTATGAGTTCTGCCGATTCCTTTGCAAACTGAAACAATATATAGGCTTATGCAACCATGCGTAAAAATGTACCTGTTACCTGCATACATATGGATTTAGGCTGAATTATGCAATTTTGATATTATGCACCTGTTCAAATAAGATTTGTGCCTACCTTTAGGGACCATAAGTCAATATTGTTCTTGACCATTTGTACGCCAAACTAATTTTTAAGTGAGGTGCGTACCTGCTGATTTCAATGAGTAGTTTTTTGTGCATCCTGTGCTTGTAACAGAATATTAGGAGCAGACTTTGCCAGAGGCTCTCAAGTAGACAACCGACTTCAAATGCAATTACGGGATGCACGCCATATAAATTCTGCAACTATGTCTTTTTAACCTTTTTACCTGTAGAAGCCAAATGGGCACGTACGGGCAGATAAAACCTTTTGAATTATGTAAAGGAATATTCAAAGAACATATTTTGAAAATATGGCAGAGGTAAAAAAAATAAATTTTTTATTTCCCGTCAAAGTTGAAAAATAGTGAAAAAGGGATAATTTTTAAATAGTGGTTTACCTAGAGAAACACAAAGCAAACAGTACATTTTTTTTATTATTATACATTTAATAAATACATCAATCAATTGGAAAAAAAGAAGATGATTCGTTACCTAGTTTTCGTGATATTACATCTGAAATCGCACCAAATTAACTAAAATTTGTGTAAAAAAATCTGATATTATTAAGAGTTGCATGTTTGAGATCGTTGACAAGTTTCCTATAAGATGGGTTTACTTAAAATTTCGTAGGCGCACATGAAAATTTTGATTTTTGCAACCCCGTTTGCCCTACGAGCGCAACTGTGCGACGCTTAATAACACTTAGCTCCTCCATACGAATTAACTTTAGTTGGTTAAACAAATGGAGTTTTATTCTATCCACTAATGTAACCGTTTCAGAAAGAAAAGAAAAATCACAAAACCCAAATTGGGAAATATTATATCTTATTCCAAAAATTTATTTTATTCCAAATTTTCATAAAAATCGGCTAAACCGTTTAAGAACAACAAACTTTTCCGTAAAACCAAAAACCCAATTTTTTACACATTTAATCGATATGTATTACAAATAAGGCGTTCTGATTAACTCCACTTTTCCAACATTTTGGTATGTTACCACCTGTGGGTTAAACTAATGTACCCAGTACATTTTGAATTTAACTATGTAATATAAGTAGTGTAATGTAATGTTAGTGTTATGTAATGATTTTCAATTTTAGTATCGGCTTGAGGTCATAGGTATGAAAAAGAAGTTGTATAATTTTCCTTTTATCACAATTCATTTCGTTTCCAATATTTCGAGATCCGAAACCACCAACACCAAAGGATAGAACGAGACCGGAGAAGATATATAAATCCATATCGTATGTGCCGTGACTCTCTGAGAGAATCGAACATTCGAACATTTATGAAAGGGGGAAATACCATTAAGCTCCAAAGTCTTAGAAAAGATTATAAATCATTAATTAAAGATTACATTTCTACACACTTCCGCCATTTCTCCTTAACTTGAGCTTATGTAGCTTTTTGCCCTACTTATTAAGAGTTTAATGAACTATCGCCTGAACTATTAACTAAATCGCCTTTTTAGTAGGACTAAAGCGGGACTCGATACGGATAACAGACCAAATGTAGATATGCGCGTTTTATGAAAGTAAAGTCGACGAAAGTGAGGTTATGTGAAAAAATTTTCGTACTAACAGAGTAATATTCACAATTGAAAAGAATTATAAATGAGTATTTATTATAATTCACAATTAATAATTTCAGAAAATAAAGCTGGATTCGAAAAAACGCGAGCAAAATTGATATCAAACTCATGGAAACATCGCGCTAGGTAGAAAACAGTAGAAACCAACTACACAAACCAAGAGGTAGGGACGACCTACGCGCGTTTTCAAGGTTGACCAACACGTTCCTGACGTCATGAGATGTGTCGCTTTCAAATGAGACCAATCCCAACACGCTCAGTGACGGTACACCAAAGATACACGTATTTAAATCTTTAAAATGGCTCTCCTGAACAAAACCGGTTTTTACCCTTAGGTCCCTTTATATTTTGCGCGTCACATATATAAAAGAATAACGTTACTGACTGACTGACTGACTCAACATCATTCAGCCCTAACCGCTGGAGCTAGGAACTTGCAATTTGCCATGGAGGTCCATCCTCTAGCGCTGACGTCCGCTAAGACGGGATTTTTGGAAATTCCTACGAGGAGGGGTAAAAAGCGGAAAAGTCTCTCCCATGGCGGCCTGCCCAAACACCTTTGGCTAAAAAGCTGAAATATTTGTTAATTCGGATATGCCATTACTCCCTGGTATGGTACTATTTGCAATTTAGCCCAGAAACTTGGTAAATTATCGAGTAAACGGGGGGAAAGTTTCCCCTTGGCGTCCTGGCCTAACCGCTTATTAAAATATCTATATATACATATAAAAGAATAACGTTACTGACCGACACCACATCGCCCAGCCCTAACCGCTGGAGCTAGGATCTTGCAATTTGGCATGGAGGTCCATCCTCTAGCGCTGACGTCCGCTAAGACGGGATTTTGGAAATTCCTACGGGGAGGGGCAAAAAGCGGAAAAGTCTCTCCCAATGCGGCCTGCCCAAACACCTTTGGCTAAAAAGCTGAAATTTTCAATATTTAATATTTTTATTCTGTTGTTCGACCTTTTCCTTATCAATAAATAATCAATATTCTTCGAGCTTGAGGTCAGATTTGCTGTTGTTGTATTTATTTTCCTCGATATTTCGCTACTGGTTTGTGTAGCATCATCAGGAGATATAAACAATATTTAACAATTAAAACAAAATAACAATTGTGAAAAAATTATGTAAATTTAAAAATGTTCAAACAAATTTTCAATATTTGTTAATTCTGATATGTCATTACTCCCTGGTATGTTACTATTTGCAGTTTAGCCCAGAAACTTGGTAAATTAGCGAGTAAACGGGGGGAAAGTTTCCCCTTGGCGTCCTGGCCTAAATTATGTAACACAGAAAACTCTAAAAAAAAGTTCATAAAACTACCGATAACGAAGTATCGGGCTTTCAGCTAGTGTTTTATAAAATGGTTGTGTTTTTCTTATATTAGAGCCTTGAAAATTATCAACGAAGTTGATCGAAATATTGGAAACTAAATAAATTGTGATAAAAGGAAAATTACACAACTTCGTTTTCTTTTCCATACCTATGACCTCAAGCCGATACTGAAATTGAAAATCATAATAGGAAAGGTCAACTATAAATTCAACAGTGTTATGTAATGCAAGTTTTAATTTGCAATGAACGTGGAATTTTAAAACATAGCGGAAAGTTCAGTTTCTACAGGTATTTTTATGGATTTATTCGCCTTGGCAACTGGCACATCCAAATTCCGATCCATGTGTAATATACATATAAGTAGCTTAATTTAACTACAAGGCTTTCCATATCTTTATGAAATAAAAAATTAAATTAAATGTTCCACGGTCCTTATTATGTCATTCGGTTTAATACAAAAATAAAACGAAAATTAATTGTTTTATAGAAGATTTTCGAATAAGTGGCAACTACGTAATTCGATTGTCAAAAGCATATATAAAGTAAAGGTCCAATTAGTCTTGACGGTTGACAGTAAGCGATCAGCTGTTTGAGTCGGGGTTGCATATTGCATGTCTTAGAGAGAGGCAACTAAAATTGACGGTTTCCGACGGTAGACTCATGGTAAAATGATCTATCGGGTAAACGCGTCAGCCCAGCTGATTTGAGGTTTTTTCATATTTTCCGTGTGTAAGCTGTCAAATTCGATTTTGTTTCTTTTTGTTTGTTAATAAAATTCAAAGAATTTCAATCAAAATGCAATTTAATAGCATAGACTTTGTATCAAGTAAGACAAGCTTATAAAATTTTTCACATTTTGTGTTCATAGTGTTTTTCATTATTCAGCTAATTTTGACAGTTTAACAACGGAATTGCTAATGCGACTACCTAATAAATCATTCTACCATGGGTAGACTTCTGCAGGTTGCAGAATCAACCGTCAAGACCGATCAGCTGTTATTGCTTTTACTTCGAATTAGACGGCAATCACAATTTTCTTTTTATTTTTAATTTTTTTATTTGACACGATCACTTTTTAACAACAAAACTCATGCATGCAAATTATATTTTGTACAAATGCTCTTCGATCAGTTTTTTTTGTTTTGTCTTTCTACCGTCCAACCGTCATAACTAACCCCGCAATATTAAGTAGAACGTCAATCGTCAAGACTAATTGGACCTTAAACCAAAAAGGATGTACAAATAGAGAAGAAAAAACCGGCGCAATTTGGCAATCCTTGTAGAAGAGAACCAAAAAAAGTCGATGCGATTCACTCAATCGCATTTTTTTCCGCGTTACAACTTGATTATTTCATACTTTTTTTCCGGTGGCGTGGAAGGAAGCGGTAACGGTTCCTATCCCTAAGCCTGGTGCAGATCCCAGGCGGAGTGCGAGTTACAGGCCGATGTCTATACTATAATCCCTTGGCAAGCTCTTTGAGTATTTCATATTGTCAAGGGTCAGAGGTACGGCAGAGGACAAAATGGTCTTCAAGGACAACCAATTTGGTTTTCGGCGAGGGCATTAACCTCTCAAGCGCTCATGGTCTTCGGCTTTCGATTCGGTCTGGCAGGCCGGAATTGTTTCCAAAATTATAGTTTGGATTCGATAAGGACACCTGTCGTATGGTGGCCAGCTTCTTGAAGGGACGCAAATTCCGTACAAAAGTAGGGGAAGCGTACTTAAGTGTTAGGGACGTTATAGCGGGGGTACCCCAGGGTTCGCTCTTGGGACCCATGCTATATATAATATCTTCGTGAGTGACATACCACAACCACCTGAGGGTGGGCTCTTGCTGGTATACGCGGGCGATATTCTTCTTGTGGCCATGTCAGGCCCAAAGGCGGAGACCACCAACTCCAGGGTCAACGAGTACCTGGAGGTTTTATCGGGATATTTCGACAGGTGGAAACTCACGCTGAATGTTGACAAATGCGTGGGAATATCTTCAATGGAAAACGTATTCCTTTGATCCCTAATGCTAGAACGTTCGTACCTAGCCTACAGGTTGGGGGCCGCGTGATCAGGATCGCGGACGGATTTAAGTACATAGGGGTCTTATTCCGTACGAACTTTGAATTTTACCGACACATTGACTACAATCTAGTCAAAGTGAAAGTGATCTTCGGTACATACCTCCATGCGGTACGTCGCCGTGGAGGCCTTTCGACTGAGGTTAGACTTTTGATCTACCGTCAGATCATAAGACCCATTATGGTCTACGCGTTCTCTGTTTGCTTTGGAATCTCTTCCAGCCAGATGGAGAGACTTAGGAGATGGGAAAGACGCATGCTTATGAGCTGCTTGGGCTTACGGATGCGGATAGCCGACGACGGTTCGGTTAGGAGGCCATCCTGTGCTACGATGTACAGGATAATCGACTTTCACAGAATAGACGTGTATCTTGTTAAGGGTGCAATTAAATTTCTGGAAAGGGCAGCCTTTCTAGAAAATGGACTTGTTGAGTAGTTTGGTCCAGGACGAGCGCCTGGAGCGACTTCTTGAATTAGGGTATAGGCCGCCGGTTGGCCTAGCGACCTTGGATAGGGGGGGGGGGACTCCTCTTCGTTGATGACAAGCTCCTATTCTATCATAGGATGATAGGATCTTTTGACCTGGACGACACAGTGTATATTACGGACCAGTAGTGACACCTCTTACCGTAGGCAGGGATTGTAAATATTTGTAAATAGTAGTTTTAGTATTAGTTTTTAAGTTTAGTAGTTAGAAAATATAATAAAAAATAGTTCTTTTTTGGTCAAGCCTCTAATAGGCTGTTAAATTTTTAATTTTATGTTTTGATTGTTTTGTCACACAACTTAAGTTAGTGTGAAGTATGTAGTACTGTAAACATTATTAAATGTAGGAAAATAAGTAGAGATAGATGTAAGTTATCATATAAGAGACTTTTGTAAATGAATTTTAGGACCCAATAAACATTGAACATTTCATACTTTTTACATACTATGTGTAATTTTATTTAAATATGGTTGGAATTTCTACAGTTAAATACAATAACATCATCAGAAAAAAATTTCTTCTCTATACCATAGTTGTTTTATGAGTAAACTAATAGATGAAGCACAAGTGTTGGGAAAATTTTAGTGTAATCAGCAATTTATTAGATGTCGTTGAAAGCAATAAATAGGATATTTTTTTGTTCAAAATGTCAAAAAATATGACATTAAAATTCTAAAATGTCATATCAAAAGAAAAAATTATTCACTTCGAAACAAGAAAACAACACAGTACTTAAAGTAGAATATCTCATGGCAATCGAATTGCAAAGCGCTGACACCGCCTACTAAGTCCTAATAAATTGGTTCTTCCTCCGGGTCAGCTACCATTCCTTGTTGAGAGTCCTCAGACACTCTAACGGTTTTAGCATCTTCGACCACAGAAGTTGATACAGTATGTTCATCTTTGGGCGGTGTTACATTTTTTCTCTTATAGATATCATGGCTTTGAAATTGATTTTTATATAAGAAACAAATGCTATTATATAAAATCATTTAAATTTTGTTACATTTCCCTTGTTTAAATTGATTTAAGAAAAATTTTCCAGTCTTGAATAAACGTCAATGAGAATTATCGGAAACTTGAGTGAAAGTGACACTAGTACAGGACAGCACCTAGTGAACAAAGTTGACAATGGGCGCGGTATATCTATTATTTCCTTTATCTATGGTCAAAAGTGTTTATTCGATTGGATTTGAGTTAGCGAAAGGAGGCAAAGGGCCATTAATTATCACGAGATGACTAACAGCAGCTAGCTATAGTTTTTAAATTCCACACAAACTGACCATTAAAACTTTTAGTAAGATTTAACTGCAGATGGTGATACTGGGGAAAAAAGTTGCTTTTTGTAGATTTTTTGATGTTTCCGTTAATAATTTGCAAATTGGCATAAAGGAAAGTTCTGCCCCCCAAACCAGTGTTGTCGCATTGTTAATTTCTTGGTGTTTTTATGGAAATAATCTATTTCCATGGTACCGAAATACTACAATACAATATTCTAATAACATTTTCTACTGGGTGCTAAGAATTTAATTCAACATAGGTATATAAAGTGTAATAATTTGATGAAGAATTTTATAAAGATGTTTGTTGATTTTATTCAAACAAAAAATAAATATTACATGATAAACGCAAACTAGTCAGAAATTCGTCCGTTAATATTTTGAATGTCAAACATAAAGAAAACGAAAAATAAATTATAAAAACATTAAAGATACATAAAAACAAAGTATTTCTCTTAAGATAAAACGAAAATAAACGTACAGAAATACCATTTCAGGTAAATTTAATAATTTAAACCCGGTGTCGTAGAAACTCGATTTTGTCCTGCAGACTTCTTTAAAGTTTTGACCAGCGGTAAAACGTGATTGCAGAGAATTTTATCTTTCCACTTTAACAATAGGCTCAAATCGTCCAAAACATAAGGACATTTCTTATCAAAGACTTCATAAAAATCAATAACATCGACTTGTCCTTTCACAATGTACAAACCAAGATCACAAAGTTGCATCAGCATTTGCGATGATATCGTATATAATCTATGTATTATAATTTATCGATCAAATTTCATTCATTTAGGAAAATATTAAAAGTTTAAGACTTACCCCTTTTCCACATTATGGCAAAGTATTATTTTTATGGCTAAAAAAATATCGGCATAATATGTAAACCATATAAAATGTTCGGAGTAACTTTGTAAAATATTGTCGCGTATTTCCATAATAAGATAATACGATTGTTGGGCAAAATCTGCAATATTAATTATATAATTTTAACATAATTTAAAATGGCAATAGAAGTATAGTATTTGTGATATACATACATACATATGTATACTTACTGTTCAGTGCCAAATAACGGAGATATTTCAATTCGTTCCTTATACGATAATCATTTTGAGGCACAAAATATTTTTTGGCATATGAATATATAATGTGCTGTAGAATGTAGATTTCACGATCGCTGACTGCATTCTCATCGTGTGATTTTAATTTGTTGGCTAATTCAGTTTCAAAAACGCTGATAGTGGTACGATATTTGGTGAGTAGTTTACTATATTGGGTATGACATTTGGGGCATGTTTTATGTTCCGGTGTTATTTCTATATCAAGACAGGATTCACAGTAAATACCTTGACGTATGTTCTAGAAGAATATAAATATGTATGTATATGTACATGATTATAAACAAATTCCTCAACATTTAAACTTTTAGCGACTTTAATATTCATAATCTCGAGGCGAACAATTTAGAAAATCTTGTGTCACAACGAAAATCTTATTCGAAAAATCTCAAAACAATTCTTTTAATGACGTCATTAAAAATAAACAATTCTAAAACAGGAGCGTTTTTGTGACGGCGAATCCGATATACGAGTTAGCTTATCCATTGACCTTGCTTTGATAACCTACATACGTCTGAGAGACATATGCCTTCTAAAGATTAGGCATCGGTTTTGGTAAAAGATTTGTTCCAAATGAAAAAGACAACACAGAGAAAACACACAATAGTTGACAAAAACTTGCACACTGCGTACGAGTAATTTGTTTTTGATGTGTTAACATACATAGGCACGGGTAGGGCAATCTATCAAAGTGAACACCAGCAAACAACACACAGCGTTAGCATCACATAAACTCCGGTTCACTTATTTAAAGGCACTAAAAATTCCATATTCAGCAGCCTGTATCTTTTGCACTTTGTGACCGAATTTTAAAATAGAAATGGAAGCTAGACATCTTGAGATATAAAAACAATCATGACAATAGTGGTTTCTTAACTAAACAACTCTTTTTTTGAGCAATTTATAAAAAAAAATGTGCTATTTTTTTTGGTTCACTTGAATAAAGGTAGTTTTACTAATTTTAATGAAAAACAGCTTTTATTGTTTTTTTAATTTAATTTTACTTTATTTAGGAACTATTAATAATGGGTACAACCCCCTTTGTTATTAATAACTTCAAATAAACGGGATTTCATTGAGAGATAAAAAGAATTTATGTAATCCAACGAAATTTGATTCCAAGCATCCTTAATGGCCTGAATTAGTGACTGCTTGTCATCAAATTGTCTACCTCCTTCATAAACCTTACGAGATAACCAACCCCAGACATTTTCGATAATGTTTAGGTCTGGCGAATAGGGTGGCCAGTCAAGAATATTAACATTTTGGTTTGCAATGAGCTCCTTTACTACTCTCGCGTTGTGTATAGGGGCATTATCCTGTTGCAATATCCAAGATATGGGACCAAATAGTTCACTGAACTTCGGAAAAGACGATTCCAATAACGTTTTATAGCTTGCACCAGTAATTTTTGCACTTTGAAATTCAAGATCGATGGTGCCATAGTACGTAATAGCAGCCCACACCATAACGGCGCCCTCTCGGCTGTCATGTCGGTTCAAAAAACGCTTTTCTTTGCGCAGATCATGGAAATAATAGTTGTAGCCATCAGGCCCATCCAAATTAAACTTCTTCTCATCCATAAATACAACGGTTCTCCAGTCATTTACTTGACCTCTTGGCTCCACATCCCATACCATGTAGTCTCTTGCGAATTGAAGCCGCTTTTCCTTACGAGGCGCATTAAATGGCGGTTTTTTTTTGTAATTTCAGATATTTACGATACTCACAGCTCTTAATCCATTCCAGCTTGAGCTCTTATTTTTGACAAGGATAAGGCAGAATTAGAAGCAACTCTGATGATTTGTCTGTTATCATACGTAGATAAAGACAATTAAACCCTTCCTTTAAAATTTTTTCCATACCCCTCGGGGTCCTTGATGTAATTGTCGACAACTGTTGGGCTATGTCCAATTTTTGTAGCTATTGCGCGGTTAGAATATTATTCAGATCAATATCGATTCTAGTTTTTACCGATAGATTTAAAATTTTGTGTTTTGCCATTTTGACTCGTAAAATGAACAAACGCTCCCTACAAAAAATCATCGCTTACTCTAAAAATAATAAAGTGCCTTTATTCAAGTTTACCAAAAAAATAGAACATTTTTTGACTTTTTTTATAACCACTATTGTCTTGATTTTGTTTTATATCTCAAGACGTCTAGCTTCCATTTCCATTTTAAAATTCTGCAATCGGTTACAAATTCCAAAAGATACAGGCTGCTGAATATGGAATTTGTGTGCCTTTAAATAAGTGAACCGGTTTTTACGTGATTGTTGTACAACAATAGTCTCTGCCTGAAAATATGTATGACGGTATTGAAGCAGCGGCAGCGAACAAACAAGTAGGTCGTCGTCGCCAAAGAGTATTGAATAGTATATAGAACACGTGGAACGAATTGTATATCTCAAAAGCACAGGCGACATCTGGCGAATGATTCAAAACGTATTACTCTCTTTTGGTCATAACTTGGACCATTCATAATTTTGATGTGAAACATTGATGCCTATTGCAACATTTATGATTTTTGTATTGTTTTATGTAATAATATTGTCGAAATGGTGCATTTACATTGAAATATTCTATAAAGAGAATAAGACTGGTTTATGATCTTTTACTCAGTCTCTCTACATAAGAGCGGAAAAAGAGTGCAATAAGTTCTCTATACTATTCAATACTTTTTGTCGTCGCTCTGTTTACGACAAAACAAAAACAATTATTTCAGTGAGCTAAATATTGCTGTATTTATTTTAACAATATTACATCTAATGTTAAAGCAGATGTAGTTAGTTTGTTAGTTTGAAAAGAGGGGTGCGGTATTGAGTGTTCAAAAGGAGCACTCTAAACCTTCCCATGTCAGTAGACATACACCTTAGCCGCTGATTCGACCTGTTATACGCTTTAAGTTTACCCTACCCTAAGCAGATGTAAGAAAAAAGAAAGTGCAATAAAAAAGAGCCGTCAGCACAAAAACTATTCTTTTTTTTTCAATGTAACCTTTACTAATATGTTCATAGAAACCGAACAGGTACCGTGTAACAACAAGGTGTTAACCCATCGCCCGTGAGTTCGAACACTTATTTATTTTTTTTTTGATTTATAATACATGTAACTATTGGCCGTCGGTGGTGCAATGGGTAGTGTGAGCGCCTCTTGTACTGGAGATCCTCACCTCGCATAGTGACGGCGACACTATCGAGTATGTAGCCATGAAAAAGCTTCTCAAAATACCGTTCGGAATCGGTGTAAAATTGTAGGTCCCAATCAGTGAGTGAAAACTGGAAAGCGCACAGCTCAGTGATTGTGAGAAGTTCTCCCCGGTCCCTTCATGGGATGTAATGGGAAACCATTTATTTATTTATTTTTAATTATTGGCAATCGTTTTGTGATCAATATGTTATTTTTGTATATAGAACACTGAGGATGATTAGCGATGCTAAGCGAAATATTGGGAAAATTTAGTAAATCTGGAAAAAAAAACAGTTGAACCCGCTGGTATTTTCATTTTACGACCTCAAGTCAAACTAATTCAACAGAGATGGCATAAATAGAAATATGTACTAATACTTACGACAGGATCATCCAAGTGGCTTATTTCACAGTACAAACATTGACAATTTATATTGAAGCGTTCCAGAAACATTCGTCTTTCCGTACTCACATTGCGCATGTGATGAGCCTTATATGAAACGTAAAATTGTTCACCTTTCTTTATGTCTCGCAAAGATTTCCCCATTATTACGCCATTATCTAAAACACTGTGAGCATAATTATTTTTGATAGTTATAATATGCAAGCGATAAAAAAATTATTGATGAAACAAGCAAAACCGAAGATGACAGAATTGAATGTAAGTAGTATATTATTAACTTGGCTCGAATTTCAAAAAATCTTGTGTGTTCCTTCACAATTTATACTCAACAATTCTCTGTTTTCTCTCAAAATCATCTTCTGTCGCAGGATTGTTTTATTGTTTACTTACATAATTTCCACATTTGGATTGCAGGAATGTTTAAATTGGCTTAATTTATGTGAATACAGGGAAATAACTTGATGTACTTGAACTTCGGACATTTGCAAAAAGTATTCGGTGTAATGATTATGAAAAAGTCGCGCAAACCGTTTCAAAAAGAAACAACGCTGAACATCCGACATTTCGGCCAGACGTGCGCACAATGCAGCAGCCAACAATGTGTTTATTGGCTGACCCGCATTAGGACCATACATGACCCTTTGTATTAGTTCAGGGTTAAAATATAATTCAGCAATGTTATCCTTATATATTGAATGTATACGATGGATAGGACTACACAATAATTGCATGTGCTGTTTATTGGGCGAAGCGTTGGGTTTTATTTTTGTACTATTACATTTAGTAGACTGAATGACATCGAGAGAGCGCTTCCATATATCGGTCTCTACATCCACCTTAAAATGTTCATTGAGATTTGCAATACAATTGGTATAATTTGATGTATGTTTGCTTATTAACATGGTATCTTCGTCAACATTCGCTTGGAGTTCCTCCGTATTGAGATCAGTTCCAATTTCAAAATCATAAGTATTTAGTATTATGTTACCATGTATGCGCATCAGTAAAGAACCAACTAATATTAATTTTTGTTTAGGCGATATGGGTAATTTTTTAAAACATGTTTCAATCAATTCGGTTTTTGTATCAATAAATATTGCCAGGCGGAAGGCAGTGGCCACCAAAGTAGAATATTGGCTGTCTATTAAGCGCTCATATTTTGGGTTCGTCTTGATAAAAGTTAGGCTGTAATTGTCCTTTTCCAGCTTTGTATCATGTACAGCCTTCAACAGGTAATACCAAAGTTCTTCGGCTGTTTTCTTTTTACGAAAAATCTTTTGATTGAATATGTGATCATGTAGATGTTTCACTACACTTCGAAATATGCGATAGATGCCACTGGCATCCAGTATAATTAGTGTCAATTGTTTGAAGCCTAGACATTCATCTGTGTGAATTAGCTTATCCTTCTCCATGCAATCTAAGGAACAATATGTTTTATAACGACACTCGAGGCAAGTGTACACTTGTTGCTGCGACACACGATAGCAAACTTCACATCTTACAAAAGGAGCATTTAGTGATTGCAAAATTGGAACTTCAACAAATATAACATCAGTTTTTTGTACATCAACATTAGCATACATACTAAAACTATTTCGAGAACAAGAAGAAAACAAGGCATTATTGGTGTTGTCAGTTTAAGAAATGCAGCAGGTGTGACAGTTGAAGGCTCATTTATATAAAGTTGTTTATGGACGAAATAACAAAAAACTTTCAATTATCACTACCGCCTCTTTATATACTAACTTGTTGTCATAATTAGCATCAAATACAGTTTTAATTAAGTGAGAGTCGACAGTGTCCGATAAATTTGGAATAGTACTGCTAAAATCGTTTAGTTCATTCATAAAATTTTCAATGCGACTTTCAATTTGTACTATGTATAAAGAAAGAAATGTATACTAACTAGTAAATAACAAATGTAATAGTTGTATTAATGCTTACCAAAACAATTCTTTTGTAAAACTTCTGGTGATAATTTTGCTTTAGAATATGAGAATTATAAAGTATTATTATTATTTTATGTGATTCTATTTTGTTGTTGTTTGCATACCTTTATATTTTTGATATAATCTGCAATACATTTTAGCTTTGCCAAGCTGTCTCTTCATATACATGCAGACAATTAAGTTACCCACGACTTCGCATGTATCATCCAGTGGGCATTGATTGAACCGATTGACCTCCAAAAACATTTCATAATCGTTTGAGGCATACTAAAATGAAATTTTAAATATATTAATTCAAATAACATAAGACATTGACTTGGAATAAAAACCAACCTTTGTTCGAGATTGATAAACAGAAATATGAATAAATGTAACGACGTGTATCGTTCATGACATTTACTCTGGTCTTGATTTGCAGGGAATTATTGCAAATGTGCTAAACGAATTTTTGTCCTTATTATAATGTGGTTTAAATTTAGTGTTGTTATTACAAAACCAATGACTGTTTCTTGTAACCCATGTGGAGAATATGTACAAGAAGATAGCAGTGCCTTTAAACATGAGGCTTGTTGTTTTGTTTGCACCGCTTGTTTAGATTTTCTCCTGTTTTCTATGGAGAAATGTTTTCGCAAGCAGTGGATTATAATCCCTGATTGAAACCAAAAAATCAATGAGTGTTCGAACACAGGGCGATGTGGTAACACCTTTTTGTTACACGCTACCTGTACGATTTCTATGAACACATTAGTAAATGTTGCATTGGAAAATACAAAAAAATAATAGTTTTTGTGCTGAAGGCTCTTTTGCTATTGCACTTGCTTTTCTCTTACATCTGCTTTAACATTAGATGTAATACTGTTAAAATAAATACAACAATATTATTTAGCTCACTGAAATAATTGTTTCTGTTTTGTCATAAACAGAGCGACGATAAAAAGTATTGAATAGTATCATGGTACAAACAAATGGTAGCCCAGATTATTTGAACTTTTTTCTGGAGTGAGTTTTTCTCTTATGTCAAAGATTGTTTACTTTTGTTTGTATACAACCACCGTTCGCCTACAATTGCTGCTTTGAAATGTTTTTTCCGTAAAAATCACATAGAAACGTTTTAATTAAATCACATAAAATACACGCATTTTGTAAATGTCACTTTTTCCAATTTTGTATATATTTTCATTATTTTTCAATCAGCTGACAATGCCTGTTGTTTTTGGCTTGTTTATTTGTTGTCGTACTGAATCTACCATTATATTTCTACCATGAATAGTATAGAGATCTTATTGCACTCTTTTTCCGCTCTCATGTACAAAGTCTGAGTTTAATTCTCTTTATACTATAGAATACTAGCTGGACCGGGCAAGCTTCGTTTTGCCTTCAAAGTTTTTGTAATGCCAAAGGGTGAACAAAACTACAATGGGCAAATAAACATGTAGTTGACTGGAATATTATGAAGAAGAATGTAAAATAACTATTTGTTAAAAGTATTTATTTAGTATTTGTATCATTGTATGTACTACTAGCTGACCCGTTGTCCTGCATAATATTTCAAGCGATTTGTATGGGAGGTACCACGCCTCTTTGTCCAACTGGACCGAGTAGTAAATCTAAACCACCCAGGGCGCCACCCAAACGCATACAAAAAAATTTATTCAAATCGGTCCAGAAGTTTAGGAGGAGTTCAGTCACAAACACACGTGCAGTAGAATTATATATACAGCTGCGGTCAAAATAATAGCACCACGCACAAATTTATATTGACTCCGTTTACATCTGTTTAACAGTTGGGTCAATTTAACTCAAAACAAGATAATACATTCTTTGATGTTAATGGTTTATTATCATAAGAAAATTATTTTGTTTTTTCAACAGTTTATAATTCGCTAATTAATTTAAACAAAAAACTTAAAAACTACCCAGTCAAAATAATAGCACTTCATTTAATTTTTAACAAAAAATAGTGGTCTTTCTTAAAATAAATCAAAAATTGTACTCAGATATCTTGTTGATAAATTAATTGTATTGTTTCAATACTTTGTCGCGTGACCTTTGTTTGCTATTACCGCGGCACAACGCCTTCCCATGGAATCGACTAAATGCTGGCAGCTTTCAACTTTGATGGAACTCCAAATTTTCTGCACAGCCTCCCAGAGCCCTTCAACGCTTTTTGGTTTTATTGTTGATACACCCTTCTTTATATCCGTCCACAGATTTTCGATAGAGTTCAAATCTGGGGACTGTGCAGGCCACTCCATTACATTGATAGAGTTATCGTTGAACCATTTTTTTGCCATTTTGCTGGTTTGTTTGGGGTCATTGTCTTGCTGGAAGACCCACACCAGCGGTATTTCGTAGGAAGCATACGACAGCATAATTTCATCAAGGATTTTTACATAAACCAATGCATCCATAACGGTTTTGATCCAATATATGGGACCCACACCTTGATATGAAATAATACTATGACCTCCATGTTGGCATGTATTCACTGTTAGGTGGCCTACGGACAAAAGATCTGGAACCCTTTCCATCAAAAAGGACAATTTTGGATTCGTCAGTCCAAAGCACATTTCTCCACTTTTCCTTTGGCCAATTTTGATGTGATGCAATGCACCAACCGTCGGTGGTGCAATGGTTAGTGTGCGCGGCTATTGTACATGAGATCCTGGGTTCAAACCCTGCTCTGACCACCTTCAAATTTCTTTCGGCGGCGGTCACCTCGCATAGTGACGGCGACACTATCGAGTATATAGCCATGAAAAAGCTTCTCAAAATACCGTTCGGAATCGGTGTAAAACTGTAGGTCCCAATCAGTGAGTGAAAACTGGAAAGCGCACAGCTCAGTGGTTGTGAGAAGTTCTCCCCGGTCCCTTCATGGGATGTAATGGGAAACCATTTATTTTTTTTTTAATTTTGATGTGCTTTAGCAAAAGATACCCTTTTAGCAACATGCTCAGAGGTAAGGAGCGGCACTTTTCGAGGACTACAGGCATTGAGGCTGTTGTCTCGAAGTTTGCGGCAAATAGTTTCCACGCTTGCCGACACGTCCAATGTTTTTTGAGCTCCGTGGCTGTCATAAAGGGATTTGCTTTAGTCGTCCGTACTAAACGCTTTACCATTAAGGGTGACAAAACTGGCTTCCAACTTTTTGCTCATATCTTAAGGCATTTACAACAATGCTTTCCGCGACCCATAACTATACAATTTTTATAAAAATATTACCTGATTTTGAAAAAAGTATATTAAAAAATTTTTATTAGCTTTTGTTTTCACTTTTTTTCACAAAATTTTGCAAAACAAATTTAAGAAAGCCTGCTGGTGCTATTTCATTGACTGCACTGAAGTAGATCCTTTTGTAAATGATCGACCATTTCTAGAGAACCGTTAACTATCTTGAGGAAAAAAACTTCTCTTCATCGCATAGTTATGTTCAAATAATAAGCACAGAATTTATTTTTTTATTGGAATGACAATAGTTTTCGACGTTGGTGCTATTTTTTTGACCGGCACTGTATAAAGATAATAACTGTACCCGTTGCGCATCGCTAGCCCTGAATTGTAATTTTAATGAATCTCAATTTTGTTATTTTTTTTCTATTTATTCAAGTGCTCTAGGAAATACAATGTCTAGTTTTGCCATGTGGTGCAAATATGTATATATTAGTCGGAAGGTTTACCCACACGTGAACATGCAACATATATTGTCCGTGGGAAAACACGGATTTATCAAATTTAAGCCACAGACTTTAAGCGACTGCCCTTGCGCTTTATTAATGGTCACCGCAACTGGCGACCGAATCGGAAACTGCAATCATGAGAATGCCTGGAATCAGGACAACGGTTCCTTTATAATTTCCAATTAATCTTATATGTAGATTATTATGATTTTTTTTTAAATTCATTTTTGGGATAATGATATTTTGGATGCTCTCGAAACTGACCTCAATGATATTCATATTCATTCGTACCTGTGGTCACTTTCTTAGCTTCATAGTCTGACCTTTTTAATAACAGTATTTTTATTGGTTTTTCCCAAAAAGTAATTGCATCATATCTGTAGTATATGAACCGAATCTCACATTCCCACAATGTATCAAACAATTGTCCGTACACCAGGTTGTTGTGAACATATTGGCCGATTTGATTGAAACATTTTTTTAAAGTTAGAAGCATTAAACTACAAATCTGTTTTTGTAATTGACTATATTTTATAGCACACGCTTTACTTATGCCTCAGGTTTTGTACGGGATTGAGTTAATATCGGTTATAATTGCGGAATATTTGTTGAGACTAGGCAGAACTGTTCATGTTATTGCCAAGTTTGTCTTTAATGTTCGTAGAAGAAAACATATATCTGAGTACTTGAGCAAGTTCCTGGGATGCTCTTTCTAAATTTGTGGAATTTGGAAAAATATATTTCTATTTTATTAAAATATTGAAGGCGTTATACCAGCGTTTAATTAGAATTAAGAGTATTGATTTAGACAACTTTGGACTATCAGCAGGAAATAGTGTTTTCATTCCGAACTCATTGGGAATACGGAAGTGCTCACAAATGATCGAAATAAAATAAAAATACTACTGTCCATTTTCTTCTGATTTTTATAGGGTTGTAGAGAATAAAATTAAAAAATATACATATACATATATATTTTTGAGCCAGGTCCATGTTTTTCGAGTTACGAGAGTCCAAGTTCGGATTTATACACCTAAATTTATGTTGTTATATGTATACACAGTGAAAGCTCCCGCAAGGGGATAGAGACGATCGCGCTGTTTTTGCCCGGCCACGACTACGGGAGCTGTCAACTAGTAGGGCTTTCACTGCATAGGGCTTTCAGAATACCAAGTTGTATCTGTGGTAAAATTTTTAGAAAAATCCCAGCTACGTCCGTAAATAAGATTTAAGACTTACATAATTCTATTGTGGATCTTAAAATTACGTATGTACATACAAACAGAAAGGATTCATCTTATTCAATCGCATCTGTGTGCGTCTAGAAGCTGTTACTTACCTCGAAGGAACAGTCGTAGTACAATAACTGACCCCGAATCTTTAGAGCACATGCTAAAATAGCCGAATCTTTTGGAGTACGCAGTATGATGGAATTAATAAGAATCATTCCCTGTAACAAAACGACAGTTAAATTGCATGTCTTAACGATAATATTGATCAACCTATACATACCTCACCAAAGGATGCGGCATTCGAAGATAGTATACAAGCTTTAGCCTTAGCAAACATATCTTCCGCAATGCCATAACATTGATTTTTATAGAACTCTGCCTCGT
Organism: Phaonia tiefii; assembly: GCA_963931995.1. Classification (NCBI taxonomy): domain Eukaryota; kingdom Metazoa; phylum Arthropoda; class Insecta; order Diptera; family Muscidae; genus Phaonia; species Phaonia tiefii. Next base: position 89,129,593 of record OZ008367.1, on the reverse strand, counting down.
CGTCCAAGACCCGTATGAAGGCAATGGTTTCTCTGGAATTTTTAAAGGCGACAAAATTAGCAAGCAGGGAGTTACGTGGAAACAGAAACTCACTCTAAATTCCGTGTATAAAGAGTTCTTCCAAATAGAACATATTCGGGTAGAGTACGGTCCCACAAAACTGATGGTGTGGGCAGATGCAGAGGGATGCGGTGCATCTTGGCAGCACTAAATGCAAAGAAAGTAAATCGCTTGGAACTCCACAGAAATGCAAAACAAACTTTTCTAATGTAACGGGACGCATTAAATAAAAACAGCGTTGCTGTATGTATGAAACTTATCCAGCTGAGATCATAGTTGCCACATAACGCCAGCTGATAACGAATATCCATCGCTAACATCGATTTAGTGTCATCTCTAGGAGCTAAACGAAAACAGCAAATAGGTGCACGAACAAATTTGTTTACTTGTTCCACTCACTATTCATTTAATTTATATGCAAACATGGATGAGATAGATGACTTTTTCAATATATCCAAAGACTTTAAACGTGAAAGCGCTCCAGTTCCTAAGCCAATTATTGAAGCAGATCCCTCAACATCCCGAAAAGTAAAACGAGAACGTGGGAGCCCAGAGCCTTGTAAGAAATTTCCAAAGGTAATTTAAAGGGAAAGTAAACAGAGTGCGGCATAATTACAATTTGAATTTACTCCTTTAGGTGGAACCAAAATGTGAGGACCGACCTTCCTGTAGCCGTACGGGAAGATCTACAAACAAACGAATTCCTGAAGATTCACGTAGTGACGACGATGAACAGGATGTTGGAGAAAGACGAAATACATATTTGAACATTGACGATGGTGTTTATGACCGGTATGTGTTCAATATGGAGAGGGATAAATCGTTGCCGATACACGATGCTAAGGAGGAAATTCTTAAGACTGTACGCAGTAATTCTGTTGTTATATTGGAAGGCGATACAGGTTGCGGAAAGACGACACAGGTACGTGATTAACATTTAAAACAGGATAGGAGTTACACAAGTTACTACTATTGACAATTTTAACAAAAAAAAATATTTTATACCTATTGTCAAAAATGCACTTGGCCGGCCACCCTTCCCAAAAATGTATAAAAACGAATTTAATGAAAGATAGAATACGAAAGAAACATCTTTTAGCTCGGACTCATGGGGCCCGCAGGACCCGGAAAGGGAGCCTGAGGGCGAGTTTCGAATTTTATTAACTATTTTTCGCAGAACGTCTCAAAACAGTTTTTTGCATAATAGTCATTTGCGAGGCCGGCATTCAAAGGTTTCTCCTCTGGGGAGGGTCTAACACCGACTCGACATAGTTTCTTCTGTTTTAAAACTTTCTAGTGATTTTCTCCTCGGGTGGGTCCAACACAGTTTCGAAGCTGTCTGTTACTTAGAGCTTTGCGTTTTCAGATTCTTAATACCCCTATCTTGACCCACAGATGTCGCACCACAAAAGTAAGGCAGCATTATATCTTTAATTTAAGTACCCATACTTGTCTGCCCGACTGAAAGGGAACGGAAGTTCTGACGGTTAAATAAATAAAGAAAAGTCAAAAATATATTGTATATAACTTGCTGATATATAGTTCAAATTAAACAAAAGCTGGATCCGACGGTAATTGCGACGCCGGTAGCCGTCGACGTACACTTAATCAAGATTTTGTTATGAAAGCTGAAGTTATTCCCTTTTGACACAAATATTAGACCATGGGTGCGCAATTTTTCAAAGCTACAAACACAACTTTCAGTTTCTGTTAATTGTAGGCATATTGGGGATGACCGTATTTAGATGTGCATCCACTATAGTGAACTTTCCGCATAAAATCGCTAAGCTTCCCACACAAATTGGTAAAAAAAAAAAATTAGTGTACCAGGGAATTAAAAGAACAGACCTAATATTATTAAGCAACAAACAAATGTTTATTTGTTATAAATTACAACTACTAGAATCTATATGGTAATATACGTTATTTATAATTCAGTAAAAGTCTTTTCCGATTTTTCTACAGTCATATCATCATTGTATTCTTCGTCTGCATTTAAATATACTACTTCCACCTCCATCTCCTCTTCCTCCTCTCCGGAAGTAGGCGCGTTCACCAAGTCGTCATTTATATGATCCGGTAGGTTTTGACTAAAAATTCCCATTGGTTTTGAGAAACGTTTTGTTTGTAGTTCCTTGTGAGGCTTTTTTTTAGTTCCTTGCTGACTTGTAGCATGTATGGATTCCACTTCGTCCGTGTCATCAGTAGATGATTCCTCATTATTATCTTTTAGGCCTGCAGCTTTGCGTTTAATTTGCCTTCTTGTTTTCGACGTTTCAGCCCTTCTTCTTTTGGCGTTCTTTGTTGTTTGTAGAGGCATATCATCCATTATATCTTGAATATCATTAAGAGCCTCTTGTATATTATGAAATATACGTGTTGGTGGCAATACTTGGTTCTTCCGCTTGGTGTTGTCTGGCCCATTTATAGCCTGCTTTATGTTATTATAAGTTTCTTCTAGTTTAGTTATTTCCCCTAGATTGTCGCTCAATTCGGGAACAGCATTTAATTTATGCTTTAATTTTACCCGTACAATCTCAGACTGTATGGATTCGTTGTTATTATCGCCGATCTTATCAAAGTCCACCAAACCTTCTAGGCCAATCATATAATCTAAGCCTGTAAAACGGAAGGCATCAGCTTGATACAATCGCCAAAAAGTGTAACGTACACAATCCATTTGTGGATCTAAGTGCAGGGATTCGATAAATGATGTCATTTCACGCCAAGTATCAAGACTTACTTGGACCTTGACATATCTCCTTGTGGGCTGTTTGAAGTACACCGCATACATGACGTACAATCCACCAATACGCCGTAACAGGTTTCTTTGTTCGTTGCCCTCTGTAGCAGACATATATTTGCCGAATTCATCTTTGGCACACATTGTTCTTTTGGCCGTGTGGAAAACGGCCGATGTTGTTAGCAGGACTTCAACAACCGATGTTTGATACGAATAAATGTGTTGGAACATCAGCTGCTGCCATTGTGTGCAAAATGATTTAAATGTTACTTCGCCAGCGCTGACAAACATCTCAATCAGATTGTGACAATCTTCATAAATGGCTGCCTCCATTTTATGTCCACTTTGGCCGCACTACTAACTGCCGTTCCGTTCCCTCTTCTAAAAATTTACATTCAACATCAATACGGACATTAGTGATGGTAAATTCGTTTGTTTACATCGACATGCTGTCGATGACGACACAATCTCTATCGTTTAGAGTCCAAACAGAACCAGACACGCTTCAGACGACGACTAAAAAATCTCTAACAGTGCGTTTACACGGGACAGTTTGAGACAAGATAGTTGAGAATATGTATTAGTTGTCACAAAGAGAAAAATTGTTTGTGTGACGTACGCGTCCAGCCAGTTATAAAGACAGTACATTTTTAAGCAACCGCCGACAGTGTCGTTTCGTTAAATTTCGTGCTCTGATTTTTTATTTCCTCGCTCTTTTGCCATTGTGTTTTGTCTTACTTCTCCAAATTACAATGGAAGTGATGTACTCTGCAAAATTAGAAATGTATTCATGTTTGTATTGTCAAACAATATTTCAATATAAATTTTCAAATACAAATATATTTCCCAATTTGTAAAGTCGTTTGCGATGTTTTGCTTTTTTCTCAAATTACTACGAAACGTCACCGATATGGCCGATGGCTGAACTAGTAGAGGTTGACGCAGTAGGATTTGTTGTAATTTTGTGACCCAACAACAGGCATTTAGTTTTTGTTTCATGACTGAATTTAAAGTGGAGTTCAGATTATCAGTCGGATATGACGATCTGTCGAATCTGAAGAAAAATTGTCAATGTGAACACGTGTTGTCAGATAAATCTGATAGTCTTCAAACCAGTTTGAAAACCAAACGATTTATTCGAGGTTATCGATAAAACAGAGCGAGAGATATAATGGTGGAGAGAATAAGCGAAGAGAAAAGCGGAAACTATAAATTAAATAGCATTTTTGGTATTTAATGTGAAATGAAAAAAATGCAACTCTTCAGTGTAATTTAATTTAATCAAATGAAATATTAATAAATAAAAAACATAACTTCTTGGTAAAATAAATAAATTGAAATAGGATGTGTGCGTGCTTCCTAGAAATTAGTTTGTGTAATTACATATGAATGTGTGTGTATGATGGGAACAGACCTAGTATAGATCGGCACGTCCAATTTTTTTGCTTTTTTTTTTGGTTGTAGGGATCGCTATTTTAAGTAAAAAAAGTAAAATAAAAAAATAGGGGGGAACCCCTATTTTGGGAGTTACGGGCCAAGTAGCCCTGGCAGGGACCTATGTTGCTCGTACCGTGTGGTAGAACTTTTGGAAAATCGTTAAATTTATATTGCAATTAGTCGCCCGGCCGTCCGGCGACTTTATACATACAGTGTTGGAAAAAATAATAGGGACACCAATGTTTTTCTAATATTTTTTTTATTTTTTCTATAATATTTAAATATTTAAATTAATTAAATTAAAAGCGTTAAGTACTTCATATACGCTAACAAAAAATATCAAACTCCAATATGATTTTCAAATAAATAATTAAAAAATTGAATTTTTTGTAATATGGCCTTGGAAAAAATAATAGGGACAAGAATCAAAACGTTGCTATTTCTATAGAATACTATTTTAGTTTTAGCTCAATCTCTGAGAGGAGAGAAAAAATAACGGTTAATAATCGTTTGCTTGCTTTGTTGCAACATGTGCTTTGTAAATTGACAAATTAGTGTTTAAAAATGGGTCGCGGAGTTCATACAACCGAAGAGGAGAAAAAAAGTGATTAAAAAATTAAACAATGCGGGAAAATCTATTAGAGAAATAGCAAGTATCATGAACTTTTCGAGGAACAAAGTTTTTAATGTTATCCATTCAAAACGCACTATGGAAACGAGAGGAAGAAAGCGGAAAACATCATCCCGTTTCGATCAACATTTAGTGCGCCTATCAAGAAACTACCCTTTTATGTCTTCCAAGGAACTACAACTGAGTTTAAATGCACCAGTTACCAGTCGGACAGTAAGAAACAGGCTTATGGACGCAGGATTAATGGGAAGAAGCCCAAGGAAAGTACCGTTGTTGAGCAAAAAAAATATGCAAAAGAGATTAATTTTCGCCAAGCAACACCAACACCGTTCAAACTGGAAAAATGTACTTTGGTCAGACGAAACAAAAATTAATTTGTTTGGTTCTGACGGGAAGACTTACGTCCGTCGACCGAAGAACAAAGAATATGATCCCAAGTACACCAAAAAGACTGTGAAACATGGTGGCGGGTCAATGATGGTATGGGGCTGTTTTTCTGCATCCGGAGTGGGTCCTATTTTTTGGATTAAGAATAAGATGTGTGCTGTCGATTATGTTGGCATTCTAAATAATGAAATGCTTCCGTTTGCCGAGGAAGAAATGCCACTTAGTTGGCAGTTCATGCATGATAACGACCCAAAGCACTCTTCCAGACTGGTTAAAACCTGGCTCCAAGAGAAAAGCGTAACAATTTTGGAATGGCCCTCACAATCTCCGGACCTTAACCCCATTGAACACCTCTGGGGCGTCTTAAAAAGCAATATTGGACTCCAGAAATCCACAAGTTTAAAGGAATTGTGGGAAAAAGTTAAGAACGCTTGGTACTCCATACCGATGGAAACGTGCCTACATCTTGTAGAATCTATGCCTCGCAGATGCCAAGCAGTGATTAATGCAAAAGGATCTACCACTAAATATTAATATTTTACTTTAATAATTTAAAACTAAAATAGTATTCTATAGAAATAGCAACGTTTTAATTCTTGTCCCTATTATTTTTTCCAAGGCCATATTACAAAAAATTCAATTTTTTAATTATTTATTTGAAAATCATATTGGAGTTTGATATTTTTTGTTAGCGTATATGAAGTACTTAACGCTTTTAATTTAATTAATTTAAATATTTAAATATTATAGAAAAAATAAAAAAAATATTAGAAAAACATCGGTGTCCCTATTATTTTTTCCAACACTGTATATGCACATCATGATACAAAAACAAGGTAGTAGCGTCAGCCCATATGATTTACTTTGTCTACATTTCATCGTACCCAGTAGATGTCAAAGTTGTTTGTGGGAGTGCGTTCTCTTTTGATTTCATCTCTCTATGTTCACAATTGTACATGTATATGTACATTTTTATCAGCTGATTTTGACAATAACTGGGTACGGAAATTACAACAATGCTATAGACGGTCAAAAAAGCGCGCCAAACTTTTTCGCTAGGGGATTACGTGTATAACGACTTATAACGGTGTTCCCGCACCACTCAAAGTAACAGGATCATACTCAATGACGTCACGTTTTTACTCAATAATATTACGTTCGCACTCAAAACACTATTTTCACTCGTATATTCACATCGTTGCCATTCAATTTGTACCATTTCTAACTCAATTTGTAAGAAAATTGATGGTTAGCAAGGAACAGAAAAAGAATTTTCTGCCAGACGCATTTCGGCAGCCGCCGAAAGTTGTCGAAATACATTTGGGTGGGATGTTATGCGCCGTTTTTTTCAGATTAGTATCATCGGGAAAAGACGTAATTTTGTTAGGCAAAATTTTCATTTCATTGTATTTTATTTTAAAAATTTCATTTTATTTTATTTTAATATTTAAAAAAAAAGGAAAATAACAATTTAATTTTGTTATAATTTTTTAAAAATTTTGAAAAATTAAATATACAAGTAGATGACAGAATCAGAATGTCAAAATTTCTGAAGACCCATAATCAGGGAAAAAAATTTGCCTGCGGAGCAATTCGCATCACAAATTACAAACCTCATCAAAATTAAGCAAATTTTTAAAAAAAAATTTACTTCAAAAAAAAATTGTGAATCTTTTCCCTTTATGAAGACCCGTAATCAGGGAAATTTTCATTATATTTTATTTCTTATTTGGAGTATGTATTTTGTTAAATTTCACCAGACCCGGTATAATATGTTAAAATAGAGTATCCAAAACCGAAAAACCGGTTTTTTTGCTGTTAACCGCGTGCCGTTTTAATTTAAAGCTAAAAAAACCGGTTCCACTAGTTTTTGCCAAAATTAAAAACCGAAAACCGGTTTGTTGAAAAAATGATTTTTCGAACAAACCGAAAACCGGTTTCTAACAAATGCCGGTTTTTGGACACTAATTCAGCTAACCTAATTTTTTTTTCTCAATTTTTTAAAATAAAATATTTTTTATTTCGCTACTTTTCTTTTAAATTTCTTTATTTTTATTTTCTTCATTTTCTTTTTTATTTTCTGTAAATCGAGGGATTTTTTTTAAAGTAATTTTTTGGAATAAACAAATAAAAAATATTTTATTTACAAAAAACAAATTACGATTAGAGGGCCCCCAAGCGGTTAAGAAAATTTCTCATCTGGCAAAGCCGATTCCAAAAAAAAATATTTTCACTCAAATTCAGTAACTACTGGACACAGCCTGTACAACGGTACAAATACAAGGTAGTAGCGTTAGCGCAGCCGATTTCTTTTGTTTACATTTGATCGTACGCAGCAAACTTGAAAGTTGTATGTTTGTATCATAGAATAACACATACCATAGAAGGTTTTATTCGCTCAATAAATTAAACGTCATAGGTACGATGGAAAGTAAACATTGGATGGTAGAAATATGGGTTCAATAATACCAGATAGTGGCAATAGTATACAGCGATCAACATAGGAACAACAACCGAATTTCGTGTTTTTGTGGCAAACTAGTTGTGTTAAATACAATACAAATGTATACCAACGATAAAAGTCAATAAAAAGGTGCAAAATATATTTAAATTTTTCAGTTCTACACCAAAACGACAGGAAAAAGTTAAGTGAACATATTTTTTAACTCCACCTGGTGTAAGATAATTTTAAATTTAATTGCTCTCATTTCCACAAACCTACGATGAGAATGTGAAATGAAACGTCAGATGAGAGAATAAGTTTATCTAGGTATGTGTTATTCTATGGTTTGTATGAGTGAACTCCTAGCACTTTTTCGTTCTCTTTTACCAGGGTTGCCAAGTTGCGCACATTTTCTGGTCGTCTAATCAAAAACGATGTACAAATATACAGTTTCTCTTCACTCAAATGCCTACAAACAAAACGAGTGAAACCCCAGCACTTCTCTGTTCTCTCTCTCTTACTCTCTTCATTGAATATTTGAATACATAAGCGGCTTTTTGATAGTGTTGTTGTATATAACTATACGAATTCCAACCGTGTTGAAATAAAATTACATAAACTGCAAAAAAGTATGAAATAATCAAGATATGAGACGAGAGAGAAATGCGTTTGAGTGAATATCTGGCACTTTTTGGTTCTCTTTTACCAGGGTTGCCAAATTGCGCACATCTTCTGGTTGTCTAATTCTTGATCGTCTTTGGTCTAATTGTAAATCGTCTTTGGTTTCAGTTGTTTTTTGTTCTCTTCTACGAGGGTTGCCACATTGCTGTGGTTTTTGCCCTGTACTAAGATCAATATATCACGTAGTAATTTAAGAAGTCTCCAAAACAAGCAGGATTTTCCATTTCAAAATTTTTAGTTTAAGTCGAAAGTAAATAAGAAACATGGTTGGAAAAATATAAACGAAATAAATACGATGTGAACAGTTATTTAAAAATATTTACAGAATACAACGTTTATACAATATCCATTGAAGAAATTCTACATGTTAGAATTATTCATCGTTTTTAAATTTTGGTCTTGTTTTCAATTTTGTTTAACCATTTTCATGCAAAATAAAATAACATCGCATTTGCATTAAAAAATTACATTCCTTTATTTTAAATCAGCTCAATATTGACAAAAGTATTAATAAAACTTAGCTAATGTTATAACGAATTAATATTTCCACTCAAGTCTTTGAGCCAAAATTTTTATCCGCAGGGGAAATTTTTCTGGTCTTTTACGCCACCAGTGTGTTGATATCTACGTTACTTTTATCCAGAGCATTTATAATTCTCTATCTTTGTGCTACTACCTTGTATTTGTATCATGGTACACATGTTCCAACGTATGTATGTGCTTGTTGCTCTTATGGTTTTTATGAAAATATGGCATATTTCTCCATTCAATTGAAAGATTTCGTGAGAGCGTCACCAAGAAATTAAAAAAGATTATATTCTAGCGGCGAGTCTTCAGCAGCGGATTTTTGTATCGTTTTTTCAAGCCATAAGAAACCTATTACAAAAACGTCGTAGTCTGTAGCGTGTTTGATTGTTTGGACTCAACCGAAATGCCATAGAGAGCGTCTGGCGATGCCTGTGTTTTTGCGCCATATACATTTGAAGCTCTTCTAGATTTTTTTAAAGTTTGCAAATTTATTTATATCTTGCTCTCTATAAAAAAAAAATAAAAAAAAATTCGGGCCGGACCCATGGGGACGACAATAAAAATAATATGTAAATTTTATTTGTTTTTAATAGAAACTGGAAAATAATCGAAAAACTCAAGCAAATTTTCGATAACTTGGATAGTTATTGGGATATCGAAAATTGAAGTTTTAGATTTTTGTAAAACCTGTTTTTCACGTTTGATACAAAATCTTGAAATAAATAAAAAATATTAAATAAATTTATAAAATATTAATAAATATTAAATAAAATTATCTTTACAAATATTTATTGAGTATTTCGTGTCCAAGCCAAGCTCCGGCTTGGTACAGGTTTCCCCGTATCGGGCTATCGAAGGCAGCCTTATAATCTGCAAAGAGGTGGTAGGTGTCGATTTGTTTTTCGAGCATTTCCCCCAGGATTTGTCATAATGTTCCACTTTCCAGACCTAAATCAACACTGATAAGTTCAGATCAGTTCTGCAACAAACGGATTTAGTCTTTCGAAAATTACGTTCGAGAGGATCTTGTATGCGATGGATAAAAGGCTTATTCCACGATAGTTTGTACATATGTATATGTACGTGGGTCGGCTTTTTGAACACAGTATGCTACGACTCCAATCGCATTCATGCATGCATTCGTCTAGCCTGATTTTGTATATCAGCTGATGCATGCACCTTTCAAACTCATATCCGTCAACCTTAAGCATATTTTTAACGGCATGTATTTTACATATCGCATGTCACTTTTGCAGATGAAAAATTTATGCATGTCGTGTGAACGCTGTCAAGCACGCCATATGAACAATGCATATGCATTTTTGTTGGAAATAAACCAACCATTTTTCAATTAGAAAAATGTTCATGACTTGTAAGCTTGTAGTATGAATTTCATTAACCAAAAACTAACAAAAATCGGTCACACAAATTCAAATTCAAATAAACGTAACTCACACTAGCACGGTCATCAAAAATGCTATACCACGGAATAATACAATTCTGTGATATAGATTAAAACTCACCTCAAAGCACTGCAACAATGCAATAACGCATGACGAAAAGAAGAACATGGTGGAAATATTCTGTATGTTCTTGTTGTTGGAATTATAGTGATGTTGATACTTAGGGATCTTCGGTCGATACTAATTCGCACATGTGAATTGCAGAATTGAGTTTGTATATATACGATCGATGATCAACCGATGGTGTCAATTCAGGCACAGTACTTAGGCATCTGATGATGAACTTGTCACGGATTTCGAAACTAGTCATGCCAGTGAATGTGTGCATAACCGAATTGTCTATTATTTCCAACAAAAACCAACCATTTTTCAATTAGAAAAATGTTCATGACTTGTAAACTTGCAGTATGAATTTCTCATACATTAACCAAAAACTAACAAAAATCGGTCATACAAATTCAAATTCCAATATATTTATGTTTGATCAACAGAACAATAGAAAACTGACGATACCAGAGTTGCGCGGTTGATATTACTGAGCAGATTTCAACCTTACCACCAATAAGTCATGATCCAACATACGAATCTAGTCCAAAAATATCAATTTTGAGAAAAGCATTAATTTGCAGCTTTCTCCATCAGAAACAATAATTTTTCCATCAAAACAAAGGAGTTACTCAAAACGGTATAGTGCTGTCAATTTTGTAATGGTCTGTGATGGATTCGGGATATCTGATAGAGTAGCTTCCTATTTGGCTACAGCCCTGTTCAAAGATATTGATTATAGGGATGCAAATGAAAAGCTTTTTACTGTAGACAAAAACAAACTTGCCTAGGAAAAAATTAAATCCCGAGAAGCAATGCAATCTATACTTTTTTCATATACTATCTTTAGTTAAACTACAAAATTCTTTGATAAACTAATAAAAATACCATTTTTAAAAATGGTCCAGCTCAGGGGATCTTAATCATCATAAAACAAACCAAGGTACATTTTGAGGGGTGGACAAAAGGATCTTTTTGTGAGTCGGTTTACTGTATGTGTATTTCTGTAAAAAGTGTTTTACTTTTTGGAAATCCAGTAATGGCAAACCACTGTTTTTTCTTTTGAAAATCCAGTGCTACTGGAACAAGAACTGTAAATCATTCTGCTACTACTGTATACCTTGTAAATCCAACGGATTACCGATACTTGCACTACCGTCGCAAGTACTTTGCCGACAGTCAGTTTCTGGCTGGGTTTATATAAAAACTACAAATCCATATGAAACCCCACAACATTTATGTCCAAATGAAAGCTCAACAAACTGGGCTTAAGCGGCGTTTAGGAATACCGAGATATCGCATTTTCGAGATTTCAACCCACTGATCTTATGTTTACCGGTACAAATTTCAGATGTTTATGTAAATGAAATCCCGAAAGTTGCGAAATCTCGGTATACCTGAACATGGCTTTATTACCATACTATGATACTACTTTCAGTTAGATGTCGCTTCAAAATGTCAAGGAATTGGCTAAACTTTACATATACAAATTTAAATATCTTATAAAGTAAATAACAAAGTTTGATCACATTGGCCGCCTTAATAGGTATTAAAAATCCACAATTATATGACATAAAACTCGATTATGATCAAACGTATGCAAACTTTTAAATTGGCATGACCAGTATAAACAATCATAGATGAAATTGGTTGGTTGGTTGAAAAGGCTGCAAGACAGCACGCTGCCCATTGTGATACCTGCAGTTTCCTCCATAGCATTAACTTGTCGTCCAGCCAATTTGCCCTTTCAATAAATTTGTCTATAAGACCTACAGGAATATCCTGTTGGGCTACGGTGCTAACTAGATGTGTTCCGAATATCCTACTTCTCAGTCCTGCCAGAGCAGGGCAATCCAAGAGAAGGTGTTTCGTCGTTTCCTCGTCCTCTTCCATGCAGCATCTACAGACAGTGGAGTTTCTATGTCCCAATCTTAGGGCGTGTTTTCCTACAAGACAATGTCCCGTAAGTGTTCCTATCATTGTGGATAACCTGCCTCTCGGCAAGTTAATTAGTTGCCTAGTCCTCTTTCTGTCCACCTGTGGCCAGAGGACCCTAGCTTGTTTGCAAGTTGAAGTAAGTCTCCACTTGTCCTCGAACATATTATCGGTCCACTGCCTGATCTGCAAACGGCAGGTAGAGATTGGCATACTAACACCTTCTTTTGCCGGAAGAACCTGTGCCGCAGTGCCCTGTCTAGCTAACGCATCCGCTACGCAATTTATTTATTTATTTCTTTATTCAGTCTTTAGAATACAATTCTTTACAGACCAGAAAATATCATATCAAATAATTCTTATATCTAGTTGTAAATTAAATCTAACATATTACTAAATTTACCAATAGGCATTGCAAAATCCAAATCATATTTCATATTGATTAAATTAAATTCCTTTAAAGCTCTTGTGATGGGTTCAAACATAGCATAATTTGTTCTATGAACTGATACATTAAAAAATTCTTTAAATCTAAGACGTCTAAAAGGAACATTGAAGCCAATTATACTAAGAAGAGATGGACAATCAATTTGACCAGCTATCAATTTATATACAAGCAGTATTAATCTCTTAGATCTACGGTTAATAAGCGTATCTAAATGTATCAACTTACATCTAGATTCATACGATGGCATAGTATCTGTAAAATTTAATGAAAATAAGGCAAATTTTATAAACTTTTTTTGAATCCTTTCAATTCTATTGCAATATTTATCCTGATATGGATTCCATACTTCAGAAGCATATTCCAATTTCGACCTCACAAATGACGTGTATAACAGTTTACGTATATATGGGTCTGTAAATGACTTACAATTTCTTCTTATATAAGCAAGAACAGAATAAGCTTTTGGGATTATATAATCAATATGCAAATCAAAATAAAGCTTTGTGTCAAAAACTACACCCAAGTCCAATATATGATCAATTTTTATCAGCAGGCTTTTGTCAATGTAATACGTGGAATTTATAATATTAAGACATCTAGCATAGGTTAAATGATTGCACTTTTTAATATTTAATGGAAGATCATTAAGGAAACACCATGAAACAACATGACACAGATCAATCTGCACCGCCACTGCATCATCAAAATTGGCAATCCTGCTATAAATTTTAATGTCATCAGCATAAAGCAGATAATTCACAAACTTAAAACATTTACAAATATCATTAACGAATATATTAAACAAAATCGGACCCAATACGCTTCCTTGTGGAATACCTGACGTCGCAACATAAACAGATGACTTACAGTTGTCTACACTTACATAACAGCATCTATTAGAAATATATGAAAGAATCCAATTCAGAAAAGAAGAATGGAAACCCCACTTACGTAGCTTCATCATTAGTATACCATGAGGCACTTTATCAAATGCCTTACAAAAATCCAAATAAATTGCATCTACTTGACGGCCTTGTTCAAAACTTTCAATACAGTAGTTAGTAAATAACAAAAGATTAGTGCTAGTAGAACGATTTCTTAAAAACCCATGTTGACGGTCTGTTATAAAAGGGTTGACAGAAGCGTATATATATTTATATACCAAATGCTCAAAAAGTTTTGACACATTAGATAATTTAGAGATTGGTCTATAATTCTCTATTTTACTCTTTTGACCAGCTTTAAAAACTGGTGTTATTGAAGACATTTTCCAAACATCCAAAAATTTACCAATTCTTAAAGAATAATTAAAAATGAATTCTAAAGGAGTACATAAAGAACTACTGCACCTTTTAAGAAAATGTGCAGAGATGCCATCTTCGTCAACTTTAGTTGATTCCTTCAAATTAATTAACGCTGAAATAACATCAAGTTCAGAAACCTGTAAAGACCCAAAGTCAACAACAGATTCCACGTTGTCTAAAAGCCTACTATCACCTCCATGAGTAGAATTAAATGATTGGAAATTTGACTTAAAAAACTCTGCGAACAAATTCGCTTGTTCAGATTTTGAATTTGCTATTTTCTCTCCAAAAACCATTACGGGAGGAAAATTACTATGCGTTTTCTTTGACGCTATGAAGCTCCAAAATGACTTAGGATTAGTGTGAATTTTGTCTTCAAATGCCATTATATATTGATTGTATAAAAATCGATTTAAAAAATCAAATTCCCTTGCATAATGCTTATACTTATTCATATGTTCCACAGAATATTGACTCTCGCTTAAGTTTTTAAATTTATTTCTTAGATTTTTTAGCTTCTTCAGCCCTGTTGTATACCACGGTTTTTTGTAAACTTTCGGCTTCAATTTTCTTATATAAAATTGACATATTAATTTAATTTGTTCAGTAAATAAAAAATAACATTCCTCTAAAGACTTATTGGCAAATATTCTCATCCAATCAATTGCTAGTATTGCTTCATTGATTATTTGAAAATCGCAACTTTTATAGTCATACTTTAAATCACTCATTTCATTAGTAACACCAGAAAAATTATAAAATGCAACTCCCAATACTATGGGTAAGTGATGAACACCAGGAGGATTGATTGGATGATCACATCTACTAATAGTGAAATTAAGATTTTTGCTAACAAAAATTAGATCAAGTAATCTATGAAGCGAATTATGAAACTTATTAATTTGAATCAAATCTGAACCCATCATACTATCAACCATATTAATTTCATGGGATAAATTTACATTACTTGCATATACAGTGTTGGAAAAAATAATAGGGACACCTAGTTTTTTCTAATATTTTTTTATTTTTTCTACAATATTTAAATATTAAAGTTAATTAAATTAAAAGCGTAAAGTACTTCATATACGCTAACAAAATATATAAAACTCCAATATAATTTTCAACAAAATAAATAAAAAATTTAGTTTTTTGTAATATGGCCTTGGAAAAATAATAGGGACAAGAATCAAAACGTTGCTATTTCTATAGAATACTATTTTAGTTTTAGCTCAATCTCTGAGAGGAGAGAAAAAAAAAGGTTAATAATCGTTTGCTTGCTTTGTTGCAACATGTGCTTTGTAAATTGACAAATTAGTGTTTAAAAATTGGGTCGCGGAGTTCATACAACCGAAGAGGAGAAAAAAGTGATTAAAAAATTAAACAATGCGGGAAAATCTATTAGAGAAATAGCAAGTATCATGAACTTTTCGAGGAACAAAGTTTTTAATGCTATCCTATGGAAACGAGAGGAAGAAAGCGGAAAACATCATCCCGTTTCGATCAACATTTAGTGCGCCTTTCAAGAAACTACCCTTTTATGTCTTCCAAGGAACTACAACTGAGTTTAAATGCACCAGTTACCAGTCGGACAGTAAGAAACAGGCTTATGGACGCAGGATTAATGGGAAGAAGCCCAATGAAAGTACCGTTGTTGAGCAAAAAAAATATACAAAAGAGATTAATTTTCACAAGCAACACCAACACCGTTCAAACTGGAAAAATGTACTTTGGTCAGACGAAACAAAAATTAATTTGTTTGGTTCTGACGGGAAGACTTACGTCCGTCGACCGAAGAACAAAGAATATGATCCCAAGTACACCAAAAAGACTGTGAAACATGGTGGCGGGTCAATGATGGTATGGGGCTGTTTTTCTGCATCCGGAGTGGGCCCTATTTTTTGGATTAAGAATAAGATGTGTGCTGTCGATTATGTTGGCATTCTAAATAATGAAATGCTTCCGTTTGCCGAGGAAGAAATGCCACTTAGTTGGCAGTTCATGCATGATAACGACCCAAAGCACTCTTCCAGACTGGTTAAAACCTGGCTCCAAGAGAAAAGCGTAAGAATTTTGGAATGGCCCTCACAATCTCCGGACCTTAACCCCATTGAACACCTCTGGGGCGTCTTAAAAAGCAATATTGGACTCCAGAAATCCACAAGTTTAAAGGAATTGTGGGAAAGAACGCTTGGTACTCCATACCGATGGAAACGTGCCTACATCTTGTAGAATCTATGCCTCGCAGATGCCAAGCAGTGATTAATGCAAAAGGATCTACCACTAAATATTAATATTTTACTTTAATAATTTAAAATAGAACAGTACTCTATAGAAATAGCAACGTTTTAATTCTTGTCCCTATTATTTTTTCCAAGACCATATAACAAAAAATTCAATTTTTTAATTATTTATTTGAAAATCATATTGGAGTTTGATATTTTTTGTTAGCGTATATGAAGTACTTAACGCTTTTAATTTAATTAATTTAAATATTTAAATATTATAGAAAAAATAAAAAAAATATTAGAAAAACATCGGTGTCCCTATTATTTTTTCCACCACTGTAAATAATTTGAATCAGGAAAAATACTCCAATTAAGCTTAGGAATATTGAAGTCACCAAGCACAATGCAACCATCTACATTGTTTTCTGGAACTGTTTTTATTATATTGTCTATATGAGCATCATAGAGGCTATCAGTACTGTTAGGTGGTATGTAGGACACTATTATGAACAGAGCACCAACCAAACCATCAAGACGCACACCAATTTGATCAAAAAGGGAATCATTGCTGGCCAATTGTAACAAAGTTGATTTGAAACATTTTTTGATGTGTTAACATCTATACGCGCGCCTCTAGGGCAGTAAACTATAAATTTAATACATACGCAAGTGTTAGGTTTGTAAGAGTAAATAAATCATCGTTTGTTTGTTCGTTGCTTGGCAGTCGGTATTGAAAGTGATTATTGGGCGATTTTCATATAATTTTCCCACGCGATTTTCTCCGGAAATTCATAGCCGATTTTATTAATTTTTGGATTAAAAAGCTAGTGCGGGTTTCGACGAAGAGTTTAGGCCAAAAATTAAGGCGATCCGATATTGGCGAGCCGAGATTTAAGTGTTTTAATTTGGAGTATTAATTTGGAGTAATATTAAAAAAGTGTTTTGTTGATCTTCGGTTTTGTCTTATCATCGTTTGTTTGTTCGTTGCTTGGCAGTCTGTATTGAAAGTGATTATTGGACGATTTTCATATAATTTTCCCACGCGATTTTCTCCGGAAATTCATAGCCGATTTTATTAATTTTTGGATTAAAAAGCTAGTGCGGGTTTCGACGAAGAGTTTAGGCCAAAAATTAAGGCGATCCGATATCGGCGAGCCGAGATTGAAGTGTTTTAATTTGGAGTATTAATTTGGAGTAATATTAAAAAAGTATTTTATGTTGATCTTCGGCTATATCGTACGAATATAACAATGTATGTATGTATGTATGTACAAGTGTCTGTTGCTTTGCATTCTTTGACTTTTGTGGGAATAAAAAAAAAGTATTGAGCAAGAAAATAATGACACATGTGCTTGCACTGGGTTTTTAAATAATTTTAAGTATTAATATTATTTAACTGTAACGTCATCATATGATTGAACGCTGTTTTTTATTTTCCAATGTAACATTTACCAATGTGTTCATAGATATCGAACAGGTACCGTGTAGCAAAAAGGTGTTAACACATCGCCCGTGAGTTCGAACACTCATTGGATTTTTTACTGCAATCAACACTCCACCTCCACGGGTACATCCCGTTTTAGCAAAATCGCGATCTTTGCGGAATACATTGTACAAATGCAGATTAAAAAACTCGCCATCAAAAAAATCTTGAGTGAGCCAAGTCTCAACGAAGACAATGACATCATAATCTGCCTCCGATGTTACCATATAGATATAGTCAGCTTTAGTTCGCATACCAGACATGTTTTGGTAATATAAGCGAAGATTTTGAAATTTATTTCGATTATTTAAGTTTGCATCAACTTCTGCGGGCCCCTTTGAAAATTTTGAAACGGGCGAACTTTAACATGCGATGGCCATATTGACGGATTAAACAATTCATTATAAAATTCAGGCGAAATTCAGAATTGTTCGTTGGGTTATGCGCCTCCTCACGATGAGAGCCAGAGAGGGGAGCAGCATGCGCATTATTACACCAAAGAGAATTATTGACTGCAGCCTTAGCCACAACCACACTGTTAACATCAGGTACATCAACAGAAGCATCAACAACCATATCAGAAGAGACTGCAATCACATCCACAACCTCATGCGCAGCAGCAGCAGTAGCACCAGAAGCAACACCAGAAGCAGCACCAGCACCAGCAGCAACGCCGTTATGTTTGAAATTATTAGCATTGTTTTTAATATGATGAGATGAAGAGCATAATTGAGTCGATTTGTTAGAGCAAGGCGGCAATTCGTTACTCATTTCAACCGAATTGGGCATAATCCGCGCATTTACCACACTCTTGTCACCAACAAGAAATTTTGTGAGCATATTTTTTATCTCTCTCACCTCAAGAGATAGCAATGATACTGACGCTACAACATCTTTCGAAACAGAAATGCAATCATTGCAGTTATAGAATATATTATTTGAAGATTTCACAACTGTAAGCGAATTTGTGTCTATTACGCCCGAGCAAAAGTAATGATATTTGCCATTGCACAAGCTGCACTTAATATACTTTTCTGATTGCAATGTTTTGAAACACTTCGCCCACAATGTTTTTGGAGGTGCGTCTGCCATTACGTATGTACGTCTACTCAGAACAACAGTCGCGAGAATGCCTGGAATGTCGCTGTGTACCGGTACCCAGATGAGACTGATGTCAAAATACTCTGCCATCACCCTAAGTGATGATTTTGTGGCGCCTGGCTGTCTGTGTAGATACATATTCTCCGGAGGGTTGTGACACTACTTTTCAGTAGTTCAGCAACCTCCAGTATGGCGGTAAGTTGATCTGGTGTAGTAATTCAGCGTGTCCGGAATGCCCCTATATCAAAACGCCACAATCTTTGATTCTCACCAGGGATGTAGCGGCTGCCGATTCGGCCATGATATCAGGAGTACAGATGTTCAGGATAGCACTAAGTGCAGTACCTGACTTCGTGCCCATTGCCCCACTAACGCTAATCAGTGCTGATCTTTGAATTTTCATCAAGGAATTCAGAATATATCTCTTTTGGAGGGACCTCCACCAAACTACGATGCCATAGAGAAGTATTGGTCTGTCTATTGCCGTATAAATCCACATGGTGATCTTAGGAGACAGTCCCCAGCGCTTTCCTATTGCCCCTTTACAGCAGTAAAGAGCAACAGACGCATTTTTCACCCTCTCCTCCATATTCGGTTTCCAAGACAGTTTTCTGTCGAGAATTATCCCCATTAACTGTCGGCAGTTCAAATGCGGGCATTTTATATTTCCGAGAGAACAAGATAAGCTCGGTTTTAAGTGGGTTAAGTGATAGTCCATTGTTAGCGGTCCAGTTCGAAATCAGACTAAGTAGGCTACTTGTACGAATGCTAAGTAAATTGAGGTTTCTACCTGTACAGATAATAGCAATATCATCGGTATAGGCAAATACATTGGGCCCTGTCCAATTCAAGAACCAGTTCATTGACAGAAGTTAACCATAATAGTGTAGACAGAACTCCCCCTGCGGTGTCCCCCTGTTAACGTTGCCAGCAATTGTAAAACCACCCCATTCAGCTTTGACGGATCTATCCACCAGAAGCTTCCCAATTAGGCGCGTCACTAAGCTGTCGACTCCTAGATTCTGTAACGACGTAAGAATCGCCGAAGGTTGAATGTTATTGAAGGCTCCCTCGATGTCCAGGAAGGTTCCTAGAGCGAAGACCTTATTCTCAAGAGAGTTCTCTATTATGCTGACTATAGAGTGGAGAGCCGTCTCAGTTGACCTGCACTTATATAGGCATGCTGAGAACTCGATAGTAGATTCTGTGGAAGATTACTTCGAACGTGAATGTCCAGTAACCTAGAGTCCTTTGGTTTGACATGGTCTAGAGTCCTTTGGTTTGACATGAGAGCATTTGCCCGCTTTCGGGACGAAAACCACTTTGGTTTGCTTCCAAATGCTAGGAATGACTCCCAGCATAAAGCAGCCCCTGAAGATTGCCTCCAACCAACTACAAGATAGGTATAGTGTCTCCTGCAGTTGTGCGGGAATTATCCCGTCAGGACCGGCTGATTTATAGGGCTTAAAGCATGCTCACTATTGAGCCAACTGTTTCTATGCTAGGTGAGTTTCCGCATAGCTCTTCTGGCTGATGACCAGCATTCCCGTCATCGTTGGGAAAGTGGGTATCCAGGAGAATCCCAAGAGACTCTTCAGAGGAATACGTCCACGTTCTATCGTCTTTCATTAAGATCCCCGCACACGGTGGGTTTTTAGCGAGCACGTATCTTAAGCATGCAGTCTGGATTCACAGAAGTTTCGCCAGGATTTCCGTTTGGCCTACTTGAATTCACCTTTATATAGATTAAGACTAATCTTGTAAACGTCCCAATCCTTTTGGTCGCCGCTCTTTTTGACCTTATTAAAAAGCCGCCAAATGGACGATCTTAGATCCTGAAGCTCAGCGTTCCACAAATGAGGTTTTTTGTTACCATTGGCAGCATTATAACCACTGGTCTTACAGGACTCATTGAGCGCGTTCCTGCACGCATCAGTAAATTTGCCAATTAGTTCTTCCAGCTCTCGCACATTAGTCGGAATATTCGGATGGTTACCTAAGAGTTTCCTTAGGCGCCCACGATATGCGTTCCAGTCCGTTTTCCTATAATTTTTAAAAACTCCCTTTTACAGAGGTTCGATATTTATGTGGAACTGTAGATATCTATGATCAGAAAATGAGTGATCAGAAAGTACGCTCCAATCCAATACAGTTACATAGTCGTAGCCAAGTAGTAAAGTTAGGTCTAGTACTTCCCTTCTAACCGAAGTTATGAAGGTCGGTTCCTCGCCTTTCTTACGTAAAGTCAAGGTTTCGCCTACAATGAAATTAAAAAGAGACTCACCTCGATCATTGGTGCCGGTACTCGCCCATATTGTGTTTTGCTCGTTGGCATCAGCACCTATAATGACGCTACAATTACGTCTTTTTGCCTCCGATACAATATCCATGACGCACTTCGGAGGGGGTGATTCAGTATGGTCGTGCGCCATGTACGATGAAACTAGCCAGATGTCCCGCTGGTCGTTTTCTAGCGAGAGGCTGATGGCGGTTGTATCGCTATCACTAAAATTCTGCAATAAAATATCATTAAATTTGTTTTTAATGAGTATGCAAGATCTTGGCCTACCTGGGGTTGATAGGACGAAGGTCTTGTATCCATTGCACCTGATACCACATATACGATCATTGACCGTCCATGGTTCTTGTATCAGGACCACATCGGCTCCACCCTTCGCAAGATGGAGAATGAGGTTGGCAGATGCTGCCTTGCTGCGATGAAGATTTATCTGGAGGACTTTCATAATCTACAGGATCTTCAACTCCGGGTACCTCGATCACGGTTGTCTCGTGATCACCCTCGCTAGTGATGGACAGGTCGATGATGCTGCCACTGTCGTCATCCAGTAGTGCTTCTTCAGCATCTACCGCCGTTTCAGAATGCTTTCCAGCATTTACATCTGTGACTTCCGACTTCGACTCGGCCAGTTTGCCACTCAGCGTATCCACTTTGTATCCCTGAGGGGTTCAGTCATGAACCCTAGCCGAATTTGGCCTTTGGACTCCTCAAGGGGTTTTAAGGAATCCTGGTTCAGGACCAAAACTACCTGCCGGTAGGTTCCTACAGGATCCTGAACCTTGACCACCTACCAATTCTTTGCAGGAATGGAGGGATTGCAGTGGCTGATGATCTTTAGGATCTCCTGTGGGTCAGTAGGTGAGTTTAACGGGACCCAAACCCTAGCCCTTGGTCTAGAAGGTATATCCTTCCTATCCACGGCTTTGAGTTTGGCCCCCGGCCAAACCTCACCTACCCGACTCATGGCGTACTTATACAATCGAGCTGCTCATTCATCAGAGCAGCCGATAAGTTTAATACTTCCCTGGAACCATCCCGCGTCTAAGACTTACGAGCACTAATGCTTGAAGTCACAGGTTTTCGTGTGGCCGAAGACTTTTTAATATTAATCTTCATGTTGATTGGGCCTCAACTTGTAGCCGCTATCTACGTCCGTAAAGATGCAATGTGTTCAAAAAGAAGGGCCCCGTGGTTGTCTATGAAGCAGGGAGTTCCACGCGAGGGTTGACACTCCGCCTTATGGGACAGAGTGTTCAGAGCCAGGCCGAACCACTCTGTCTCCGTCATCTCAACCTCACCATTACCACCAACTTAACGGTGACGGATTTCGAACGTACTACAAGACTTGCCAAGTTTTAAGGAGGCGGAGACGAACGGTACCTTAGCCACGAGCCATTTCGACAGAGTGTCACCTCTGCCTACTCAGGTCGCAGAGCACAGGACGACAGCTCGAGAGCAGAAAATCAAATAGTTACGAAAATCGTGAACCAGGGTCGTAGCAGAGTGTGTGGCAAAGAGGAAGAAGATCATTAAGAGTTACCCAGGTTGCACCGCGAGGAGGCGATCTTCACTGCAACCCATAGAGGAAATTAGAATAGAGAAATTTATTCTCTCAATAATTTTAACTTCATAGGTTTTGTTGCATGTAAACGTTAATTCTTATTTCCAAAGAATTTTATTTGTCAATCTTTGATTCAACAAAAACATTCCTTGGTTTAATTGATTAACGAATTACAACTAGAAATATTATTCATAAATTTTGAAAATTCAACGAATAACAGAAATTAAAATTAGTCAGATTAAAGGAATATTTCTGGATTTTAGATAAAAAATTTTTGAAGAAAAAAATTGGTAAATTGTTCAATTAATTCCTACAATTTTCAAGTGATTTTAGTGGATACATTCAACTTAATTTAAACTTAATATTGCCGTTTTTAAATTGAATATTATGACCCATTATTACAAGGCCAGGAACATTTTTGTAATTGAAAAATGGTTGGGTTTTGTTGGAATAACAGACAATTCTGTTAAGCACACTCACTGTCATGACTCCGTGACAAGTTCATCATCAGACGCCTAACTATAAAAAATAAACTAAATGGTTTCCCATTACATCCCATGAAGGGACTTCTCACAATCACTGAGCTGTGCGCTTTCTAGTTTTCACTCACTGATTGGGACCTACAGTTTTACACCGATTACGAACGGTATTTTGAGAAGCTTTTTCATGCCTATATACTCGATAGTGTCGCCATCACTATGCGACGTGACCGCCACCGAAAGAAATTTTAAGGTGGTCAGAGCAGGGTTCGCACCCAGGATCTCATGTACAAGAAGCGCGCACACTACTATTGCACCACCAACGGCCACCAGACGCCTAACTACTGTGCCCTAATTGATATAAAAATTGAATTATGGAATTCATCAAAAACAAAATTCTCTCGTAGGCTGTGACGTCATAAAGAACTCATCAGAATGTTTTGATAAATCATATATTTCGAGATAAAATTTCAACAAATATGAAGTGGTTGAAAATTTGAATTGATTTTACTAATTCATTAACGAAGTTTTTTATTTGAACTAACTGTGAAACATTTAGCTGATTAAACAAAAATATTTTGTTGTAAAATCAAATAATTTGAATTTGAAAATCTAGAAAACAAAATATTTTGATTTCAAGATTTTTTCCTTCAATTTAAAGAAATGAATATTTGAATGAAAGAAATTTATTATTTGATTTTACCAATTCGGTTTATTTTCGTGTGGCTTCAATAATACCAGATAGAAGTAATAGTACACAACCTAAAACAAAGCAACAACAACCGCATTTAGTGTTTGTGTAGCACAACAGTTGTGTTAAATACAATACAAATGTATACCAACTATGAAAGTCAACAGAAAAGATCAAAATACATTTAAATTCAACTTTTGTTGGAAATAATCTCGTTATACGTCACCTAAGAGGGGTTTTTAATATCTATTTATCTTAACAAATCTTGCCGAATTCTGTACTTTACTTCAGATGATAATCAAATCATATTATTTGATTTTAGGGGCGAAAAATGTGCTGATTAGTCTTTATTTGCAAAATGCTGGCTACGTATCAAGAATTATAAAAATGAGTGGGGCTAAGACGAACTTTTTGGAATTTCATATGGTTTTACCCAAATCGACTTCATTTGATTTCTAACTTACCGATGATGTTTCGTCGTAAAAAAATCGGTGCTTAAAATCGTTTCAGTTATCATATTGACGAGAATTGCTCTTTTTATCACTGATATCACTTCACCGACATGTGATTTGTTTTCACTGAAAAGGTGCTCTGGAGAGAGAAGGTGCTTGTGGAGAGAGAAATGAAGTGAAACTCTCTTCCATTTGAAAGAAATCGTATGATTATCCTGGTTTCGATCTATACTAGCTTGGTCTGTTTACTTTTCCAGCAAGATTTATCCAGTAACTTTTTGCAGAGAGTAAAAAAAATGTTACGCTCTTTTTTTTTCTCTATTCCAAAAAGTAAACAGACAACATTTTGTGAAATATTGCAAGAAAACAGCTGATCGGTGTGTAAACAATTAAAATAACAAAGCAAAAGAATTTTAGCATATGTGTCGCACGGTCGCACTGTTTCTAGCATGAAGTAAAATGTTTTGTTTATTATAATTTATTATAAACGTTAAAAATCAACACAATTGTAACTACTTACCTCTGCCATTGTTAAATTTCAACTTTATTCTTCTTTTTCACACAAAAATATGGCAATTAAAATGTAAATAAAAAACAGCTGATCGAACTTGCAAAATCTTGATAGAAGAAATTCCTCCAGTAACATTTTGCAAGTTCTCTATCATCCAACTGTCAAAAAATTCTCTCTTTGGCTCTCTCGTTGCAAAAGTTTTGCAGTAAACAGACAACATTTTGTAACATTTTGTACAATATTGTACAATATTGCAGTAAACAGACCTACTATTAGTTTTTGAGAATGCCAAAACCTCTGTCTTCAAAGTACAATACATACATTTCTTTTGTTTTTTCTGTTTCATTGAAAATGCAACCCTAATGGCAAAAAATCTAAAAGATCTGTCAAAATTTTTTCTGCTCTCATCAAATGATAATTTTGACATATCCAACGATTTCTCTAATAGCCCAACACGTCCTTTATATGCATTTTCTATATTTTTGAAATAATATATTTTAGTGTAGTCAAAATTAGTTCAGTTATAGGCCGTACATTTGTAAGTCGGCTAAGATTGTGATTGGAAAAATAATTTGAAAATGTATTTTTTTGTTTGTTTACGAATTGCAAAATCTATTATTATAATCAATAAATCAAACCGTTTGTGCTTATTGTAATGTAAAGATTACGCCATAATGGCCGTAGTATATTTGACATCTGTCATTCGAATGGGTGCATACAATTATTATAATCAATGCGAATATCTTTTTCATTTCTTTTCTATTTTTTTCCTCATATATGCAATTCAGGTACCTCAATATTTGCTTGATGACGCCTACAGACGTAGAGAGTATTGTAAAATTATTTGTACCCAACCTCGACGAATTGCTGCCATTTCCATATCAAAACGAGTTTGTAACGAACGCCAATGGTCGGAAGGTACTGTTGTAGGGTATCAGGTAAACAACATATTTGCATATTTTTCGAAAGTTATATACTTTAACTATAACTAAATTTAGGTCGGTCTTCATGCCAACATTAGCGATGATACTCGTCTACTCTACTGCACAACGGGCGTTCTATTACAAAAACTTATAAGAGAGAAAACTTTGTTACCCTACACTCATATTATATTGGATGAAGTACATGAACGTGATCAAAATATGGATTTTTTGCTAATTATAATAAGACGTCTTTTGCTAACCAATTCGAAACATGTAAAAATTATACTTATGTCAGCCACCATCGACACAAGAGAGGTATGTAATGTTAACATTAGTATATGATTCATTCCACTGATTCTATTATTGTATGCTTGTAGTTTGCTGATTACTTTAAGATTCGAAAGAAACCAGCTCCCGTTGTTAAAACTGATACGCGGCGCTTGTTTCAAGTTAGGGAATTTTATTTATGTGCTCTGGAACGCATTAATAATCATGTAAGTTGATCTGTGATATATGTGTTTTCACTGTATATTGATCAATAAAGTAGCAAGCTCTAGATACTAGTATTATTGGTCAAATACTATTCATCGATTTAATTTTAATATAGAATGCTGAAGTTAGTGCGGAAGAACCTGGTATATCTTCTGACATGTATAATTTAGCATTAAAGTTAATCGTTGTCATTGATAATCTTGAGAAACAAGGTGCATCTTTCGATGCCGAAGCTCACGATAATACCGACAAGGATTCGATTCTAATTTTTTTACCGGGTATGAATGAAATTGAACAAATGTCGAAAAAAATTCATCAGCTATGTCGAACAGAAGGGTATGTATAACATTTATCACCATTGTTATCCGTTATTTTCTACATTTGTGTTCTATCGCATATTTAGGGACAAGGTTAAATTGTGCTGCATACGTTTACACTCGATAATTTCACCCGATGAACAAGTAAAAGTATTTCATCGCCCACCACCTGGATTTCGTAAGGTTATCATAGCTACAAATATCGCTGAAAGTTCTATCACGGTACCTGATGTAAAATATGGTATTTAAAGATTTGCTATCGCCTAATTATTAAAATAATACCCTTCTTGAACATTCAGTAATAGATTTCTGTCTAACCAAGCTTTTGGTCACCGATTCTTCCACCAATTTTACCACGCTTCAATTAAATTGGGCTTCAAAAGCCAATTGTCGCCAACGTGCTGGACGTGCTGGTCGTGTAATGAATGGACGGGTCTACCGATTAGTTCCTCGAACATTTTACGAGGTAAATATACAAGGTATAATTCATATTAGAGTAATTTTACATTTTTTGCATTGCAGAATATATTAGACGATTTCAGTACACCCGAAATGATCCGTTGTCCTTTGGAGAATATTGTACTAAAAGCCAAACTTCTTGATATGGGATCACCTCCAGATGTACTCAATTTAGCTCTGACTCCACCGAATTTGAATGATATACAAAACACTATATTAACGCTAAAAGAAGTTGGTGGCCTCTATAAATTGAAAAATGGGGTGTACACAATCGATGACGGTGATATAACTTTTGTTGGAAGAATTATGGCCACTTTACCATTGGATATAAGATTAACGCGATTGATAGTATTTGGTTACGTTTTCAGTGCCTTAGAAGAATCCATAATTATGGGTAAAATTTTTAAAACCAATATTCGCTTTAAGATTTATTGTTATTTCTTTTTTATTTGCAGCGGCTGGCTTAAGTGTACGTTCAATCTTTAAACATGATAATTTTAAGGGAGTCGGAGAACATAGGGCATTTATGCAGAAAATGGATTGGGCTGATGGAACCGGTTCAGATCTTATTGCTATTCTAAGGGCATATAATGTAAGTGATCGAAAACATGCGATGACATCTGCCTAATAACTTTCTTACAGGAATGGTTAAGGGTACCTAAGGACGAAAACTCTGAACACCAGTGGGCCAATGATTACATGATCAATCTTCGTTCTATACGTGAAATGCATCTTTTGGTTAAAGAGCTTAAAGCACGTTTATCCGCATTCGGTATCAAACAGCACAATATATATGAGCCCCCACAGTGGTTAACTTGGGAAAAGGCCATCATATTAAAACTCATTATAGCCGGAGCTTTCTACCCCAACTATTTCGTATATAGTAAACTACATGATCCCGATAAAGAGCGTGCAAATTTTCATATAGTGTGCGGCCGGGATCTATGCCGTACCGTTTATTTTACAAATTTTGACACGCGTCACATAGGCCAACTGTATGCACGTACTATTAAGGATTTATTCAAAATTGCCGATATAAACCCCAAAAATATTGACGTTAGCTTTCAATCAAATTCGGAAAGAGTTTTAGTAATATTTAAAGATGAATATGATGATGATACAAGTGATGGTAATATTGCTAATAACGACACTAGTCGTACTGGCACAGTCAAAAAATATCGGCGTATAAAAACGCCTGGTTCAGTTTGCATAGACCTTTATAAAGCCATAAGGATGCGTTACTTGAATTTACCTAATTGTATTGATGTACTGGAGTAAGTCTTTTCAGGGGCGCATAGATGTTGATCTCAAATAAAAACCATATTTTATTTAATATAGTTCACGTTCTGGTATAAAATATGCCGAAGATCATGGCCTTGGGACGATGTATGATGGTGCCTGGGTGCCTACAAAACGCCTGGCTAAAAATGCTGAATTGGTTGTACTTCCTTCCGTGTTTCAGAAAGATATTAGCGGTACCATTACACATGTATGTTATTGAAATTGATATTGTAGAAAACAAACCTTAATATTTCTCATTGTTTAGATTGAAAGCTGTAGCAAATTTTATTTCCAACCCTTATCCGAAACTGAGCGTATTAATGAAATTAATGAGATGCTTAATAATCCATTTGACATCGAAAACTGTAAGTTTCCACATCATAGTGCTGTAGCCAAAAATATGATACTCGCTGCGCCATTTCAAGACAAATATCATCGGGGAAAGGTGGTTAACATCGTTCATCAATCAAGGCATGTAATGCAGTGCGAGGTAAACAAAACTAGTCAATTATTTAGTTTTAGAATAGAACTATTAAGTAGACTTTCCATAATTGTCCGTTATTTTGAATTAACGTTCAGTTTTGAAATACATGAACTTTTCTATATGACAATTTTCTAGATATTTTTTATGGACTATGGCAATAAAGCAGTAATTAATTTTGAAGAGTTACGTTATCTATCAGACACCTGTAAATATTTGTCTGTTATTCCACCGCGACTATTTGAGTGCCGTCTGGCATTGGTTGAACCATCGGCCCTTAGATCACCGAGTAGTCAATGGACCGACGAGGCTATGGAATACATACAAGAATATGCCGACTCCGGAGTAGTGGAAATTGAAGTATTTTCCGTTGTAGATGGTGTATCCAATGTAATGATTAAAAAAGACAATAGCACGATCAATCATATACTTGTGGAGAAAGGATTAGCACGCACTTCCGATGAAAGTTTCATGTCAAAAGTAAGAAGACATTAATACTGTTGTAGATTTATATAAAACTTAGTGTGTAATACTCAAAAACTTTTAGACCGATCATGACTTCCGCATTCGCAAACAATCAGTGGCAAATCGTTTTTTGGGTGATGATCATTCCAGGCAAAATGAGGAATATCTACGTTCGATTAGACCAGAAATCGATATGGATATTGAGCCCCCACCTAACGAATTATGTACAAAATCAATGAGATTGCGTGGACCATTTAGTCCTCTTGAATCTCGTATATTTTCGGTTGTTCGTTCTGGCACATGGAAATCGGTACAAATAGAAAGGGACTCGGTAAATTATATGAACATCGATAGTGACCCTAAAGATATGTATGAACGTTTGATAGTAGCGGCTGGCATTACGGAATCTATGAATGGTGATTCTTATGTGGCCCGTAGTACCACAAGAATGCCTAACATTCACGGCTTTGGAGCATTAATGACCATGATTTTCTGTTCAACTATGCAAATAAAATGTAATAAAAATCGTACCAAATATGTGGCCTTATTGGCGGGCTTAGGCTACGAGGAAGAGACATATAAACCATTGTATGGTGAACATGATTTAGTACTGAATTTAGATGTTGATATATTACAAGATGATATTGAATTGGTGAGTTGTTATTTTTATTTTGCTTTACTTTTCATAAGATAATTTGCTTTTTTTTGTGTACATGAAACTACTCCCGAATAGATCAATCAAATTCGTATTTCTATGGATGCATTGCTTTATACGGAGCCCGATCAAGAAAGACCCAATATAAATCCCAATGATATGGAAGATTTAACACTAAAAATTAAAAATCTGTTACTGAGGTATTTATTTTACATTTGTACATTTAGGAAATTGTTGTAAAGTACTAAGGTGCTATTTAGAGTCGAAAATGTGTCATTTCATTTGGCAAGTTACTGTTATTTTTTTAATTTGCATTGGATTTTAATTTGCAATACTTTATCCAATGCAAATGCAAAAGAGTTACCATTGTTCGCAATTAAAAAATTTTGAATTTGCATTTGCTCAGGCAATGCAAATGCAGGTTGTGAAATCGGATGTCAATCGTAATGAAATATGGGAATGCTTTTAATTTGTTTGACTGCTGGCAACTCTGTTTTTAAAGAATTTTATATGTAGAGGTTTGTGGCTTAGATAGGCATTGCCTCATAGTACTTTCAATTTCATAAACCTGTACCTCGTTTCTGTAGTTCTCGAATAGAAAAAGTTTTCACATTAAGCATGAAACAAAAAATTCCACCGTTTCTCGATTTGTGAGTAAAAAGTGTTGCGAAAAGAAGCAACACTTTTATTGGAATATTCCAAGAAAGCTGTCAAGTAATAAACAAATATAAACTAACAAAATAAGGTAGTGAAGAAAAAACACAAAACAGAAGTTGTTTTAAGGGATTCCCACTGCTCCTTACAACTTGTGTTGGAATTTAACCCACCACATCGTCTCTTGCAAATTCCAAATTAGTTGACATGTATTCAACTATATTTTCTTGTTGTTTTTTGATTTTTCTGTAATATTTAGGAAAAATTAATTCAAATACATAAATACAAGATATAATTGTTATCTTCTCCACTTAAAATATAAATTTTTAATTTCTTAAAAGCCTTTTGATAGAAACGATATCAAAATATCGCACCGTTTTCATTTGTGAGTATTTTTGTCGTTTCAAATTTAAATTTATTCGACTCCTTACTTTTTAGAAACAGTTTTTCTCGCATTTTTCCAATAAGCATAAAAAAACAGTATGTGCCAGAAAGTTTCCGCAAAACAAATGTTGTAGAAACTGTCAGATGTGAGAAGAGAGCTTTTGTATCGATTCATAGCGCTTTTGTTTCAATTCACATGTTTCATGTGAAAACTTTTTCGTTTCGACAACTACAGAAACGAGGTACTGTACTATATAAAATATTAGAAAGCCAAAAGTGCCAGATGTGAAGGAAATACTTTGAAAATAAATACAATTGTCAATGGTATTTGAATTTGCATTTTGAAAGGTGATTCGAATTAACAGTCAAAATAACGATTTCGAAAGAAAACCTAATCGAACGAAAACCAGTCCCTTGTCTTTTGGTTGTCGCATAGCTGGATAATAGTTTTGGCTGGTTTTGACATTTTCGTTCGCATAGATGACTGCGCAAATATACAATTATAACAATTAAAACCAGGTGACGAACGAAAATGGGTGACTGGTTTTCATTCGCTTAGGGTTTCTTTCGAGATCGTGACTTTGGCTGTAATATTGAGTTTTAGGTCGGGGAATCCAAATTTATTAAAAACACCATGATTCATATTCATAGTAAAACTAATCATACAATAATATGTGCTGTATAACGAAACGTATTAATGTCACACAATATTTAAAATTGACATAATTTCGCACTTGTAGTTAAAATTTTTTATATTTCGTTTGAATATACTTTTTGATGGACTTTTATTTACATTGATGAACTCCAAAGTCAGAATTAAATTTTTAAAAGTGAAAAAAATTAACAAACTCTGAAATGCCATAAAAATTAATGAATGGAGGGGAAATACGCAGTCTTGAGTGTAAATAATTCTGGATTTTGGAATTTTTCATACAGTTTCTCGATTTGAGAAACCATACATTTCTATTTCTATTTTTTCTATTTTTTTATTAAGATACTTATTTAAAGGCCTAAAAATTCAATATTCAGCAGCCTGTATCTTTTGCAGTTTGTAACCGATTGCAGAATTTTAAAATGGAAATGGAAGCTAGACATTTTGAGAAATAAAAAAAATCATAAAAATAGTGGTTTCTTAACTAAAAACTTTTTTTAAGCAATTAATAAAAAAAATTCAAAAGTGTGCTATTTTTTGGTTCACTTGAATAAAGGCACTTTAACTAATTTTAATGAAAAACAGTTTTTCTTGTTTTTTTAATTTATTTTACTTTATTTAGGAACTATAAGTAATGGGTACAACCCCCTTTGTTTTTAATAACTTCAAATATACGGGTTTTCATTGAGAGATAAAGAGAATTTATGTAATCAACGAAATTTGATTCCAAGCATCCTTAATGGCCGGAATTGGTGACTGCTTGTCATCAAATTGTCTACCTCCTTCATAGACCTTACGAGATAACCAACCCCCAGACATTTTCGATAATGTTTAGATCTGGCGAAAGGGTGGCCAGTCAAGAATATTAACATTTTGGCTTGCAATGAACTCCTTTACTACTCTGGCGTTGTGTATAGGGTCACTATCTTGTTTCAATATCCAAGATATGGGACCAAATAGTTCACTGAACTTCGGAAAAGCCGATTCCAATAACGTTTTATAGCTTGCACTAGTCACTTTTGCACTTTGAAATTCAAGATCTATGGTGCCATAGTACGTAATATCAGCCCACACCATAACGCCGCCCTCTCGGCTGTGATGTCGGTTCAATAAACTCTTTTCTTTGCGCAGATCATGGAAATAATAGTTGTAACCATCAAGCCCATCCAAATTAAACTTCTTCTCAGTCATTTGCATGACCTCTTGGCTGCGCATCCCATACCATGTAGTCTCTTGCGAATTGAAGCCGCTTTTCCTTACAAGGAGCATTAAGTGGCGGCTTTTTTTGTAATTTCAGGTATTTAATATACTCACAGTTCTTAAATTACTCTGCGTACTGATGACTTGCTCGCTTCCACTCCAGCTTGAGCTCTTATTTTTAACAAGGATAAGGCAGAATTAGAAGCAATTGTGATGATTTTTTTTTCTCATACGTAGATAAAGTCAATGAAACCCTTCCTTTAAAATTTTTTCCATACCCCTCGGGGTCCTTAATGTAATTGTCGACAACTGTTGGGCTCCGTCCAATTATTTTAGCTATTGCGCGGTTAGAATGTCCTTCAGAACGGTAAACATCGATTTTTGTTTTTTCCGATAGATTTAAAATTTTTTGTTTAATTACTCGTAAAATGGCTAAGATGTAATAAACAAATGCTTCCTACAAAAAATCAACACTAACTTTAAAAATAATAAAAAAAAAAAATAATAAAGTGCCCTTTATTCAAGTGAACCAAAAAAAATAGAACATTTTTGGACTTTTTTTTATAAATTGCTCATAAAAAGTTCTTTAGTTAAGAAACCACTATTGTCATGATTTTTTTTATATCTCAATATGTCTAGGTTCCATTTTCATTTTAAAATTCTGCAATCGGTTACAAATTGCAAAAGATACAGACTGCTGAATATGGAATTTTTAGTGCCTTTAAATAAGTGAACCGGAGCGTATGTACATAAATATATTATGGAGACTATTGTGATATGTATTTGGTCTGATTTTTAGAACTGATAATGTTTTAGTTTTTCATACATATATTTCATATTTCTCATATTTCCTGACAACCCGTATATGTAGATATTTCAGATTTTTCCACAAATCCTCATCAGCGGTTGTTTGGAATAATGCTGCTGAACAATTCATCAAACCAAACGCAAACGAAAACTCAATGCAATGAGAATCACAATGTAAATGTTCGATAAAATATCGCAACCACACCCAACAAACGTTCGCAAAACTCCTTTAAATCTCCAGAGAACCATCGGTTCCCATTATTCATGATTTTTGTTGTTGCCTTCCACAAGAACATTTGATTGCAAAAAACTTTCACACAAGAACCAATTTACCGATTTTGTGAAACGTCAAATATTTGATTAAATTCGGAATACAGCACATGTGCGATTATATGGAAAGATTGTTTATTAAAAGCAGGTATGGAGTTTGTTAGTTTTTAGCACACATATTTTTTGCAGCGATATTGGACCAGTTTAGAACTATGTATGAGTTCTGTGTTTCTACGTTTTTTGTTATTACTGAAAATCTATATTTCTGTTTAAGTTTAAACTATTCGATGATTTTAAAGAACGGAAATTATTAAGAACAGAAAATCTATATTTTGATAAATTGAATGAGAATTAAAACATTCGAAATTTGTTGACGCTATTTCGCATGTACAATTTTTTTGGGCTTTGTGTTTTCTGAAACTTCGAACGAAATATTAAACAGGTTGAAGGTTTCATAAGTATTTTGAATACAGGCCAATATTCTAACACATTCATATTAATGATTATAGTTCTTATAGATTAATGATAGTCTACACCTATAATACCTTAATCATAAAAAAATTAATTGAGTTAGTTCTAAACATAGAGTAATGACGTAAAGAGTAGCCAACTCTCAGAAAATTTATGACATTTGGTGTGTTGCAGATGGGCGGTTGGATGTTGGAAAATATTGCTTTAATAATACCAGATAGAGGCAACGGCTCAAACCAATCAACAATAAATCTGCAACGGCATTTCGTTTTGTGCGTTAAAATTTTTGTGTAAATACACTACAAATATGTACATATATACTAACAATAAAATATAACAAAAAAAGTCCAAAATATGTTTAAATTTCACAGGATTCCATCAAAACGACATGAAAAATTTAAACCAACAATAACCGTGGTTTGGTTACACCGCTTATATAATCGTTAGTTTTGTATGAAGCACTTAGCGAAAACTTAGCGACGCGAATCATTTTCGCTAACATTAAGAACATTTGTTTTTACATCTTTTACCGTTGTCGACCCTTTTCCATATTTTGGAATAAAATGACTTATCGCTAAATAACCGTTTTCTTTGCAACTTAGCAAGCGATAATCGCTTGCTTGTAGCCAAAACACGACTAATATTTGTAATTCCACATGGCGTAAGTCAATTTACGTCAAATAACTCTCTACGCACCGACCGCAATACGAATAGTGTGAAAGGAAATGTCAGATGAGAAGAATTTCAGCTCTATATGACATTACTCTATGGTTCTAAAAAATAAGTTTGTTTATGAATTCCACCTCTGAGTTTATTTCATCATATTTTTCCTTTTTTAATAGATTGTTGAGCAAACAACGTAAATATATAGAAATTCATGTTAATCCTAATGACAACAAATGGGAAAAAATCGACCCAAATGAAACGGTGGAACCAACTAAATTGCTTGGCAAGCGTTCACTATTTCCTCCCCTACAACTATTGCGTTTATATGATGAAAAGTTCGATCGTATTCATGCTCTCAACATGCACTGCCACGAATTGCATAGCTTACGTCAATAGTAAGTTTATGATGTCGTATATCAATTCTTTCCTGTAAGCTAATTTATATTTCTAATTATTTGTTCTAGTGATGGAGCTATTCAACCAACAACATGTCGTTTATGTGGCCAGCCTATTGATAATATTGTACAATTGCGAATACATCTTCTGTCTCAGCTACATCGTGATCGTGAACATCAAATACGTTTCCAGCCCGCATCTACGTAGATATGCAATCGGGGTTGTTATTGACCACCAATCGGCATTTCATGTTTGCATATTAAAATCATTAATAACAATATTGTTTTTTTTAAAACAGCATAAACGTTGACATCCTTGTTTAATTTGCAATTTTAGATTTAATTTCTTATTAGCTAACAGATCAGGAGTTTGTCCAATTAGTAAACAAATTGAAACAGTGGGAAGTACGACTTGAACACACATTCGACAGTTTCGAAGTTTGTTACTATTCTCATCAGCGACTCTTAACATTCCTAAGCCAGTCACTAATGTAAGTTTGATTTTTGTATCTAGCTGGTGCTGAAATTTTGAAAGTAATTCTATTTATAGTGCATAATAACTATTTAACTTCGTCTGTGTTCTATATTATTTTGTTTGTGCTCTACTACACGAAATATCACATATAAATGATTCGATCTGAGTTGTTTTTATTAGATACTTATAATTAGAGTTTTCTTCAATTTGCGGAAAAATGTAATCATACGAAAGTAAGATTTGACTCACGTTGGCGAAAGACCGTTTCGAAGTTTTTGACGGTCTGTTCAAATGCGTCCCTAATTGATGTTTTGTTTTGATGAGAAAAATCAGCAATGAGAGTTTAAGTCCCACTTCCGACTATATAATTTTGTTCACTAAAAGTAGTTGAAGAAACACCTGATTTTTTAGCCATTAGCAATTGAATTTTGTAAAAAAAAAACAATCAGTTCAGACCGACGTGAGTGTTTGCCGAAATTTAATTAGAATCATCTAATCCAAGATAATTGAATGCAAGTCCCCGATATCGAAAAAATCAACAATGAGAAAAATAAAGCAAACAATAAAGCTGTGACACTGACGAGTATCTGCCGAACATTAAAATATATTCTTTAATTTTATGAAATGATCCCGGGTATGGTAAAAGGTTTTTCTAAAGGAGATAATGTCCATCCAACAGAGTTAATTTTCAATCCGAAAAATACATATTAAATAGTATTTGTCTGGACCTGGTATGATTGGAGAAGTATTAAAACAAGGCTAGCGGAATATAAACGTTTACTCAAAAATCAGGAGGAGGATAATCAGCAACATTACTTGTTCCCAAATGAGTAGCAAACACCGACCATACCCGACATTTTGCATCCTGCAGAGGCGGGACACAAAGCAAAATATTTTTAACCGAAAAAGAGAATAAAAACTGCGTCAATTTAAATAAAAAATTCTAAAAATCTAGTATTGATTAAATTTTTTTATTCTATTGACTTCATATATAAACTGTTTCGTAAGTTTGTTTCCATTTAATCGCGTATTACGATACGAACAGGATGTGATCATTTGCACCCTTTTAGACCAGTAAAGAAAATTAACATTGCTACATTTATTTTACGAGAAAAATCTTCATCAATTGTATTACACTACTCTACTTCGTTGTGGCATGAGTCAGGCCTACATGGGTCGACATCACGAATTATCATTTCTTAGTCACAAATCAGCTCATTAGCAAAATTTGGTTAGATGAATGCATGTCCGGCGATTGGGGTCTCAGTGTACTATGACCCATATTTAAAAAAGGTGACCCAGTCTGTGCCAACTACCGTGGGATAAGCCTTTTATCCTATCAAGTTATATCAAGTATAATGTGCGAAAGACAAACCAATTATCGCTGACCTGATTTTTTACCATACCAGTGTGTCTTTAAGCCTGGAAAATCGACAACTGACCAGATTTTCACGCTACGCCAAATCCTGGAGAAGACCCTCGAAAAACAAATCGACACCTATCATCTATTTGTCACCTATAAGGTGGCCTTCGATAGCCCGATACGGGGGAAACTCTACGAAGCAATGTCTGAGCTTGGTATTCCTGCAAAACTCATACGCCTTAGCAGGATGGCCCTGACGAACACCAAATTCGCAGTGAAAGTTGGTAAAGATCTTTCCGAACCTTTCGAAACTAAACGAGGCCTCAGGCAAGGCGACACCCTTTCGTGCGATCTCTTTAACATCTTAATGGAGATCATTATGAGAAAAGCTGCAGTCAACATGAATAAAACCATTATAAGCAAAAGTCACATGCTGCTCGCATATGCTGATGATATAGATATCATTGGGCGCACAATTAGAGAAGTTACTGCGGTGTTTTCGAGAATTGAGGAGTCAACAAAAGTGGGTCTGAAAGTAAATGCGGACAAGACAAAATTAATGGTTTCAAAGATCAGGATTAGACCAAAACGTGAACTGATAACCGTTATCATTTCGAGGTAGTGGCCGAATTTATATACCTCTGATCTGCCGTAAACAAAAACAACAACGTCGGCCCTGAGATCAAGCGTAGAATTGTGTTTGCGAATATATGTTATTTTGGGCTAAGCACGAACTTTAGAGCTAAAGCCCTCTCTCGTATGATGAAAATTCAGCTACACCAGACTCTCATACAACCTGTCTTGCTTTATGGCGCAGAATCCTGGGTCTTATCGCAAGCATATGAAATAACTGATGGAGTCTTCGAGAGAAAAATACTTGGGAAGATTTATTGCCCTATAGTGCACAAGGGCGAGTATCGGCGATGCAGGAACCATGACCTGTATGAGCTTTATCCCGACATTGACATAGTTAAGCGGATCAAAATATCGCAATTTCGCTGGCTAGGCCATGTCAGTGGAATGGATGAAGACGAACCATCACGAAGAGTTTTCGAAACCGAACTCAAAGGAAGGCGAAAAATAGGAAGACCAAGACTACGCTGGAGGGATCAGGTTGACGAATCCCTGCGTACACTTGGTAGTACCAACTGGAGAGATAAAGCAAAAGATCGAACTGGTTGGCGAAATATGTTATCTTCGTTTTGTAAGGTCCCTAACCCCCCGGGGTTGTTCGAGACCGGATAAGTAAGTCACAAATCTACTATGAAAAATTTAACTGATTGCTTGGAATTTGAATAGATCTGCATAACTGTATTTTACTTCCTATAATTTTGTTACGATTGGTGACTATCATTAATTCGCTGAAACTTCTTTAAGGGGTAACTAACGTAGCCTACGTTTTCACTTAACGTGTTTAACATATATGACATGTTTTGAGTACAGTCAGCTGAATTCTCGGACAAGATTGAGCTGATTTCGGTCCCAAAACATGCCAAACGTGTTAAACACTCTAAGTTTATACGGTGGTATAAATTGTTCTAAAATATGAATGTAATCTGTCTTACATTCTGTCTCCATGACTTTGTTGTTACCAAAATTGCAACTTCACTTGTTCAAACGATACTGTTCATATTGGTAAGACTCCACACACAATTGTTTAATTTCAAAAAAAGAAAATTAATTATTCAATTCCGAATATTAATTATCTTGTTCCTTCCTTTCTTTCATATTCTAAATTCCTTGTAATGTTTTGGACTAATAGCTTTTGGCAAAACTATTACCGATATTCCGATTTTTCTCCAAATATTTTTTATAATTACTAATTTATCAATCAGAAAAAATACCACAATCCTTTAAACAATGACTTGCATACTGTCGCAAAGATATTTATTAACATTTTACAATAGTTTTAAATTGCATGTAAATGTTGTTTGGTTCATTATCTTTACAGACCACGCATTTCATTTCATTTATTGTACACAATTTTCAACTTTCAATCATATTGGCCAATTAAACAAATAAAAATATACCGGTTATGGAAACTACTGCTCATTGGCTGATATAGTCGTTATTTCATTCATAGCGCGATTATTTAAAATAAATTTTTGGAAACTACTCTGGCTTAATTTTTCCGTGATATTTCATTCGAAATGGCGGCACCTTCTTCCTTCACTTGGTTAAGGTCACATGATCCCTTACATTTTTCTTCCTGCTGGGCATGATTGGGCCACAACCCGAGTTCCATCGGGCTTGTAACACTTCAGAACTCGAACTTAAGAACGGGTTTCTTTACCGGAATTATCGTTTACGAATGGCAGATAATGGCAGACATTGAATGAAACCGTTAGAACTTATGGAAAATATTATTTTTATGAAACATGAAAAAATTATTTCATTGTCCTAAATGATAAATGGGTTTAATATAAATTTTAATAATCTTGTGGTATTTTTCTAATGAAACATAGTTCCAATTCAAAAATTAAAAATATAAGAAAAATTAAATATAACCGCAATGCTTCTTTTTGCATTCTGTAGAGATTTCTGGAATGTATATAGAGACATTTTTCTTGCCTGGCAACACTGGCATTGGGGTACAGCCAGAGCCATCTAGATTTTTGAATTATTTTCTAAGCGAACTCCAAAAATAAAAAGTTTAATTTTTACACTGTTTCCGCTGTTTTATCACTTGATACCGAGGAGAATGAGTTAATTCCATAAATTAACGTGCAAAACATGATACAGCATGTGATTTATGGTATATTGATTGCAGTTATCATATATACAAAATTCTGCTTGTCTAACATAAAATATAGATGGCGCTGGCTGTACACCAATGCCAGTGCTGCCAGGTCAATAAAATCGCGCATTCCGCTCAACGAAGTTGCCAGACCTACCAAATAATAACGGACAGTGAATTTAAATTTTAAATATATTTTGTATATTTCAAATAAATACATTACATTAAATGAAGCAGCTTTAGTGTTGATATTTTAATTTATATTATCGTAATAATTATAGTGTTAACAGTTCTGACGATTGTCTACGTATTATTTGATTTATATTTTCTTTGTAAATCTGAATTAAAAAACAAACAAACTTAAATGTAATGCAAATAGATTATTCTCTACTAACTCGTTCGTTGTGTCCTTTATCCTTAATAAATCAATGATGTTTGTCCCTCGATTAGCTCAACAAATCGCGAGTCTAATAGGAAACCTAGAGGGGGAACATCTCTATCTATGAACAATTTCAAATTAGACTCGCAAGAGTTGCAACTTTTGAAAAGGGATTCAAAACTCAATGATTTGAAAATGAATATGTGTATGTATGTATATGTTTCCGGAATGGTTAAGTGATGTGGTATTCTGATGTGGTTACTTAAAAGTACATTAAATTTAATTACAAATAAATTAAATAAAACTTAAGCGAAAAACTAACATAGAAGATTAGATTTGTTTTCAAAAGTGGGGAAAATGCCTAAGGTGTTGAGAAAATCTATCAATTACATTTTCAAGCTACGTGGTCCCATGCGTGGTATACTTCTTGGCCCACTCATCATGGCTTTGGTCGGTTCTTTACGAGCCTGAGGCTCCTCTTGGCCATTGTCCGATTCCACTTCTTCTCCTTCGTCCCCAAAGAGTAAAGCGGCTAAACTTGTTTCGAATTTGGATTTTATACGTTTGGTAGGAGTGGATATTTCAGTTGTTTTCACTGAAGATGATTCTATGTTCTCCAACTCTTCATTTAAAGGTTTTGGTGTTGTAGTGGTTGATGTTGAGGAAGACGTTGAGGTTGATGTGGTCAATTGTAGCAATTTTTGTGGCGGTTCCATGTGACTTGCCAAAGCTATAGGCATGTTATTTGACTCATGTGCTTGCATTTGCTCCAGTTCCGCTTGCTCATTGCCCAACTTATAGCCAGGCGGATAGATCGGTTTGAAGCCTCCCTGTAATTCTGGTTGGAATTTGTCTAATTCAAAGGATTTGGTAGTCGTGTCCACATCATCCTCCCTGTTGTTGTCTTTATTTACATCTGACCTGTCAATATTATTCTTCTCGTACAGGGCCTTCGCGGTGGTGGTTTGCAAAACATTCCATCCGTTGATTGGGGTACTCGTTACGGAATCTAAACTTACACTTGGGTAAAAGGGAGCCATAAAATTCTTCTCATAGTTTTGACCCCTTAAATCAAAATCATGCCCATTTAAAATATCCTCTGTTTGGGTATCGTGACGTATCTCCTTAATCACGGGAGTGGCCAAGTTAACATTGGAAAACATTTGCTGTTGTTTGGTTTTGAGGTTAAAACTGGACTCAGTGGGGGTATACGCTATTGCGATGGGTGCTTCTGTGCCTATGCCATATGCTCCGTTAATAATTTTAGGCTGCACTAAAACTTCTGGCACCTTTGGAGGTGTATTCAATTCACTGAATGAAGGATCTGGTTTTTCTATTGGATAAGGGAAAGAATCTTTGGCTTGTTGAGCTTTATGTTGTTGTTGTTGCTGTTGTAACGATAAAGGTTTCTTGTTCTTTAATATGGGTTCTTGGGGTTGATCCCTTACCACCGAGAAAGGTGTATTTTGATACTCACTACCGGTGGGAGGTTCTACATGAGCCACAGCTGGTAATGCGTTTTGGATTTCGGATTCCCCTTCCGGGTTTTTATCACCCTTCATAGGATAAACCACATATAAACCATTATGTTTAGTCGATTGCTCGTCAGGATTGCTATCTTGTTCATCATTATCCAAACTGGGTACTTGAATCTCACCGTCATTGTCATTGTCATTATCATTATCATCATTCGGTAAAGACACAGCCTTCTTTTGGGATTGTAACATTTGCAAAGTAACCACTGGCTCTAGTTTCGCATCATTTACAAGTTGAGCTTCTTTACTAGGGGTTATGGCTTGAGGTGGCTCATTTATAACCAAATCTTCTTCTTCAAATGCTGGCAATTTCTCTAATGGAGGGGCCAAGGCGTGTCTTTCAACATTATGTGATTCAGCTGGCCTTAATGAATGAGGCATTGGTCTTCGCGAATAACCACCAGGACGATCTAAATATTGCATGCTTTGTCCCCCATAAGGTGAAACTCTATAGATACGTCTATTCGCCATATCATGCGGGGATAATGGTGGTGGTGGACCTGCGGAAGGGTAATCAGCATTACGATTCAAGGATGGTGGACCTGCGGAAGGAAAATCGACATTGCGATTTAAGGGATAGCGTTTTTGCTGCACCAATGGTTGGCGCCGATGTGAGAATTGGGGACTTCCGGGATTAGGTGGACCACGTTTTTGATGAGGTTGAGGTCCAGTCACACGGATATTTCCAGGTTCTTGGTTGAAGTTCGACTGCTGTGGATGGCCACCGGATAGTTTAGCATTTGGTCGGAATTGAGGCAAAATATTGGGCAGATGCCGGTCGGGATTTGGTCGAGTTATTCCAGGTATTGGTTTGCGTGTGTATTCATTGTAAGTGTACTGAGGACCTGCATGAGGACGATTTGGTTTTTGTAGCTCATGCTCATTAATGCTGTTAGGTAATGGTGGCGGGAATCGTGGTGGTGGTACCATATGTTGAGCCGGGGTATTGGGTTCATTGGTTGGTGGGAAGTTCTGCGGAATACAAAAACCAAAATAAAATTAAAAAATTAAATCAACATAAAAATTTTAACATGTTAATGTATGGGAAGTTCTATAACTGAAAAACGTTCGATTTTGTTGGAATAACACAACATTCAGAAAGCACACTCATCGACATGACTAGTTTCGAACTCCGTGACAAGTTCATCATCAGATGACTAATACTGTGCCTGAATTGATACCACCGGTAGATACAAACTTATATGCAAATCTACATATGCGAAATGGTATCAATCGAAACCCCTAACTATACTTATACATTCACACTGAAAGATCATTTTGGGACACCCGTTATAACATAAATGATTTTAAATACATACATATGATAAACTAGTAAGAACATTTGGCATAAAACTATTTTTGCGCTAGGTCCAACTTCTTGAGATATAGGCCTTTAAAGCTTGAGTACATAATCGGTCATGTCTCAGGTATTTATCATCGGATCTGCTTGAAATATGTATCATTACAAAGCCCTTGTGAAACTCTATAACTCTGTGTATAAATATATTTCCTTTTATTAACCCATTGAGGGCTCATTTAAAAAATGTTTTTTAACCTCACTTTTTTGGTTTAATCAACTTGTGGTTCTTGTCTTTTGGTGTTATTGTCTTTTGTCGTTGTCTTTTATTTCTGTTGTTTTTACACACCAAAATAAAAAATTATTTCTAAAAACTCTCGAGATTTTTCCGATTTTGTCACACATCGACTTAAGGTACAGAGGGAATTTGAACACCCCAGCCTGAGCCTAGGTGGAATATTAATTTAACGATTTATGAAATTTATTTCATCGGGTCTGATAATAAATGGCAGAGTTATGCGAGATTATATCGTCTATGTAGAAGAAAAACTCATCAACTACACTTTTGCGAAAAATGAGTTTATTGCATTTTATTTCATAATTTTCCATTGTTTATTTTTGCGCTTATCGATATGCGCATATCTATTTTATTTACTAAGATTTTTTTTTTATCTCACTAACTGCAGGTTTGCGATAAAATTTGTGGAGAAAACATCATTATCTACCTAAGGTTTTTGTCGATATAAC
The DNA here is from genome assembly GCA_963931995.1 of Phaonia tiefii. NCBI lineage: Eukaryota > Metazoa > Arthropoda > Insecta > Diptera > Muscidae > Phaonia > Phaonia tiefii. The sequence goes on along the minus strand of OZ008367.1, from coordinate 89,085,578 downwards.
AGTATACAACTTATGCAGAAATACAAGTCGAGTGGTGCAAATTCGATGCGCCTCCACCAACGACTTTTTTTTTTAGTCGAGCCGCCACCATAGTAAGCGGTTAACTTCGGATTTTATTTGTTAGTAGAAATAAAAAAAGAGCTTAGCCGATATTTTTATTATTTTTTTTCAAATTCCACCAATCTTCCAAGATTCCAGACCCTTTTGGAGCTTGTTTGCTGACAGGGTTTTTATTTAAATAATAACATCGACTTGAAGCCACCGCAGTTAATTTTTTGATTAACCGCCGCCGACGACTTTCTTGGTAACACTGGTGATTTTTCTTCGTTGTTTATGTTTTTAATTCTGGGATTCCCATATAAAAACTGAAATTGCGTAACAAAAATAATAAAGCAAAATTTAAGCATTCGGAGAGGTATTCTGTAATTAATTTCAAGGTAAAAACGTCTTCTTTTAATTGTTCTATGAATAAGAACTATATTTTTTTCAAGATGTTTGGAAAGCGAGGAAAACAATTAAAATCAGTGGATTATACGTATGGGCAGGAGTCCAGACATATTGAAATCTCCGACTCAAGCGATCAGAGTGACAATGAACTTGATCACCAACGCCATCAAGTTATAGTGTAAAGGATTTTTACATTGATTCCGACGATGACAGCGATGGAAAAGAAAACCGAAATAGTGAAAATCAAGTATCAAATAAAAATTCCCTGTATCGTTGGAAACAGCGAAATATGGCGATGCGAAAAGTGAACATCATAAAAAACAAACGAGCCGAAAGCTTGCCTTATGAAACTTCCACGGGATTAAAAAAAGCGAAGACACCTAAAAAATTGAACTGTACCAAATGTCGTTTCAAATGCAATTTACATTTTACGGAAGGAGACCGAAAAAAAATTTGCAGTGTATATTGGGCAATGAACAATTACAAAAGGCAAAAAGACTTTATTTTGAAATGCATAAAAGTTTCTTCTGTGAAACGAAGAACTACTTCGGAGAATCATAGTTCGCGTAGCGAATCAAGGGCATACTACCTTTTCAATGGACAACGACAATTATGGAGGGTGTGTGCAAAATTTTTTCAAAAAACTCTATGCATATCAAATGGACCTATAAATGTAGCATTGTCGTCAATCAATGCTTGCGGTAATTTTGAAGACGATGACAAACGTGGAAAGAAACCACCAGGCAACAAAACAAGTAATCATTCCATAAATATAGTAAAGCAGCACATTGAAAGTTTTTCGACCGTACCGGGACATTACATTCGCCAGTCATCTCAAAAAAAATACCTTGACAGCAATCTATCCATCCTCAAAATGTATGACCTTTACCAAATTTATTGTTCTACGCTTAATGAGATACCAGTGAAAGATAATGTGTACAGGAGAGTGTTTTGCACTCAATACAATCTATCTTTCTTTACACCAAAAAAAGACCAGTGCACCATTTGCACACGATTTGAGTTGGCAGACTCAGTAAGAAAAGAACAACTTCAAGAAGAATATGACTTGCATATAAACCGAAAAGATGATTGCTACATGGCTAAGAATTAAGCAAACAACGATCAACAACACAGGACAATTTTCAAACAGTTACATTTGATCTCCAGAGTGTCTTGCAGATACCATCCTCAGCATCGTCTCAAATGTATTATAGTCGCAAGATTAATGTTTATAACCTTACAGTGTATGAAAGTGGTCATGATAAAAAGGCTTTGTGCTATGCCTGGAATGAACTAAATGGAATACGAGGCAGTTCGCAAATTGGATCAATACTGTTTAAATACATCAATTCAATACCACAAAATATTACGGAGCTGTCACTTTTCTGACACATGTGGTGGCCAAAATAGGAATCAAAACGTTGCTGCCATTTTGCTGTATGCTGTACGTTCCACCCACCTTCAAGTTATCGAACAAAAATTTTTGGAATCTGGTCATACGTATATGGAGTGCGACTCCATGCATTCATCAATAGAACATTCAAAGAAATACAGATCGGTTTTCATAATGAATGATTGGCTTGAAATTTTTAAAGCGGCAAGATCCACAAGAGGTAAAAATAAGAACAAGGATCCTTACGAAGTCAATGAAATTAAATATTTTGATTTTCTTAATCTCCAAAAACTGTGTGAAAATCTTAAAAAAAAAAGAAATATTGATGAGGATGGTAAAAAAGTGTCTTGGTTAAAAGTAAAATGTGTACGATACCAAAAAATCGATCCGAATACAATATTTTATCGATACGATCACACAGCACCATATAAAAAAATTTGTGTCCATGGACGTGGAAGACCACCAAATGTCTTAGCACCTATACATATTTATGAAAATGAGTTACCCATAAGCGAGTGGAGTTATACCAGTCGAGCTTCATCACTGGTACAAGAATTTGCCAACGTTAAAGTCTGCAAAAGACTTTGAAGATGAAAATGTTGATGAATAACAAGCCTTAAAAATGTACAATTCAAATTTATCTTAAAATCGATAATATTAATGAAATGTATTAGATTATCCATTACTTATCTTATTTCTTTCAATAAAACTTTCAAAATTTTGACTTTGTATTCATGCAATAAAAACTCACTAACTGTAATCGAAACAAAAAAAGGTAAGAAGATAAAATCACTATCTACAATTTCGTAAAATTAGCTCTAAATTCTCATTATTTATTAAAAGTTTTTGGTGGATAAAATGTTGTATTTAATAATTAACAAATTGTGGTATTCAAAATATTTGTTATCGAAATATTGGATTTTTAATGATAACTTTTATATAAAGCACCTTATAACTCAAAACTATGAAAATGTAGATGATGAGTTTTTGTTCTACATATACGATATATTCAAGCTTTGGAGACCTATATTTCGGAAAATATGGACTTCCGTAAACTTTTTTATTTTTTTTAAATACGCATTTAATGCTCTACCAAGCAAAAAAAAAACGAAAAAATCCAATTTTGCTCCTAAAAGGAATTTGCTCCCAAATTATCAGTATGTAGACAGACCTAAAGAGTTGAAAGTGGAACACTACTGCAAAAACAGCTGTGGATTTTTCCCCTTCGTAGTGTAAACTGAAAAATAAAAAACGCTCACGATGTGAGCTTTGTTCGTTTACTTTCCCAGTAAAAATTTTGCAAGAAGTTACTGTTGAGAGAGAAAGAACAATTTTACTCTCTTTATGAAAATGTGCCCAAAAAGTACGCGAACGACTTCCGGTAACAATTTGCAAGGAAACAGCTGATGTAGTTTTATTCTTAGCTACATACATTTTGGCTTGTAGTTACATTACATATCTACTGCCGCAGTTGCCCAAATATGACGTCGTCGGTTCACCAGAATTTGCTAAATGGCACTGCATATTATTGATTTCCATTTTCTTTCAAATTTCATTGATATTTTAAATAAAATATTAAAAAATTCATTCGTACTATTTCAGTCATTGTTAATTTATTTTGCATTCTTCTTTGTTTACATAAAACAGCTGTTTTATTATTTATTATTTATTTATTTATTATTATTTATTTATTTATTTTGCTATCAATAATTCATAGTAATAGTTTATTATTTACAATGTTTTGAGTTATTATCTGTAAGATACTACAACAAATAATACAATTGTTAGAAAAAGCTAAACATTTAAAAACTAGATCGAAGTATAGGAAAAAGATAGTAAAAAACCTATATTAATATCACAAAAGTGGGGGAGGGATAAATTACAAAGAAACTTTAAAAGCCATGGCTTCTACATTTTACTCTATAATAAAGTGAAGAAGACATTTCTAAACCAAGTTTCTCAGGTGGGCATAATTAGACCTTCTGCACTTTTCCTCAAAAGTCAGTGTCAGATCATTTACTAATTCGTCAATGGTTTTCTGTTTGTGTCTGCTGTGTAAAGTTCTGGAGAAAATCTCCAAGGTAGGTTAAATATAATCTTAAGATTTTTATTTTGAATTATCTGTAATTGTTTTCTGTGAGTTTTCGCACAATTTTTCCAGATCTGACAGCCATACGTTAAGATTGGACGAATACAGAGTTTATAGATTAAGAGTTTATTCTTTTTGTTAAGCTGTGACTTCCGATTCAGCAAAGGATATAATGCTCTGCCACAGCGTATTGCCCTAGTAGACACGTCGTTCAAGTGTTCTCTGAATGTAAGTTTTTGATCAAGCGTAATTCCAAGATATTTGATTGTTCTAGAAAGTGCGATATCGTGACCTTGAAAGGAAAGTACACGTGAGGTATTTCTTCTCGGAGACTTGTTGAATGGAAAAAGAATTGCCTGCGTTTTATCCTTGTTTATTTTAATCTTCCATTTCAAAAAATATTCTTCGGCAGAACTTAAAGCAATTTGCATTCGTTTAATAATCGAGTTTGAAACTTTACCACTACAAATAAATGCACTATCGTCGGCATAAAAGGCTACATCGTAGTTGGCTCGTAGTTCAAAGTCTGACGTATATAGGGAATATAGAAGCGGAGATAGAACAGAGCCCTGGGGAACTCCAGCTGGTATGTCCTTAGAAGCCGACTGCTCGCCTTCGATTTCAACGACAAAGGATCTGTTATTGAGAAAGCTTTTGATCAGTTTAATTAAGTATGAAGGGCATTTCATTTTATGGAGCTTAAAGATAAGACCATTATGCCAGACTGAATCGAATGCTTTCTCAATATCAAGAAATATAATACCTGTGGAATACCGACGATTTTTATTACTTCTGATTATTTTCAGAACTCTTCTAATCTGATGAGTTGTGGAATGTTCCAATCTAAATCCAAACTGACAACTATTAATTACTTCATTTTCGGTTACAAATGAATTTAGTCTTCGGAAAATTATTTTCTCGAATATTTTGTCAATAGAACTCAGTAGGCTTATTGGACGGTAGCCTGAAGCTGACCTCAAATCGTTTCCTTTTTTTGGGACTGGTATTATCTTTGCTCTCTTAAAACTGGCTGGAAAATAGGAATATTGAATGCAAAAATTAAAAGCTCGGACCAAAAATTTATATACTTGAGCTGGTATTTTCTTTAAAACCGTGTTGCTAATTTTATCAAGTCCTGGCGATTTTCCGTTTTTAAGTCCTTTAACAATATGCTGTATTTCCTCAATGCTGGTTAATGTTGAAGTGTCACTATTAATTATATCATCGCGTTCAACAGACCTTACAACAGAGTTCACTTTTCGTTCCATAGAACTAAATGTGTTGGTTGTAGTGAGATGAGCTTTAGCAAAGTAATCAGCAATAACGTTCGCTTTTTCTGAATTTTCACTTATAACACGCTGATCAACAATAAGGCTTGGCATCTTTTTGGACTTCCCCTTTATTCGCTTTGTAACTTTCCAAAAAGGTTTACTTCCAACTTTTAATGTAGAAAGAAACCGAGACCAGTTTTTATTTCGAGCATTTGTGACATGCCACCGAATAAGCTTATTGTGTTCCCTTATTATTGCCTTATAAATTGACCTTCTATTTCGGTCAAAACATCTCTGGAATTTTCTTCTGTACTTATTTCGATTACGAATTAACTGTATGCATATTTGTGGCAGTTTAAAACTCGAATTATTAAAAGATTTGCAGAGCGGAATAGCTTCATGGCATGCATGTAAAATTATATCTATAAGCTCTTGAATTGCAGCATCTATGTTCTCCAGAGTGAGATCGTCCTTTAAAATTTTAGAACTGCTAATATTTGAATTTATTAAACTTTTAAATCTACTCCAATTAGCATTTTTAAAATCTTGAATAAATGTTTGTCGTTCCTCTACCTGAGAGTTAATGGAAAATGTTAATGGCAAGTGATCTGAATCTAGTAACTTTGACTCGTGAGTTTCGAGATCAGAGAATACAAGTGAAGAATTTGAAAGCAGAAGGTCTATTGTTGATGGTCGCCTGAATACAGTGTTTTGAGGGAATCTAGTTGGGGTCGGTGGATAATAAATATAATAATTTGAATTATTGTGGTGATTAAAGAGTGCTTTTCCTGCTGCATTGGATTTGGCACAGTTCCAGCTTAGATGTTGAGCGTTGAAATCGCCTATGATGAAAAATTCGTTTCCTGAGCCAGTCAAAATATCGAGATCGAACAGCTGTTTTATCTTGCAAATTCTTGTTGGGTAAAATTTCTCCAGCCAAAATTTGCAAGATCCCTAACAAAATTATCGCTCTCTGGCTCTCATTTAAAAATTTCCACAAATTTTCAAGTACTCGAACAGATCTATTTTAATCATAATATGCAACTAAACAAGGAAATAATTAATTCATACGAGTATTAAAATATTTGGGGCAAATATATTTTAATTAAAATCTTTTCCAAACATTTTGCTAAGTTTAACTATAAGAATTCACAAGTTTTGTTTGGTTTCTCAAAAAACGTCCCTACCAACGCTCCTTAATATTAGGCGTCTTTTTGGAACGAAGTTCCTTATCACACGATGCGGTATGGGGGCTAAATGAAAAAAAATTAACACTATTCTGCACAACCCAACTATATTGGGTACTTTTGCTTTGGTTTGCGTCTAGACTTACATATTTTAAGAAATTTTTTGTTTAATGCGAATTTTTCTAGGTGGATCCTGTAACCAATATTTAGTTTACATTGTAGTTTTGAACCCAATAAAAAGTAAACTTAGCAAAGCCAAAGTGAAAGGAGTTTTAAAAAGGAAAATTTTCTTAAATAAGTGCCCTTTCTTAAAAAATATAAATTTTCTCAAACAAAAAAATACCTATTCATATTCTTAAACAAAGTACGTTTTCATAAAAAAAAACCTTATCTTAAAGAAGTACCTTTGCTTAAAAAAAGGAAATTTCTTACAAAAAGTACCTATTCTTAAAAAAAGTAATTTTCAAATTCCATTGATATTTTAAATAAAATATTAAAATACTCATTTGCTTTTATTTCTGTTGTTGTTAATTTATTATCCACTTTTATTTATTTACATAAAACAGCTGATTTCAAACAGCAGTTCTATCTTGCAAATTTTTGTTGGCTAAAATTTCTCCAACCAAAATTTGCAAGATCTCTAACATCGAACTGTCAAAATTTTCGCTCTCTGGCTATCATTTATATTTCCCATTTTGGAAATTTTCCTCATTGAAAACTTTACCCAAGAAGAATCGTGAAACACCCTTTATGTATAGGAAAATATATAAAGGGAAACTTGTTTTTAAGACACGATGCTAGAGTGGAATTTTCTGTCACGAATAATTAAAAAAGTTTCCCCTTCAAATAATAAAGGATCATTAATAGAAATAATTCTATACAAAACTTCTCAAATGTCGGAGTTTCTAACGGAAAATAAAATTTCTAAAAAAAATATGTATGCATGCATTTATATATAGAAAAACTTCGTCAGCAGATACATTTCATTCTTACCAATTTTTGCTGATGTTGACTCATGGTTAGGACTTCGTGTTTTTGGATTTGAATACCACCCTGTTCGCCACCGTTTGCTGCATGATATATATTGTTGTCGTTTTGTGGGGGGCTTGCTTCTTCGGTTTTAGGAAACACTACAGGATTTGAATTTTGAATTTGTTGCAAACTCAAGGGTTGAGCATGTCCGTTGACTTGGGGACCAGCAGGAGGACCATTTGCTACAGGCAAAGACGGTATTTCGCCGGACTGTTCCTCATTGGCTGGAAAACGAATATTGGTGGAAACTAGTAATTCCTTAGTATCTTGATTTGAACCCAAAGTTATGGATTTATCCGAGTTGTCTTGGGGATTAACAGATTGAACTGAACCTACACCCGCTCCCGCAACGGAAGGTAACTGTTGTTGTGCTGGTGGAGGAGGAGGCACAGGTTTCTGAGCTGGTGCCTTGTTCCTTATATTTGAACCTATAAGTGGTAATTGCTGATACGGCGAAGGTGCTGGTGGTGGTGGTTCTTGGTATGAGTTGCCCGCAGGAGGTCTTGGCAAATCAGGTCTTACTGAGTCCGAAGCAAAATTACCATTCTGATGGAAGTTCGAAGTTGGCGAAGGCACTGGCATTTCCTGATAAGGTGTAGGTGGACTTGGTGGTGGATGTCTGTTTAAAGTGCTTATATCCTCATTTATCACAGTTCCATATTGCACGGGGTGTTCTTTTGAGAAAAGAGGTTCCTTTTCCACGGAACCAAAGGCGTTTGCACCCACTTGTTGCTGGCTGCCCAAAACAAATGATGCTGAATTCTGCCCTGGAGAAATTACCACATTATTGATAGCTCCTGGTGCAGGTCTGTATTGCATTATGTTAGGCTGTTGTACCTGATACGAAACATACTCGTTGCTTAGATTCTCTTGGCTGCCAGAGATAACTTGAGGTTGATGTTGTTGAGGAGCGTTGGTAGTGCCAAAAGTTGGTTTTGTGGGAATGGGCGGTTGTGGTTGTCTGTTATCGCCATTGTGATGCATAGCAAATGGCGATGGTTTTGATGGGTCCATAGGTTCAATTAAGTTGCCTTGGGCATCCAGGCCTTGATGTAAGGGATTGCTAACGGCAGACACAGCGGACTCCTCCTCAGCTAAACTGTTGAATATGTCGGCCAAAGTCATGGTTGGTGTTTGCTGAAATTTATTTTCGGTATTCTTTTGCTCCAAAGTGTGATAAACATCGGCAGGATCCATATTGGACATGTGGGTACTAACGGGTATGGGACTAAATGAGGGAGGAGCAGTTGGATCTTCGGTAAAAACAACAGGTTGTCCGGTAGTTGATGAACGTGGTGGTGAGGGATAATAATTCTTCGTGGTCGTAGGTTCTGTAGGGAAAATTTTAGCTGGTGGCGTGGGATGGTGGGTACTGAGGGCCGTGGCTGCGGTTGAAGGCTTTGTAGGATTGGTTGTACTAACTGGTCTCTGTTCGGGGAAACGCATTGGCGTCGACGTGACTCCGGTGGTGGAGGGAGTATATTTTTTGGTTGGCACAAACTTTTTTCGTGTAGTTGAAGTTTTGGTAGGGGCTGGAGTAGTAGTGGTACTGGGTTTTTTACTTGATGTAGTATATTTTAAAGTAGACGATGCTATAAATGTCTGTGTAGGCAGGGGAGCTCGGGTAGTTGAAGTGGTGGAGGTGGTTGTCGTACTAGTACTCGTGCTCGTGCTGGTACTAGTGCTGGTAGTTGAAGTAGATGTTGATGTAGATGTAGATGTTGTTGATGGTTTTCTAGTCGTAGTCGTCGTACTTGTACTTGTACTGCTTGTTCCGAATAGACCTGGAGCTGTTGGTGCTACTGGCATTAACTTCGTTGTGGGTATGGTAAAGTAATTAGCCGAATGATAGTTGGGCGACGAGGTAGCCTGTATCACCTGAGTCGGTTTCTTATTTGTAATGAAATTCTTATTATTTCCCTGATATTTCAAATTCGCATATGAGCTTGAAACAAGTGGATATACAAATTTCGAAGATGAATATTTTACGGGTAAATTTAGAAAATCGTGAATATTAGGCGCTGACGATGATATAATGGTTTTCTCATTTGGATCTAGAACTTCATTTGCTGTTACTTCGATACTTGCTGGCTTCTTAATATTGAAATCTAGCAGTCCTGAGACAGGATCTTTGCCGGCATAATAGGGCTTGCCATCATTAAAAATTTGATTGGGCAAAACATAACTGGTCGATATAATAGGTTCATCATCTTCCTCGGAAGAGCTGCCGGCGCGTGCTTCGACAGGTAAGTGGGCTGATGAGAGAACGGCTACGGTAGAGCCAATGCAGAGGTATAAGGCTATCAGTAACCTTAATTTGAATTTAATCATGATGATGATTATTTATCTGGAAAGAAATGGAAAAAAGGGAAAATTTTAAGTTAATATTAGTTAACGAAATTGTTAAGTTGATGTGGAAATATCTTCTGCTGCAATAAATCCTTAAACCGATTACTCATTCACTAGTCAAATAAATAACACGCTATCATGACCGGAAGCAAAGATCTAAAACCACTGATAGCTGTATTTAGCTAAACACTAGCAAAACATTTTCAATTTAACGCTTGTAAACATTTAAACCCAGTACAAAAGACACAAAAACGATGCCTCAAATTATGGAGGTATATCGTTTCGTATAAATCGTTAAACATCAGTGGTGGTGATGAGCAAATCTTCAACCAGACATCGCATTCACTTTCATTTCGAAAAATGCACTTTCATTGTCATCAATCAGCTGCAGAAAAGCGCAAATGAATCGCACTTGCATACCCAACAAATACAATATGCAACGTTACGCATTTACCAAATAAAATATTTACAAAACATCTGATGCATCATTGTACGAGTACTCGTATATGCAACATTTCCTGCATATGATTAAGCAGACGCTGAACATGCAATTCGTACCGAGCATGAATACATAATAGTGCCAAACTGAAACATCGGATGCATCTCAATGACTGGGGAGTTAAGAGATTGGGCTTAAGCAAAAGAGAGGTACGCGAAACTTGAGGCTCAATGCACACATTTTCAAATGTTTCATTTACTTTTCTTTTCATGTCGAAACATGTTGTTTAACTGTCAAAATCCTTTGAAATCAAAGCCGCAAAATTTTCAATGTCAATCTGTGGAAAAGTGTCGGTTGTTGTTTGTTTTTCACTAGCTTTGGCTTTGCATGTCCAATTGATATGATGGCTTTTCTTTTGCCATCATTGCTTCTGTTCATGTCAATCAATCATTGGCTAATTTTATTGTTTTTGCTGTAATTTTCAATTTTAGTCTTTTTATGTTTAATCTTTGACTTTGCCTCTTCAAATTGACTTTCATCGTTTATCAAATAGAAAACAAGAGATTTTCTTTCCCCTCAATCTTAATTCATGTTGGTTTCTATTTTGGCTTTAAGGCTAATTCAATCACATGATTGATTTTGATACAAAACATGATGTTAAAAAATACACAATTCTGCAAAAGTCAATAATATTAAGGGTAAATAGTTATTGAAGATTTGTATTTGTATTTATTTTTGTAAATCGTTGTAGTGTAAAAGTTTCATTTTCCATTTCTGGCAGGTAACCGACAGTTAGAGGTAACCGACAGTTACATCTGTCAGTTTATATGGAATTTGAAATGTATAACTGTTGCTTTGTCCTGATCCTTAATATTAAAAGCGTAATCCAAGGTACGTATTTCGTGGGTAATGGGTTACCCTGGGTAACCCAATATTATTGCTTATCCATTATTATTACCGTGGGGAATGGGTAGCGATCGTTTACCCATTATCCACAGGGTATCCCCATTTATGATAGAAAATATTAAAAAAATAGAAAACAATTTTATATCTCGGAAACGGAGCGTCGAATCGAAAATAACTACCCAATGTGCACAAAAACGGATGCGGATCCATTTCCAACTCGTTACGAGTCCGTAAATATCCATAAAAAAGCGAAATGTGAGTTCTCGAATTCGTTTCGAACCCGTTACGAGTTCGTAAAAACATAAAAAATCGAATCAGTGAAATTGCGATTTGTCGGATCCGCCTTGAACTCGTTACGAGTCCGTAAAAACATAAAAAGCGAATCAGTGAAATTGCGATTTGTCGGATACGTCGCGAATTTATGTTATTTACAAAAAACATATCCGAAACGGATTCGAATATGAAGTTCGTTACGACTTCGAGACGGATCCGAAAAAGTAAAAAAGAAACGATTCGCGGTTTCGAGAGGAATTTCATACGAAAACGAATTCGTTATGTCCGTAACGGACTTTCGTTTCGAACAAAATGTCCGCAGAAACGAATCCGCCTCGAATTCGTAACGTATTCATATGGCACATTGGGTAATTTATAGGCGGTTCTAAGGGGTATTCATAATTCTTATAGAAGAATTTTTAAAAGAAAAATCGCCAAAATAAGAAAGTCGCTGAATTTAAAAAAATGTCTATATCTCGGAAACGCAGCGACGAATCGAAAAAATATAAAATTGTTAGGCGGGTCTAATGGGTTTTCATAAAGTGGTCCCATTCGTATAGAATTATTTTTATTTAAAAAATCGCCAAAATAAGGAAATCGCTAAAATAAAAAAATGCCTATAGTATATCGGAAACGGAGCGTCAAATCGAAAAAATACGTAATTTTTTACTGGTTTCTAAGGCCGAGGCCACGCAATGAGCGGCAAAGCGGTGAGCGGTGAGCGGCAAAAAATTAAAACATATTAGATACCATTGGATTGGCCACGCAATGAGCGGCATGTAAGCGGCATTTCTGAGCGGCTAAGCGGTGCCGCACAGAAATAGAAATTGTTCTAATTTTTAGTTGGTTTCTGAGCGGCAATTGAGAAATGCTGTAACCTGTTTCAAAAAATACCTTACGTTTTATAAATATATGTATATATAAGGAAATTTGGAGGAGGTACATACGCAAGAAAATGAAATACATGCTATTCTTGACGATCTTCTGTCTGAGGAGGAAAATATATCGGTAAACAATACGCCTATCAGCAGCTGTACTCAAGAACTGTCATTGATGAATGCTATGCCTAGCACTAGCAATACTTCTATCGATTGTTTTACTCCAGTTCCATTAAAAAAAAAAGAAGAGTGCACCAATGAACATTGATGCAGAATTTCTTAAATTGGAAAAAGAAAGGATGGAAATACTAAAAAGAGAGGTGGAAAGAAAAGAAGACAATGACGACATGCAGTTTCTCAAAAGTTTACTACCATTTATGGAAAAGTTTGATACTTTAGAAAAATTAGAAATTCGAGGAGAAATGCAAAATTTAATATTACAGAAATTGAAATCAAAAGAAAATAAATAAAAAATAAACTTACCTCAAACATAAAACAAGCCTTTGCTCAGCAGATATTGCTTTTCTTTGTTTTGTCAATCTGGGTTTAACTTTTTCCAACAATAAATCAAAGGATTCTATAGACATACGGCAGTATTGCCAAAATCTATCTGGAAATTTGCGTAGGTTTTTATATAAATGATTAAATTCGCCATAATGTAGCCTTGCTCGATTTATAGGGTGAACACCAAATCTTCGTTTTCTTAAACGCATTAACTTTTTATAGATATGAATACGATTTTCGCGTAATAAAAGTAAACAAACCTCTCTTGACAATGGCATTTTAACAACTAACCGCTCACATATGCCGCTCAGTAATAAGCCACATGCCGCTCAAACATGCCGCTCTGCCGCTCACCGCTCTGCCGCTTGCCGCTTTGCCGCTCATTGCGTGGCCTCGGCCTAAGAGTTTTTCATAAAGTGTTCCAAACGCATGGAAGAAATTTTTTGGAAATATCGCCAAAGTAAGAAAATTGCTAAAATAAAAATGGCTATAACTGGCCGTCGGTGGTGCAATGGTTAGAGTGTACGGCTCTTGTACATGAGAACGTAGATTCGATCCTTGCTATGATCAGCTTACATTTCTTTCGACGACGGTCACCTCGCTTAGTGATGGCGACACTATCGAGCAATTAGCCATGAAAAAGCTTGTCAAAATACCGTTCGGAACCGGTGTAAAACTGTAGGTCCCAATCAGTCAGTGTAAAAACTAGAAAGCGCACATCTCACTGATTGTGAGAAGCTCTCCTCCTGGGACACCATTTTTTTTATAACTCGGAAACGGTACGTCGTTTGTACGGCATCATTTTTTTAGAACAAAAAATCGTGAAAACTAAAATTTTTCGACTAAAAAATCGCCAAAACGCCCTTATGTCTATATTTCGGAAACGGAGCGTTCAAACGAAAAATAAACAATTTTTGCGGATTACTAAGGGTTTTTCATAAACTATTCCAATTCGTATGGAAGACTTTTTTTAAACCCGCTACAATAAAAAAAACGCTAAAATAAAAAATGGCACAGTTTGCTACAAGGTACAAACTCGTTATATCCAAAGAACAACAAAATACAGATTTTCAGCGTGTCAGAAAATAAAAATTGGCCAAGTACCTATAAAAACTCATTCCGCCGGCCAGTGACGATACAATTCCGTCTTAAAACTGTTTTTTAGAAATTTGTTGTGTTTTTTTTTTATTAATTTTAATTAATTTATTAAAAATTATTAACGAACATATTAAACTCCTTTCCTCCAGTTATGATTTGAAATATCTAGTTAATATTTCATGAAATTACTATCACCATGATGATTGTGAATGTGACTTATATTTAGAACACCACTTTGCTAAACTTAAATCACTTTCTGTATAAAGTAAAAGTCAAGCCATACCTGATTTAAATAACAAAAAAAGCGAGATTTGTCAACATTCGTATACAAATTCAAGATCCTTCTTGGTATAATGTTTAACACTAAAAGTTGGATAAACGAATGCGTTGCTACAATGAAGCAATTACTCGTATCATACGTAACGCTGTTTTTACTTCACTTAATGCAAATTTTACAACTGTGCACACTACATGTGTATTAAATTGGTTGAAAATATTAACAAAACAATTTAAATCCATCAAATCAAGAATAAGTAAAGCTCCAATTAGTCTTGCGCGGTTAGTTATGACGTTCAGACGGTAGAAAGACAAATCAAAACAAAAAAAACTGATCGAAGAGAATTTGTACAAAATATAATTTGCATGCATGAGTTTTGTGTTAAAAAGTGATTGTGTCAAATAAAAAATGAAAAATAAAAATAAAATTGTGGTTGCCGTGTAATTGTGTAATGCCGCGCACAAAATGTCGAAGTAAAAACAATAACAGCTGATCGGTATTGACGACTAACGGTTGACGGTTGATTCTGCAACCTGCAAAAGTATACCGTCGTAAACCGTCAATTTTAGTTGTCTCTCTCTAACACATGCAAAATGCAACACCAACTCAAACAGCTGATCGCTTACCGTCAACCGTCAAGACTAATTGGACCTTAAAGGGTGTTTTTTTCGTTTAGATAGAACTTACGAAGTGGCCGTCGTTGGTGGTGCAATGGCTAATGTGCGCGGCTCTTGTGCATGAGAACGTTGGTTCGATCCCTGCTCTGACCACCTTACATTTCCTTTGACGACGGCCACCTCGCTTAGTGATGGCGACTCTATCGAGTACTTAGCCATGAAAAAGCTTCTTAAAATACAGTTCGGAACACGTGGTAAACTGTAGGTCCCAATCAGTGAGGAAAAAATTAGAAAGCGCTCAGCTCACTGGGTGTGAGAAACTCTCCCCAATCCCTTCATGGGATGTCATGGGAAACGGTTTTTTTTAGAACTTACGAAAGGGTTAGCTGTCAAACGATCTGCCATACTGCGCTCATTTGTTGACATTTATGATCAGTTTACTCTGGCACATTATAATGAATAGATTCACGCTTAAACAACGCAACCAACTTATCCCAATTTACTTTGAATATCAGTCATCGATTCGCACAACTAGTAGAAAACTTCATGATTTATCGTCCATCTGAGCAAGTCATCCGTCGAACTGTGGATAGTTTTCATATCACATACGCTGTAAATGATGCCATAACACCAACACCGCGAAGGAATGTGCGTACTGAAAGGAATATCGTCACTGTTAACGAAAATGTGGAAGAAGATCCACATTTATCGATTCGCCTTCGGTCTCAGGAATTGGGGTTCTGTCCGTCAACTACGTGGTAAATTTTGTGCAAAGATCTTGGCATACACCCGTATAAGATCCAGCTGGTGCAGGAATTAAAACCGTGAGGCCATCTTACGCGTCGTTCTTTCATCGATTGGGCTCTACAGCAGTTGTGAGGATCATTTTTGGCTTAACGAATTTGTTAATAAACAAAATTGCCGCATATGGAGTGAGACTAATCCACTACAGACCCTGCAGACTCCATTACATCCAGAAAAATGCACCGTTTGGTTGCGGTTTACCCGCTGGTGGCATAATCTGACCCTAAAAAAAATGGTGTCCCATAACATCCCATGAAGGGATTGAAGAGAGCTACTCACCATCAGTGAGATGTGCGCTTTTTAGATTTTGCACTCATTGATTGGGACCTACAGTTTTACACCGGTTCCGAACGGCATTTTAAGAAGCTTTTTCATGGCAAAGTACCCGATAGTGTCCCCATCACTAAGCGAGGTGACCGTCGTCGAAAGAAATATAAGGTGGTCTTAGCAGGGATTTAAGCCATGTTCTCATTTACAATGAAGCCGGAGCTCGCGTTACGGTCAATGGAGATCGTTACCGCAACGTGGCCAATGATTTTTTTGTTTGAAGATATGGATGATATTGATCCGGGTGAGATGTGGTTTCAACATTATTTTATTGAAATTTATTGAAAAATTTATAAAATTTATTGAAATCAAAATTTGGCGAAAGTTGATTTCGAAAAATGAAACTGTCAATTGGCTTCCAAGATCGTGCGATTTGTCACCTCTCCTGTTGGGCTACGTGAAGTCACTGGTATGTGCTGATAACCAGCAACATTTGACGCCTTGGTTCGCCACAATTGTTCGTGTTATCCGGCCAGCAATGCTCGAAACAACTTGGATGTCCAGAATCAGCTTATCCGCTTCGTCAGGAACAGCCGCGGAGGCCAGATGCCCGAAATAATTTTCAAATGTTAATGCTGTGTATTGACTGACTGATCTTTCGAATAAATAAATTTGTTGATTAAAATTTAATTTGTTGTGTTATTTTTTACAATTTAAATTTCTATCGGGCTTAAAAAAACACTATTAGTTGTTATTCTTCATCAATTCGGAAAAGCGGAAATTTGTGCAGAAAGTTCATAAGACGGGAATGTGCAATTGAAGAGTGTACGAAATTTTCGATTCGCGAATTTTTCATTATTTTTTTCTACACGTGAATCTTATGGGAATGCAAATTTCATAACAGCTGAATACGGGGCATACAAGTTTAACTAAATTCTGAATAGCTGCACCTGTTCATTTGAAGTAGATTGCATGTAGACACATGTATTACACGATATAATATAATTTATCATTAATTATATCACAAGTAACAAATTTTATTCAATGAATTAAATAACAAATCGTTGGAATAAATCAACATCCTCATTGTGGCTTCCTTAAACCTAAACCAAATTAAATTTTCAATTATTTTTTTTTTGTTTTTTTCATTTCATACATAATTTTTGTATTACAATTGAAAAGAAATTGAACATTGATTGAATAATATATGGAAAGTTATAGTAAAGTGTAATTGCTATTATCGGTGCATTCTGTTTCTTCTTCATCGTCATGTATAAGTAAAATCGGTTTATGGCGTAAAACAAAATAAATAAATATACAATATATAATATTTTTATCGTTTTTCCTTCACACAAAACGAAACTTTAACGAAAACGAAAACAAGATTGGAAACACACTTGGCCATAGATAGATTGAACCACATGTTGCTGGTAGTGAACTAAAACTAGATACGATATAAAAACCAATTCAGTCAAGTGAATTTCACAATATAGCATAACAAGTACACATTTATTTATTGGCTGAAATTGCAGATACACCAACAGACAGGCGATATAATAAATGTAATAAAATTACAATTTGTCACAAACCATTGATGATGAAATATAAAATGAAATTTTGTTTCAAACAAAAATTACAAAAATAATTACACTTATATGATGCTTTAATTGGCCCGTGATTTAAAAACAACTTTGAGAAATTTATAAATCAGTTTTATGTCTTGGGAATAGAACTTCGTTGTATGAATATTAATGCACTTGGAAATAATTACTGTTACTACATATTGTCTTATTAACTACATTTTTGGATTATTTGTAATACTTTATGCTGTATTCGTAACAGTTTTAAAATTACGTACAATCTTGCGTAGGCGCTTTCTAGAACATATGAACTTCCTAGGAATGCTTTGTTTTATTTGTTAACAATTTTTATTCTATTTGATAAGAGCTACAACTTTCCCTCAGAGAGTAAATCAAAATTCCAAAAGATTTACAAGATATGAGCCTGACAAAATTATCATTTCTTTCAATTTTTTAATCAATTTCGAAAAAGACTCATCTTGGAAAACTGTAACAGCTGTTTTTCAGCACTCTTATATTAAAAAAAAACATTTCTTTATTTTATGATGCAGTTCAATGGTTAGCTATTTCAAAAATATTTGCGCTTTCAAATTCCATACAGGGTGAGAGAAATTCAGTTTTTTGTGTATCCTTAAAATTTTTGAAAAAAACCGACGAGCCCTTTTCGAATTTGACGATTCAATTAAAATGTTCGTGAACAACTAAATATGCCGGGTGGGTGGGGGAGGGGGTCCCATCAGAACTTCGTTCGAAACAGTGTAGGACTTTTAAATTCATCATCTTCAAAGAAATATGTGAGTCACACGGCATTCGAAAAACAAGAACAATGCCATTGCGTACTCTGGAAGAATACCTGAGAAAAGTGATCAGCACAGATCAAAGAGATTGGGATAAGCACATACCAAAGTTCCTTTTGGCATACAGGTCAGCCACCCATGACTCCAGCTCTCGAACACCTGCGAGAGCCATTTAGGATCTGCGCTGAAACTGCCTGGAGATTTGGAGTTTCGGTACTAAACCACCATCTGCTCCTGTGAACAGCGATAGTAATTACCAGGATACGGAGTTTCTTAATGATCTCAATTAATTTGCTAGCAACAAAATAAATATGATTAGTAATAAAATGAACGCCAGCAAATTCAGAAGGAATATATGAAGGCCAGCTAATTCTGCTGTTCAATCCACAGCACAAGAAAGCTTTATCACCAAAACTGCACTCACTGGGAAGGTCCTTACAATGTTGTCAAACGAATAAATGATGTGGTATATAGAATCCACAAAAGTCCAAGAGCCAAAATGAAGGTCGTGCATCTGGAACGAGTAGCCTTGTATGAAAAACGTGGAGATGAGCCTGTTCGGGGCGAACAACTTAAGTGGGCGGCAGTGTTACGATTAAGGACAAACTTTTACTTATGCGTGCTGCCTAAATGGGCAAGAGTCAAAATGATGTAACTGCTTTACTTATTTGGCTTGATTACAGGGCGATTTTTGTTGCGCCTGAAGGTATGCTTTTACAGCAGCATACCAGCTCATCAAACCAGTTTGGTAATAAGCTGCAGTACCGATTAAATTCGGTTGAGATCTTCACTATTCGAGAAAATATGGTAGTACCCTAGATTCGTTTATTCGATTACACTCAAAAATCATTTGCATTTCGATGCTGTTATTTCAATTTGTAAATAAAATATACATACATATAGATAATAGAAAGACATAATGCCTCTGTTATTTTTTTTACTACAGAAAAAGCTAAAAAACAATGTTAACTAGTTTTTTCAACAGTTTCTGTTTTATGGGAAATTTGCGCTTTCCATTATTTCTGCGCCATCTAGAAAATTTCACTTGACTTTCAAATCCACCACCAATATATCACCATCTAGGGTTTTGTATTATCTTTGTAGTACCATCTGCGGCTTTCTATGAGTTCGAAAGACAACAATAATGATAACGAGTCATCGAGAAAATGGTTCTGGAAACGGGTGGAACCGTCTAGAGAACCTAGCGGCGAGAAATAGAACGCGTTTAAATAGTTGACGTGTTAGGCACTTGGAGTCCGTCTGTGATTAAACAGTTAAACTGATGCGTCTCAGGTTTAATAGGTGACTGATGTTACTGAAGTTCATCAAGCTTTCGGGCATATATTTTGTCCATAGAAGGCAGACGAGCCAAACATATGCGCCAAAGCCGGATAGAAACCAAAAGAAGAAAATCCAGGTTCCACATATTGTATCCTGGTCAACGTCTGATCCATTATCAGCGGCTACAATCAAATATTCTGGCAGTATGTGAAATGCAAAAACCCGGTGGACTGGGTTTGCCTCCTGCCACCGTTCATAATGGCAAGAGCGAAAAAGAAAACATAAACAGCCCCTATTGTTGACGACCCCCGCAAACGTCATAAGGACCACGATTTACGGACATGCACTTGGAATGTAAGAACTCTGTATAGATCGGGTGTAAGTACCCAATATGCAGATGTTCTCGAAAGTTATAAGACTGACATTACCGCTATCCAGGAAATGCAATGGACAGAACATGGCTGAAAAAGGAGAAAAAACTGCGACATATACTACAGTTGCCATGAGAAAAAACATGAATTTGGTTGTGGATTTGTAGTTGGCAAAAAACCCACAATCCGCACAAAAGAGAAATATTATTATATTTCCCTAATTTGTGTGCATGCTACGACAGAAGAGGAATATAATTATGCCAAAGACATATTCTATGACCGCTGCCCTGGACATGACATTAAGATTGTACAATGAGAGTTAAATGCTAAAGTAGGCAGGGAAAATGTGTTTCATCCAAATGTTGGCAATTTCAGTCTACATGCTGACAGTTCCAACAGTATGAGACTGATTGACTTTGCCAATATGGTCGTTAGTGATCAAAAAATATGGTCGTTAGTGGTGATTCCCGCATAAAGACATCCACAAGGCTACTTGGGTATTCCCTGATAAAAGAACTAAATTGATCACGTGGTAATTGATAGAAGGCACTCATCCAGGACGTACGAGTGATCAGAGGTGATCAGAGGAGCTAACATCGATTCTGATCACTTCCTGGAAGCAGCAAAGGTTCGCACAAGATTACGCAGAGCGACAACCGTATTAAACTAGACGCAGAGAAAGCTAGACATTGGAAACCTGAAATTACCAGAGGTAGCCACAGCCTACTCATGGAAGCTCTCGCAACTTTTGGCACAAAAACCACCCCTCCACATAACAATCCTGAAGCGCAATGGAAACCTATGTATATCCGACTCTATAAAAACTGCCGCAAAAACCGTTCTTGGTTTTGAAAAACCGATTCGCAATAAACCATGGTACGATGAAGAGTGTCGCATTGCAAATGATGAAAAGAACGCTGCACGTATGGTAATGCTTCTGTCAATTGCAACGCGAGCTGCAACTGAGCGGTATAGGGAGAAAAGATAGGAGGTAAACCGTCTCTTTAGGCGTAAGAAACGGCAGTGGAGAAAGTGCGAGAGTGAGAAAATTGAGACATACAGAAGGAAGAACGAAGTCCAAAAATTCTACCAAAAAGTCAAAAACGGAACTAATGGACATGGTTCTGGGCCCCCCTTCTGGAGAGATCATTTCTCTGCGCTATTGGTACCTGAGACATCCAATGACGATGAGACAATCGATCGCAATTTGGATGACGACGTCTATTGCCCCCTTCTAACCAAGGCTAGGTCATAACAGATATTGCCCGGCTTAAGAACAACAAAGCCGCAGGAGCCGATGGATTACCGGCGGAGCTGTTTAAGTCTGGCGGCGATGAGCTGATAAGTTGCATGCATCAGCTCATTAGCAAAATTTGGTTAGATGAATGCCTGCCCGGCGATTGGAGTCTCAGTGTATTATGTCCCATATTTAAAAAAGGTGACCCGAGTCTCTGTCCCAACTACCCAGGAACCAGCCTTATATCCATAGCATATAAGGTTCTATCAAGTATAATGTGTGAAAGACTAAAAATCCATTTATTGCCAAATATCGACAAATGACCAGATTTTCACGCTACGCCAAAGCGTGGAGGAGATCCACGGAAAACAAATCGACACCTATCATATTTTTGTCAATTATAAGGCGGCTTTCGATAGCCCGATACGGGAGAAATTCTACGAAGCAATGTCTGAGCTTGGTAATCCTGCAAAACTCATACGCCTTTGCATTTGGTAAGGATCTTACCGAACCTTTCGGAAACTAAGCGAGACACAGGCAATGTGACACCCTATCGTGCGATCTCTTTAACATCATAATGGAAATCATTATGAGAACAGCTGAAGTCAACATGAAAAAAGTCACATGTTGCTCGCGTATGCTGATGATGTGAATATCATTGGGCACACAATGAGAAAAGATACTGCAGTGTTTTCGAGAATTGAGAAGGAGTCATCAAAAGTGGGTCTGACAGTAAACGAGAACAAGAAAAAAATAATGGTGTCCACGAGCAGGGACTCCACGCGATTATACCAAAGCGTGAAAGTTGATAACCGCTATAATTTCGAAGTGGTGGACGAATTTATATACATACCTTAGATCTGCCATAAACAAAAACTACAACGTCAGCCATGAGATCAAGCGGAGAATTGTGCTTGCCAATAGACGATATTATGGGCTAAGCATAAAGCCCCCTCTCGAGTAACAAAAGTCCAGCTATACCAGACTCTCATACAACCTGTCTTGCTTATTGGGTTTTATCGCAAGCAGACGAAACAGCTGTAGGAGCCTTCGAGAGAAAAAAAAGTCCGAAAACCGACGCATGACCCATGAGCTGTATGAGCTATATCCCGACATTGACATAGTTATGCGGATCAAAATAATGCGATTGCGCTGGCTAAGCCATGTCAGTAGAATGAATGAAGACGAACCAGCACGAAGGGTTTTCGAAACCGAACTAGAAGGAAGACGAAAAATAAGAAGTTCCTCCTGCGGGATCAGGTAGACGGATCTCTGGTAATATAATTTTTATTATTAAGGTAATAAAGTATGTTTTTTTAGCTGCATGAGAATTTAAAATGATAATACAAGTCAGAAATATGAAATGAATTTTTTTTTTATAATCTGGTATATAATTTCATGCCAATTATTTTTTAAATACATGTTCGCCGCGGCTACAAGTTACATGGTCCATTCGATCAGTCCAATTTTTGACAACTTTTTCCAATAAATCTGGCCGTATGGCGTCAATGGTGGCTTGAATATTAACTTCCAATGCATCAAGAGTTGCTGTTTTGTCGGCATAAACCAATGCCTTAACATAGCCCCATAAAAAAGTAATCTAGAGGCGTTAAATCGCACGAACGAGGGGGCCAGTGAACAGGACTTCTTCAGGAAATAAAGTTGTCACCAAATTGATTTTGCAATAAATCAATTGTTAAGTGCGCTTTGTGGCAAGTTGCGTCGTCTTGGTAGAACCAAATGTTCTTGATGTTTAGCTGATTAAATTTTGGAAACAACAATTCAGTCAGCATGCCGCAATAGCGCTCGCCATTCACCTTAACGGCAGCTCCTTGCTCATTTGGAAAGAAATATGGACCGATGATACCACCAGCATGTAAACCTCACCAAACTGTACATTTTAAAGAATGTAACGGTGATTCATTAACGCCTTGAGGATTGTCTTCACTCCAAACGATCAATAACTGCACGAATTGCTTGCTCATTAGGCCGATAATGTTGACCGTAAAATGGAAGAAATGCTCTATGAACTTCGCGAACAGATTTATTTCTTTCAAAGTAAATTTCCACAATTTGGAAACGTTGTTGCAGCGCTAAACGATTCATGATGAATTGCCAAACATTACTGAAATGTCAACATAGTTTGATAATCTCAGCTGTGAATCCATAGTTATCGATATCGATAGTTCTCATGCAGCTACAAAAACACCCACTATATACATATTTGAACATTCATAAATTACATATTTGAAAACTAATCCCAATGCACTGGGGTCTATATACTTCCATTTGTAGAAATAAAATAAAACGAAATAAAAAGAACGTTTCAGAAATATCACGAAGAATATCTATTATGAGTGCGCAACTGGTGCATTTCCATAACTTTGTAATAACGCATTTACACAGCCGTTTAGCGATAACCTTGTTCACTAATCTTTGCCGTTTACACCAACCAATTTGAGACTAAATTTACATTTCAGGTGGCAACTCCCTGCTTAGGAAAATTCCGCGCCGAGCAAAATTATCGAAGACGGCGGCTCAACAGAAAAATTAAGATGGCGGCCATTGGTTTTTCCAGTTTTGTACAAATTTGGGATGTTATTTAAATTAAATGCACCTTTAAAAATTGATCAGTGGGCAATAACGGGCCAGTTGATCACAGTTTAAACCAAGAAGAAAATTTGCGATCAGCTTCCGACTGTCAAAAAGTTAATTTTTTGTTCATGTTTTTGTTATGGTTGCATTTATTTAGTAAATATCAGTGTCGCATCAAAATGTATACCAGTTTAAAATGAGGTTAAAAATTAAACTTCAGTTTCTACAGATTAAAATTGTATGAGTAATCTTCTGGGTTTGCGCGGGTCTTGCGCGTTAATCTTGTTTGGTGTAAATGACTCTATTCAATAACACGGGCAAAGTAGCAACATTTGATTAATCTATCGAAATGTTTGCACATCCCCACAAAACTAATCTTCCAAATGGCTACGTTCTTTACCATTTATTTAAACGTACACTCACAGTAAAAATTGTTTAAATAGAGGTTCTAGCAACCGTAAAATCGGCAGTTGCCACCGAATTGCGATTGCCACAACCGAGTTGAATTTGTCACGACTGATTTTAGTTTCCACAAGTCAAATTCGGTTGAAACAACCTCGATTCGGTTGTGACAACTTAATTTTCAATCATACTCTTTCTATCAACTAAATCTAATATAATTTCGGTTATTGCAACCAGTTCAGTTGCATCAACCTAGATTGGTATTAATTCGGTTGCAACAAACGAATGTGGCAGCAATTGGGTTGCAACCATCGAATTTGGTACCAATATTGTCACAACAACCGAATTTGGCTTTATGTCGGTTGCAAACTTCGTATTTATGAAAAATGAGGTTGTTGCAATCGAATTTCATATGAATTCTCGTGTTACAACCGAATTCATTTTCAACTCTGTTACACTACATAATTCTATATAACGGGTGGTTCCAATACAGGTTTCGTTTTAAAACATATGTTATTTTGACATTGGAAGATTTTTCTGTTTGAAATATTGACTATCATACCTTCGCGGACCAAAATGAGCCGCTTTATGCTTGAACAACTTTGGGAAATATTGCAAACTCTAATCGGACTGGCCAAAATTTGACCGAAAAATCATCTTTTCTCACTAGACGCATTTTCATTTCGGTGGCTTTGTCGCCAAACAAGAGAAGCGGATGCATCAAAAGAGACTGACAGATTGGCATTGATATTAGAGTGGTGACATCATTGGCCCATTTTTTTCCAAAATTCTGCTGTAAATGTAAATGTATGTACCACTTAATTATTGAAAAGTAAAAGAGAATAATTTATATTTCATGTTCCGTGAAAGACCGATGCTATGCGAATATTCCAGAAACTTTCCACACACTTAAGGCTAATATCGTCCGAGCCATTAGTGAGATAGAACCAGAAACTGTCAACAAAGTTTTAGAAAATTTGACTGACAGGATGAGCTACTGCGAAGCCAGCTGCGGCAGCCACATGAATCAAATCGTGTTCAAGTGAAATTTAAAATTCCTCACTTAAAATTTCAAAATTTTTAACCTTTTTTATGTATTAGATTCTTAAATATCAATTGGTGTCTTTTCAATTTCAATCGATGTCTTTTAAATTTCAATTGACAAATTTAAAATTTCTTCATCATCCAACTCCAATATCTCCGGTCTTAGAAGGGTTATATTATTATACCTTAAAACAAAGCCTGAAGTGTTGCCTACAACCTGAGTCTAGGTAGAAAATAGGTTTACTAGGGCTGTTTTTTGAGAAAATCAGATTTTTAGCAAAAAAGTGAGGTTAAAAAATCGAATTTTTTAAATTTGTCCCCAATGGGTTAATAAAATTTAATATATTTATATGCAGATTTAAAGAGTTTTTAATGGTCTTTGTAATGATATTCACCGGAACCAGATCAACCCATAAATATGTGAGATATGGCCAATTATATACTCAACCTTTAAAGGCCCATATCTCAAGAAGTTGGACCGAGCGCAAACATTTGTTTTTTCTATTTTAATAAGCTTTTTAAGCCCTTTTAGGCCAAAAAAAATTTGTTTAAATAGCGCAGACTTACCTATATCCATATATACCGATTTCTCAAAAACTGGAGCCAATCTGACACTTCCAAATGTACTTTCGCACTCAGGGGACTCCCCCCTAATAGTTCGAAAAGGATTCATCGAAGTTCATTTTTTCGACTATCACAGTGTTATCAATAAAACTCAGAAGACCTACAGCATTTCCAATTGAAATTTTAAAAAAATCAACTGAAATTTAAAAATTCTATTTAAAATTTGAACTACATTAATTGAAATTTAAAAATTCTATTTGAAATTTGAAATACGTCAATTGAAAATTAAATAACATCAATTGCAATTTAAAATACATCAATTGACATTTAAAACACATCAATTTAAATTTTAAAAGACACCAATTGAAATTTAAAAACTAATACATAAAATCGCTGAATAATTTTTGAATTTCAAGTGGCGAATTTTATGTTTCAATTGATGTCTTTTAAATTGCATTTGATGTCTTTCAAATTTCAATTGATGTATTTCAATTTTCAAACATAATTTTAAAATTTTAACTGATATTTTTCAAAATTAAATTGATATGTTTCAAATTTCAATTGATGTGCTTTACATTTCATTTGATGAATTTTAAATTTCAATTAATGTGATTTAAATTTCAATTGGTATCTTTCAAATTTCAATTGAAGTCTTACTAATTTCAATTGATGGTTTTTAAATTTCAAATGATGTATTTCAAATTTCAAATAGAATTTTTAAATTTCAATTGATGTATTTCAAATTTAGTGTATTATGTCCTGTATTCAAAAAGGGTAATCCGTGTGTCTGTTCCAACTATCGCGATATCAGTCTTTTATCCATCGCGTATAAGGTCTTGTCGAGCGTATTATGTGAAAGACTAAAGCCAATTATTGAAAACCTGATTGGACCTTATCAGTGTGGTTTTAGACCAGGCAAGTCCACGACTGACCGCTACGCTACGATCGAAAAGCAAATCGATACATACCATCTTTTTGTCGATTACAAAGCTGCTTTCGATAGCCCCATCAGGGAAAACTGTATGACGCTTTGTCTGAAACTGATCCACCTCTGTAAAATGACGCTGACCAACACCAAATCAGCAGTGAAAGTGGGGAAAGACCTCACTGAACCATTCTGTACCAAGCGAGGACTTAGACAAGGCGACAAACTTTCGTGCAATCTCTTCAACATCTTAATGGAGATAATAATGAGAAAGGCGAACAAGATACGAACAAGACCATTAACATGAAAAGACATCGACATAATTGGGCGAAATTTGCGGGAGGTTACTGCAGTATTTTCAAGAATCGAAAAGGAATCAGCGAAGGTGGGTCTTGCTCTTATTGAGGGCAAGACAAAATTGATGGTGTCAACGACTAGAGAAACCTCTCGACTTGGTCCGCACTTGAACGTTGACAACCGATTTAATTTTGAAGTGGTAGATGAATTTGTCTACCTTGGATCTGCCGTGAACAAGGACAACAACGTCAGCCTGGAGATAGATATGAGAATTGTGCTTGCAAATAGATGCTATTTTGGGCTCAGCAAGCAGTTTAGGAACAAAGCCCAGCAATGTCAGACTCTCATTTTACCTGTCTTGACATATGGCTCCGAAACTTGGGTCATATAGCAAGCGGATGAAAAACACCTGGGAGTTTTCGAGAGAAAAATTATCCGTAAAATATATGGTCCTGTTAGAGAAAACGGCGAGTACCGACGTCGCTGGACCGCAGAGCTATATAGTCTATATTCTGATGTGGACATAGCTAGGCGAATCAAATTTGGCCATTTGCGTTGGTTAGGCCATGTTATCAGAATGAATGAAGATGAGCCAGCGCGAAAGGTTTTCGATAACGTACCCGATGGAAGCAGGAAAAGAGGAGGACCAAGACTCCGCTGGAAAGACCAGGCAGAAGAATCCCTCCGTATCCTTGGTGTTACTATCTGGCGAAAAATGGCGAAAGATAGAGCCAGTTGGAAGAATATGTTGAAATTTGTTTAATTTGTTTGTTTAATTAATATGTGTAAGACGTCTGACCTCATGAGGTTGTAAAATAGTCAATAAAAGTAGGTATTTCAAATTTTAAATAGAATTTTTAAATTTCAGTCGATATTTTTCAAAATTAAATTTATATTTTTTACATTTCAATTGGAAATGGTATAGTGCATTACATTAAAGACTAAGTGCATTATAGTTAATACAAAAATTTTGTTTAGGAAGTGGTAGCCTCTAATTTTGGTAGTGACATCCTCTAAATTCGGTGGTCGCAATCTCTGATTCGGTTAAGAGAATCTCTACACCCAGAGAACTAATTGTCTCAAAAGAGGTTGTATCAACAGTAAATTCGGCCGTTACCGCCGAATTGAGGTTGTCACGACCTAATTTAGTGCCCACAACTGAAATTCGGTTGAAGCAATCTCGTTTCATAACCAATTCGGTTGTGGCAACTGAATCTTCAATTATTTTCATTCTGTCAACTACATTTTCTAAAATTTCGATTGGAACAAACGAAATTTGGATTAATTCGGATGCGACGACCGAAATTCGTACTAAATTCGGTTGGAGTAGCCGAATGTGGCATCAATTCGGTTGGAGTAACCGAATTTGGCATCAACTCAGTTGTAACTATCGAATTTGATATCGATTTGTTCGCAATAATCGAATTTAGCCTTAAGTCGGTTGCAACTATCGAATTTGACGTAAATTTGTTTGTTGTAACAGGATTTCTGTTGCTGCAACCGAATTCATTTTCAATTCTATGTTTTTCAAACCTGAAGTTTAAAATTCGAAAATCAAATATTATATTAACAAAGTTGAAGAATGTATAATTGCAGCTGTCGTGGCGATATTAAGATTGGTTATTGTGGTTATTAAGAAAGGTAAATAAAAATATTGTATTTATGGTTTTTGTATTTAAACGTCTTATTTTGCAGAAAATTTCCAAGCAGATATCAACAGTTCTAAAGTTGTTCAAGTTCGGTCGTTTGAGATATGCTGCAGTCATCTGCATATAAATCTGTTTAGGGCCAATGATGGCCGGGACTTCAAAAACGTAGGAAGTGGCATGTAAAACAAATTTGTTACCCTAGAGATTACCCTATGTAAATGACTTTATTTTCTCGCCTTGTAATTTATTTCTAAAAATACAGGAAAATAAATCATCACTTAATAATAAAAAAATCTTTCAAAATTCATTTGTGACACTAACAACCTCTAATTAGGCTGTGAAAACAATTCGGCTGTAACAACCTCTAATGAGGTTGTGACAAGCTCTAATAAGGTTGTGCGAATGCTCTAATGAGGTTGTGGCAACCTCTCATTCGGTTCAGACAACCGCTGATTCGGCTGTAATTACCTCTAGTGTGGTTGTGACAACTTTTAAATTGGGTTATGGCTTATTCGACTGTCTCAATCGAATTTTTCTGTGAATGTAGCGCGGTTGTTACAACCTCCAACTCGGTTGTGATAACCTCTAATGCGACTGTAACAACCTCTAAATCCGTTGCGTCAACCTCTAATTCGAGTGTGATGACCTCTAGAGTGGTTGTGTGACATCCTTTAAATTCGGGTTTGGCAATGTATAAATTCGGTTGTTGAAGTACATAAATTCGGTTACGGCTAACCGAAATTTCCTATGAGTGTACGTCAGACAGATATTCTTTAGACTCTAATAAACAATCAAACTATTATTCCTTTTTTAAATTAAAATTTCCAATCCTTGTATTCTAATATATTCCCATAAGCTCCAGAAACGTTTAGCACGTGGAAAGCAAAACAAAATATAGTCACGTAAAGACATTCGCATACACTCTTGCATCTATCTGTAAATCCAAATCGTGTCTTTGACATATTGTTACGTGTAAATCGAAAAAAGAATTTTTAAACGAAAGTGCGTTTAAAACACTTGTCGCTTTTTTGCCATATCGGGTGGTCTTCGAAACAAAGAAACTTGAGTTTTTGCGGCTTTGAGCCGTGGCGCGTACCTATAGATATGAAAAATCAAAGACACCATCGAAGACAAACAAACATTTTGAGATAACAAAACAACATTTGTCACTTTTAAGCCTAAGACAGAAATACATACAGCCTTGAAGACAGACACATGACTATTTTGCGCGTAGTTTTATTTTTCTTTATGGAATGTAGGAGTCCAACTTTCATTTTATATGGTGGCTTCAAAACAAATCAAAAAATCAAATCGAATCGAAACATTACGATACGATACGAAATTAAATGAAACAACAATGTATCGACAAAAAAAAAGCTTAAAATATCATGACCAGCATCGGGATCGGACAAGATCAACAATATGATTTTATGGTCTTCATTTTCGATGTTAGTTTATCATATAAAACTTCTTTTTTTTTTAACGTATCGATGAGATTGGATGCTGGTTTTTGCCGTTTAACTGTGGAGTTAAATGTAATTATTATTCACCTGATTTTCTAGGTAATTTTTTACACACAATCGAGGAAACGGTGGGGGAAAGAGCGACGATGTGGGGTGCAAGACATCATCATTATCATAAAAATGAAGCTGAAATGATTAGTTGCAGATGCAATGATAAGTGGCAATGGAAGAAAGAAGCAAACAAAATTAAAAAATTAAAAACTCAATGATGCTGATAATTGTAGGAAAAATCATAATTGAAGATAAATTAAAAAAGTCATTATAATTATTTTTAATTTATAATTTTTTTTTCGATTGTTAAGATATTAACTAACGATACATAGAAAGGCATTAGAAACTCAAATTGATGAATGGTTTTAATACATGTTGCACTCCAACAACAAAACAGTTATAATTCAAAATTTGTACATTTTAATTTTGTGGTTAAAAACAATAACCAAATACTAAATGTTAAAAATCTGTCATCATTTTCTCTTCCCTTTCGTAAAATAAAAATTCTCTTATAGAATATGTCTATTATTGAGAATTTCCATAAATTTAAAACCATTGTTTTACATCTACTGAAAATTTGTAAATTTTGAATCATGACTCTTTTGTATTTAGGGTGCGATATGTATTCAACAATATTGTAAAACACAATGCGAAATTTTAGACAATATTTTGAAAACGAAAAAACAATATTTGTTTTCAACAAATTCACACTTTTGCCTGTTTTTCGATTTCGAGCCAAAAGTCAGTGACTTGAATTCGACTTAAATTGTGCTTCTCTATGTTGAGAGCCTTTGGTCGACTGACTTAATAGTGGTATTCATGCAAACAAGAAAACCTAGAACTTTTGCTCAGCGTAAGTTTGCCCCGAAGCGTTGCATGAGGCACCAAATAAATTTGCTCAGTGTATCTATGCAGTAATTGTCAAAAAAGGCTGATAAAGTAAATAAACAAATTAAAATTAAATGTATATGCTTTACCTATTCCATTATTTTATTTTTTTCACACAAATCAAAAACCCTTTCTTTTATTCAATACAAAAATATTGACATTGAAATGTCAAAAGTTTTCAAGTTTCTTTTTCCAAGTTTGCTCAGCAAATTTGCCTCGAAAACTTTCCACCTTTGTGCAAGTCGCTTTGTATGGGAAAAATATTGGAACCCAAATTTGTAATGAAAGGTTATAAATTATAGTTACATTTTCGTTAGACTAGAAATGCGAAGATCGTGGAACAACATCAGATTTCTTTGACAAATGAAACGTCCTTTCGACATCGAGGAACACACTCACAGAACTAATTGTTTGATAAAAGGTTGCAGCACCCATTAATTCAGCTGTCGCCACCGATTGCAGTTGCCATAACCGAATTGAGGTTGTTACGACTGTGCTTAGTTTCCAAAATTGAAATTCGGTTGATACAAAATAAATGAAAATTACCTGTGGTCCCCTAAGCCGAAAAAAAATGTTTGCGGGAGGTGGTAAATCATACGATTTTAAGCACAAAATGTAAAATATCAATATTTGAGGAAAATCCCATTTGAGGAGGTATCGGCCTCCGAAGATCGTATTAATATCTATGTATTAATATCCTTGTAAAGAGACTGTATGACAGCATTTTTATATATCATGCAAAATAAACCAAAAAAATTAAAAAAATGTTCCGAAACTTGCTCAGTTATCGAAGTATCAGCCGCTGAAATTTTCAAAAGTTATCGAATATATTTTTTACATTCTCCGCAAAGAAATATTAAATCAGAAGATAAACGTGTAAAATTAAATAAAATTTTTTTCGATAACTAGCTTAGTCATCGAGTTATCGAATGCTGCTTATTTTTAAAAAAAATATTTAAAAAATTTGATGTTGTTCCCAAAACATCACTTTGTTTTTGAAAGGTGATCGAATATTAACGAAAAAATTTAAAAAAATCGATAAGTCGCATAGTTATCGGTTTGTGGAATGTTGAATTTAAAACATGTGGTTTTTAAACTTTTCACTCAAACCGTATTTTACGGAAAATCAAAAAATAAATTGAAATAAATGAAAATTTTCGATAAATTTCGTAAATACTGAAATATTTGTTGTGAAACTTAACTTTGTTAGATATTGAAATATTTGAGGTAAAAATTAACTCACCAGTTTTTCATCTGTCAGTAATGTGAAAGTTTGTTGAACATTACAGTCAATATGGTAAATCAATATTCGAGCCCAATTGCATTTCTTCAAAAACCGGGAAGTACACTTTAACTATTACGTAAACAAACAGTAGTAAAAAGGTGTCGAATCGCGCAAGTGTTACTGATAAAGATATTATTACATTACATTTTTAGAAGCACAGAAGTACCTGTGCCTGAAAGGGCCCTACAGGATTGGAGTCAGATCCCTAGGGAAGGTGATTAATGTTTTTATATTTTTCTGGCGCGATTTTTTTAAAATAATTTTTTATTTCTTTCATAGCAAAAAAATTATTTTAAAAAAATCGCGCGATTTTGTTTTCATCGATAACAGAGTTATCGAAAATTTTTGTTTACTTTTATACGTTCAACATATGTTTGCGGTAAATGTAAAAAATATTTTCGATAACTTTTGAAAATTTTAACGGCCGATATTTCGATAACTAAGTGAATTATAGAAAATTCTCATTTTATTTGTTTAGCTTATTTTACGTCATATTATACAAAAATGCTGGTAGACAAGTCCCTTTACACAGTTTCTAATACACCACCGTATATCCGAACTTTGGAGGCCTATAACTTCTAAAATAGAATTTTTCCGAAATATTGTTATTTAATATTTATTGCTTAAAATCGTGAGTTCTATCCCCTCCCACCATTTCTTTGCATTCGCGAGGGGAACCTATAACAGTTATAAGCCGAATTAGTTGCAGTTATTAAGAAAGGTAAGTAAAAACATTGTATTTACGGATTTTGAGTAAACATGTCTTGTTTTTGCAGATAATGCCCATATTTATCAATGTGCATTACAAGTACCATGTCATCAGTTCTGTAAATGTACAAGGTCTGTCATTTCGGATGGGATGACATATCATCTTTATATAGAACTGTCGAATGATTAGGTTTAAGGCCTAAATCGATAGACACAACACATTATAATTGTGGTTATGAACCAATAAGGCCTTCAAAAAACGGTCGGAAGTAGAATGTCAAATTAATTTGTTTTCCAAATGATTAACCCATAACAACAACAATGGTTTCCCATTACATCCCACGAAGGGATTGGAAAGTACTTCTCACAACCAGTGAGCTTTGCGCTTTCTAGTGTTTACACTCACTGATTGGGACCTATACTTTCACTCCGGTTCAGAACGGTATTTGGAGAGTTTTTCACGGCGAAATATTCGATAGTGTCGCCATCACTAAGCGAGGTGGCCGCCGTCGAAAGAAACGCTGGGACCGAACCTCCGTTTTCATGTACAAGAGGTGCGCACACTATCATTGCACTACCGACGTCCAACCCATATAATGCGATTTAATTGCTTGTTTTATAATTATTTATGAGAATGTAGAAAACTAGTTTTTCAATAGAATAATAACAAATTGGCACTAAATGCGCTTTTAATACAACAAAACAATGGCTTAGCATTAGATCACATGAAGGGATTGGGGAAAGCTTCCCAGAACCAGTAAGCTGTGCGCATTCTAGTTTTACACTCACTGATGGGGACCTACAGCTTTACACCGGTATTGTCGCTGTCACTAAGCGAAGTGACCGCCATCCAAAGAAATGTAAGATGGTCTGAGCAGGGATCGAACCCACATACTCATGTACAAGAGCCACGCGCACTACTGACAGTGACTTTGATTTTTAATTAATCAATCTCATTTAAAAGTCTCAATCGGTAAACAAAACCCCAACAACATTTTTATTAGGTGATTCGTTTGTGACAACCTTTAATTCGGTTATGACAACATCTATATTCGGCTTTGGCAACCTCTACTTCAGTTGCGACAACCTTTTATTTGGTTATGACAGCCCCGAAATTCGCTTGTGACAATCTTTAATTCGGTTGTGACAACCGCTAAATTCGGTTGGGTCAAACTCTAATTCATTTGTGACTTCCTCTAAATTCGGTTATGACAGCATCTAAATTTATTTTTATTTTTCTGTGGTTGCAGGCTATTAATCTTAGGCTAGGTGCTAGTGTCATTACGGATTACTGTACGAATTACTAAGACTTTTTAAGCCACTTTTCAGCTCGCTTCAACAACCTCAAAAGTAGGGTAGCATAGTAAATATGATCCTGTTTGATAATTGCAGATTCAATGTTCAGTGGGTTCTTTCTTATATTTCCTCATTATTAGTTTCTACAGTCCTCACTCTCACCGCATGCCTTTCAAGCACACAGTGCCCCCTCAAAACTGCTACACGCTGCAAAATAACGGCCCCAGCAACATATTGCGGGAACCATGTGCATGTTTGCAAGCATGGTTTTCGTGAATTGAAGATCTGCCGTTTTTTCTTCCTTTAGTGTCTGTCTCGTTTTTGCTTTCAGCAGTTTTCAACAAAAAAAACCCACATTTGGCTCACAAATACATGTATCATAACCTATTAATCATTGTGTTCCAAACATGCTATATTGAATACCAAACAAAATGTGTTTGGGCACACGTATAAAATATTTGCTACAAGCTACAAAGACGTTATATTTGCACCCAAATAACAAAAAAGACAAACTTTTCAGCGTGTACAAGTTATGCGTCCTTTTGAATCTAGTTAAAGTCAGAAGGTTCAGATAAATAAATATTCAGAATTTTGCTACTAATGACATCCGCTCACGAAAAAATTTAAAAAATTTTTTTAAGGTTGAAAAATTTCAAAAAATATAATAATCAAAAAATGTAACTAATGTTGAAATCGACCCCAAAGCTACAAATAGTACTCGATCATCCTCGAAGTTGCCTCAAATACTTTTGTTTGGGTACTGAACAATCTCAAACTTTGAAATTTAGAAAAATTTGATTCGTTAATTTTTTTAGGATTTTTTGAAATCAACGCCAAAAATAGCGTGGAGCAACCTCAAAATTTTTATTAAAGTTTTTTCCTTATTATATATTTTCATAAGCTAAAAGGCTCAAAAAAAATCCCTCTATTTTGCCTTAGTTCGAGAGATAACTGATTTTGTAAAAAAAATCAGCATAGGGATATATGTATATAAATATATATATAATCGCGATACATATATTTATGATTATGCGTTAAAAACATACGTCCATACCAAATTTCAAAGATATGGGATATAAAATTATCTTCTATAAAGGTTACAACCGTCAATATAAAAAAGAGGCATTGTGGACATGGGACTGTCCTTGGAGGTGGAAAGTTTATGATAGCCATTCACTTGGGAGTGGCAAGAAATGATTCCAGCCCAAGCAGCTAACTAATTCCTAAAGTGAGAATGCGAAACACATGAGTAGCCTGATTGGTTATGCGATCATTATTAGGTGACCCTGTCACTGAACTTTCGAAGTAGTGGACATATTCTTCTGCCCTTTGAAGGCGGATGAGCCAACACCCCTGACCAACGACACACTGCAGTCTGGTCAGGGTCTAATCCATACTGGGCTGCTGAAACATAATCATCCTGGCAGTAGGTAAAATGCAAACCACGGTGGGCTGGGTTTGCCTCCCGGCACTGTTATATAGGCAATGAAAATACACAAAAAACCTGATAAACGAAGAATCCCCCAAACTGTTGACGATCCTCGCAACGCAAACGTTATAACGATCACATTATATGCACCTGAAATGTGCGAACACTATACAGGACGGGTGCCACTTTCCAACTGGCGGATGTCCTAGAAGAATATAAAGCTGACATCACAGGAAATGCGATGGACAGGATATGGTTGCACCAGAAAGAGAAACTGGTATATTTACTACAGGTGTCATGAGCGAAAGCACGAATCCGGGTGCGGATTTATGGTTGGCAAGAGACTGCGGCACCTAATTTCAAGGTTCAACCAAATGAGTGAAAGAGGATGAAGACAATGAGGTCAAACAATCATTTTATGAGCGTCTGGCGAAAGTATACGAACCCTGCCCTAACCACGATATTACGATTATCCTAGGACATTTATTTGCAAAATTGGGAAAGGAAGTGTCTTTCGACCAACCATCGGTAATCACTGTCTACATGATACCACCTCAGATAATGGAATAAGACTGATAGACTTCGCCGCTGCAAAGAACATGGTAGTTAGTAGCACTTGATTCTAGCATAATGACATACATAAGGCGACCTGGTTATCTCCTGATCAGAGATCGAAGAAACAGGTTGATCACTTGTTAATATAAGGCAGGTACTCTTCTAGTGTAATGGACGTACGTCTCGAACGAAGCCGAACACGAGAAAGCTAGATATCGACAAGGTGCAAATAACAGATATATCAAAGTCCTATCAACAAAAGGTCACTCTCATATAAGTTGATCCATCTTCGTTCTCTGATCAGTTACAAAGAGTGCTGCGTATGAGCGGTACAAGAGGCTGAGAAGGGAAGAAACCCAACCATTTAGGAGGAAAGGGCAATGGGCAATGAATCCCGAAAATTTTTCAAGACAGAGAGTAATCGAATCACGGGGCGATTCGCAAAGACAAGAAGGGGAATCTGGTGTCTGATAAGCAGTGTGTGCTTAAAATGTGGAGAGACCACTTGTAAGTACTACTCCACTCAGATTTTCAGTCTTTTATCCATCGCGTATAATGTTTTGTTGAGCGTATTATGTGAAAGACTAAAGTCAATTGTTGAAAACCTGATTGGACCTTATAAGTGTAGTTTTAGAGCAGGCAAGTCCACGACTGACCAAATATTCACATTACGCCAAATCCTGGAAAATACCCACGAAAAGCAAATCGATACATACCACCTTTTTGTCGATTACAAAACTGCTTTCGATAGCCCCATACGGGGAAAATTGTACGAAGCTCTGTCTGAACTTGGGATTCCGGCAAAACTGATCCGCCTCTGTAGAATGACGCTGACCAACACCAAATCAGCAGTAAAGGTGGGGAAAGACCTCACCCAACCATTCTGTACCAAGCGAGGACTGAGATAAGGTGACACACTTTTGTGCAATCTATTCAACATCTTAATGGAGTTAGTAATGAGAAACAACACGAAAAGCCATATATTGCTGGCGTATGCTGACGACATGGACATCATCGAGCGAAATTTGCGAGAGGTTACCGCAGTATTTTGAAGAATCGAAAAAGAATCAGCGAAGGTGGGTCTTGCTGTTAATGAGGGCAAGATAAAATTGATGGTGTCAACGACTAGAGAAACCTCTCGACTTGGTCCGCACTTGAACATCGACAACCGATTTAATTTTGAAGTGGTAGATGAATTTGTCTACCTTGGATCCGCCGTGAACAAGGAAAATAACGTCAGCCTGGAGATAGATGGGAGAATTGTGCTTGCAAATAGATGCTATTTTGGGCCCAGCAAGCAGTTTGGGAACAAAGCCCTCTCTCGACGGACAAAAGTCCAGCTATATCAGACTCTCATTTTACCTGTCTTGACATACATATGGCTCTGAAACTTAGGTCATATCGCAAGCGGATGAAACACACCTGGGAGTGTTCGAGAGGAAAATTCTCCGTAAAATATATGGTCCTGTTAGGGAAAACCGGCGAGCTGGAACGCAGAGCTATATAATCTATATTCTGACGTGGACATAGCTAAACGAATCAAATTGGGCCAATTGCGTTGACTAGGCCATGTTATCAGAATGGATGAAGATGAGCCAGCGCGAAAGGTTTTCGATAACGTACCCGATGGAAGCAGGAAAAGAGGACGACCGAGACTCCGCTGGAAAGACCAGGCAGAAGAATCCCTCCGTATCCTTGGTGTTACCAACTGGCGAGAAGGTTAGAGCCTGTTGGAAGAATATGTTGAAATTTGTTTAATTTGTTTGTTTCATTAATATGTGTAAGACGTCTGACCTCATGAGGTTGTAAAATAGTCAATAAAAGTAAAAGTAAGGGATTGGGGAGAGCTTCTCACAACTAGTGAGCTGAGCGCTTTCTAGTTTTACACTTACTGATTGAGACATACAGTTTTATACCGGTTCGGAAGGGTATTTTGAGAAGTTCTATCAACGGTAAATAGTCTATAGTGCAGCCGTCACTAAGTGAACCCACGTAAATGTGAACAGATTTATTCATAACTTCACATCGATCGTTCTTGACGTAGGAACATCATCTGCACCAAATTTGGTCAAGGTCGGATGCTACCCTGAAGTAGCATCCGTTTTGGGAGTCAAATATCACACTGTGCGTTGGTTAATTTGCGAGACTACTGACCATTTTTATTTTCTTTCGAAGACACTCATCTCGCAGAATAATGGAAACTCTATCGAGTACAGAGTCATGAAAATGGTTATCGAAGCAAAACCCATTCGGAATCGGTACAACATCACAATCAGTGAGTCTAAAATAGGAGGAGCACGCTCAGACCATCGGTTGTTAGAAGATTCCCCTAATTCCTTAATCGAGTGTAATGGGAACATAAGTAAGTTGTTTTAAATAGTTATAAAGATTAAACTGCTACCTATGTCACAACGATCAAACTGTTAACTCCGCCACATTTTGAAATGTTTTTCTTCTAAAATTTGTGTCTCTGCATAAACTCAGTGAAATTATATAAATCGCCCTTAAATGACGAGTTTCACAGTCACACATTGTCATTAAAATTCTTTCGCCATAGGAAAAGGAATTTAAATGACGAACATCAGACAACTAATGACAATTTAAGTGTGGAATGTCATTTAAGTGCCAACTGTGGAACTGAGCCTAATTAATTTAAATAGACTATTGGACTATTTTTTCTATTAAATATATAAACTTTTACTTTTTAGTCATTATTGTAACAAACTTTAAGAATTTCGTCTTTAATGATCTTCGTATACGCAAAAATGTTAATTTCAAACACACGCGCACACACACACACACACATCAACAGCAGCTTTCTCACGTATAAACTCATAATGAGACAGGTTCGTTTCTTAAGTCTTTTGTTTTCTAACATAAATACAACACGAATAACATGATTATGTGTACGCAATAAAATGCCTCAACTTTTAAGAATTTATTACATCATCACAGCTTTGCCTTCATCCAATTCGTTGTAAAAATGTAAAAGAAATCGAAAGTTATTTCATTTCAATTCAAAACTAAAGCGAAAAGATAACAAATTTCAACATAAATTAAAATCGTATGGATGGATGTGTGTGTGTGAAATTATAAAGAAAACGCATGATTTCTATGAAATGGAAGCAAACTGACTATAGAAAACTCATAACACGTACCAAAATTTCAATTCAATCAGGAATAGCAATTTGTGTAATAAGCGGAAATAGGAAGTATATATTTCTATGCATGCTGTTGTTTTCAAATCATTAGTTTACCTGTTAATTGAGACAATGTTAGCTTCAATAGTGTGTTATATCTGGAAATACATAGAAAAGAAAACGAGAAAGATGGATGTGAAAAAACAAGTGTTAAAAATCATGTACATCAATTTCAATAATATTCAACATAGAGAATTTGCTTTCACTAGAAAACCAACTCGCATAAAGCAACTATAAGTTATCTATAGAAGTTAACTATGAATAATAAATAAATAAATCACTAAAACGCGTCTGTTCTC
Organism: Phaonia tiefii; assembly: GCA_963931995.1. Taxonomy (NCBI): domain Eukaryota; kingdom Metazoa; phylum Arthropoda; class Insecta; order Diptera; family Muscidae; genus Phaonia; species Phaonia tiefii. Next base: position 89,045,831 of record OZ008367.1, on the reverse strand, counting down.
AACAAAAAATTTCTCTTTAAAGCAATTAAAATGTACAGACATTGACGGCTGCTAAACGTTCCAACATTTTTTTTTCAATGTTAAGAAAACAAAAAAAAAAAAACCCCAGCCATTTCATTATTTTACATTTTTATCTAAAATAAATCGCCATAATAAACCTGCTTCCAGGCAGATGCCAACAGTGACAACGCAGAGATATATGAGAACATTTAAAAATGAATTCCAACAAAACTAAAAAGCAATTTCTTTAACAATTATTGGTCATAATTTATAATTTGAACCTAACTGCCAGAACTTGTTTTGAATTTTTTTTTTTGAATTTTCAAGCAAAATTTAGAAAAGACATTTTCTAAGAATGTTGCCGACATACATGCTACATACATGTAATGGTAGTCTAAAAAGTTAGGGTCATCATTGAAAAAATTCAAAAGTTTCCACGTTTTGTATTTTCAATAGGGCATTTGAGACAATACTTTCACTGAAACCCATTGAGATATAAATTACTTAAATGATTGTATTGGCGGCGAAATGCTATCAGATCATTTCAATCATAATGAATCACAGGAACAATGAACAGACCTCATTCCTTGTTCCCCATTTTGAAAAATATCATGAAATTTGAAATGCAGGAATTGAAATTTAAAACATATTAATTGAAATTTAAACAACATTAATTTAAATTTAGAAGACATCATTTACAATTTTAAACACATCAATTGAAATTTAAAATACATCAGTTGAAATTAAAAAGACACCAATTGAAATTTAATAGACACCGACTGAAATTTTAAAATAATAATTAATAATTTTTATATTTTTTTGTTTTGTTGATTTGTTTTAAATTTCAATTGATGTGTTTTAAAGTTAAATTTCCCGTTTAGAGATAAATGACCAAATTTCCTACGAAAATCTCGCACGAACTGAATACGGGGCTTAAAATGGGACTTAAGAATGAAATTTAAAAGACATCAATTGAAATTTGAAACACTTAAATTGAAATGTTAAAGACATCAATGAAAAGTTAAAACGCATCAATTGAAATTTAAAAGTTTGATACCCAAAACCGGTTAACAATTTCTAAATTTCAATTGACGAATTTTTTAATTTCAACTGATGTCTTTTAAGTCTTTTAAATTTCAATTGATATGTTATAAATTTCAATTGATGTGTTTTAAAGTTCAATTGATATCTTTCAAATTTCAATTGATGTGTTTAAAATGTCAATTCATGTGTTTTAAATTTCAATTGATGAATTTTAAATTTCAATTGATGACTTTCAAATTTCAATTGATATGTTTCAAATTTCAATTGAAGTGTTTTAAAGTTCAATTTCAGGTTTAGAGATAAATGACAACATTTCTTAAGAAAATTTCGCAAGAACTGAATACGGGGCTTAAAATGGGACTTAAGATTGGACTTGAAGTCTGTAACGAATGCTACTACTACCTATTTAAATATGTATATATGTATATGTATGTCGTTACTATCATTGTCAAGCTCTCAGAATTATTGAGAGGAACGATGTTGTCGAACAGTCGGCAATCACTTCCAGACAGTGAGCCTTTCTGAATTGCGATTAAAATAAAATATTACAGCGTCTTCTAAAAAATAAAATGGTTTCCCATTACATCCCATGAAGGGACTGGGGAGAATTTCTCACAATCACTGAGCTGTGCGCTTTCCAGTTTTCACTCACTGATTGGGACCTACAATTTTATATATACTCGATAGTGTCGCCATCACTATGCGAGGTGACCGCCGCCGAAAGAAAATTTGAAGGTGGTCAGAGCAGGATTCGAACCCAGGATCTTATGTGCAAGAGGCGCGCACACTAACCATTGCACAACCGACAGCGTCTTCTACATCGGAGAAAACTGAGAAAAAACTTTGCTTTGATGAGAACCCACGGTCCATGTGATCAATATGATCACTACGCCATTTCCGATTAAAATTTAAGAAAATCAATTGAAATTTAAAAATTTTAATTTAAATTTAAAAAACCTCAATGGAAATTTAAAAATTCTATCTGAAATTTCAAATACATCGATTGAAATTTAAAAAACATTAATTGAAATTTAAAAGACATCAATTGAAATTTAAAAATTTGATGCACAAAACCGGTTAACAATTTCTAAATTTCAATTGATGTGTTTCAAATTTCAATCGATGTATTTCAAATTTCAAATAGATATTTTATTAGAAGTATTTTAAATTTGAAATATAATTTTACAATTACAATTGATATTTTTCAAAACTAAGTTTGGAGATATAAGGCAAAAAATCGAACTCGTTGGCGAAATACGTTATCTTCGTTGTAAGGTCCCTGACCCCTCGGGGTTGTTCAAGACCGGATAAGTAAGTAAGTATTTCAAATTTCAATTCATGTTGTTTAAATGTTAATTGACGTATTTTAAACTTCTATTGATATGTTTTAAATTTCAATTAATGTGTTTTAAATTTCAATTGATGTATTATAAATTTCAATTCATGTGTTTCAAATTTCAATTGATGTATTTTAAATTTCAAATTTTCATATTTTAAATTTCTATTGATATTTTTTAAATTTAAATTGATGTATTTCCAATTCCAAATAGAATTTTTAAATTTCAATTGATGTATATATTTTAAATTTCAACTAGAATTTTTGAATTTCAATTGATGTATGTATTTTAAATTTCAACTAGAATTTTTGAATTTCAATTGAGTTTTTTTAAATTTCAATTGGAAATTGTATAGACAAATGCTCCTTTTTTAGTGAGATTGTAAAGACTAGTTGGTAATGTCAAAAACCGAAACCAATCCGAATAGTAAATGGAAATATATTGTGGATGCAATGTGCTGAATATACTGTTACGAATAAGTAAAAGCTTTTGCTTACTGTTAATGACTCTACTAACAGTATGTAAACATCAGGCGGTTAGTGCTGCGCCTGAAAGTATGCATTGTAACAACGTACCAGCTCGCTAAACCAGTAGCATGAATTCACCTCAGTAAAGATAATTCTCCTGTGTAGGAGAATGTTCTACAAAGATAAACAACAACAACATCTATTTTCTAGAAGGTTCTTGAATTCGCTAGATATATGTACCTTCATTTGTGTATGGTGAGTTGGTATAAATAGCGGAGGTCTTTGGAATAGAGAGTTTAGTGTGATTAAACCCCGTAAAGTAAGCAACGCGAATTGATAGTAAAATACAAGACTTGTTAACGTGTTATAAATAAAGTAAACTGTTGTACTGTATAAATAAATAAAAGGAAGTGATACCGTTGTAATTATCGTAATTAAAAACGAACCTTGTTTTATTATTGGGAATAAAACAACGCAAAAAGGACGAATAAGGAAATTCGTAACATTGGTGTCAGAAGTGAAATTACGAATTAAGGACAACGATGAAGTTTGAAGAACTCAAAGTTGAACAGCTAAAAAAGGAGTTGAGCAAATTGGATCAACCGACAGCTGGTAATAAAGTAGAGCTGCAGAGGCGATTAATAGAAGAATTTAAACGCCGAAACATCAACATTGACACATATCAGTTCGAGTGCAAAGACGAAATGGAGGTTTGTGCAAAAGAAGCAACTGGTAATGTAGATGTTTCTACAATGTTTGCTGCCATGATGGCCAAATTGGACGATAATTCTAGAATAATGAACGAGAAATTGGACGAGAATTCTAGAATTATGGACGATAAATTAAGCGAGAATTCTAGAATTATTCAAGAAACATCAAATGCCACAAATGAGAAACTGCAAGAAATCTCCGAAGTTGTGAGCAATATGGAGATTCAAGTGAACGATAAATTCGAAAAGGTTGAAGAAAAAATCGAGGAAATGGGGCAGAAGATTGAAGAAGTCGAACATAAGTTCGAGGAAGTCGAACGGGAACTAAAAAACGATGTAAGCGAATTGCAAAGGAAAATGAATGAACTTCAGTTGCAAGAGGGTCCGGTGCGAGTAATTTCTGAAGGCTCTAGTAGATTGAAAGCTCCCAGTTTCGATGGCTCTACACCTTTCGATGTTTTTAAATTCCAATTCGAAATGGTCGCAATTAAGAACTTGTGGAACAGCAACGACAAAGCTGTTGAGCTAATTTTAGCACTGAAAGGCAACGCAGCAGAAGTCCTTCAGAGCATTCCCGTCAGTGCCAGAAACAACTACGAGGATATACTGGCTGCGTTACAACGCAAGTATGGTGGCGATCACAAGAAGGATTTATATCGCATGGAATTGAGAGGCCGAGTGCAAAAGCATAATGAAACGCTTCAGGACTTCGCAACCGAGGTGGAACGTTTGGTGTTGATGGCATATCCTGGAGAACCCCAAACTTTCCTAGAGCAATTTAAGATAGAGGCATTTGTTAGGGGCATTAACGATCCTGACGTTAGATATTCGGTGTATGCCTCACAAAAAGCTACATTTGTGGAAACAGTTTCATTCGCTTTGGCGAATGAGACGGCGAGGGTTGTTGCCAGTCAACAGACATATCATGTGCGAAGGGTAGAAACGGAAGGCAAATCAAAAGATTTGAAAGGCGCCGTTAGCGAACTGAAGGAAGTGATTCGGATTCTCACGAAAGCGCTATGGCAAGCAACAAAATTGAAAGGTGACAGTCATGGCGAACGTGGCCATATAGGGCGTGACTGTAGAGACCTGAGAAAACGGTCAAGATCTCCAGCGATAGCGGCCGATACCGGACGAGTAAATGACCGTCCACATGTAATCGAGCCTAAACAGGATTTTAAGGCTGAGATCAAAGAGCAAATTATTGACGTCCGATCCCTGAGAATTGAATCCGACGACGAGTGGTTCACGGCACAGAGAAGTGATCCTATATTGGCAAAAATTATTTTGGCAAAGGAAGAGGATAGACAATTAACGCGGAATGAAATCGCTTCAGAAAGCCCCGTTTTAAAATCATATTGGGCCCAGTGGAATAGCCTGAGATTACTAGATGGCTGTCTATACCGTGTATGGGAAAGTGAAGATGGTAAAACGGAGAAAAATCTAATTGTGGTACCTGCCTTGAAAGTGAAAGAGATAATTGCAGAATCTCATAATGGTCCGAGTGGTAGGCACCTCGGAAAAGGCAAAACTATGGAGAAACTAAGGGAACGTTTCTATTGGGTTGGTCGTCAAAAAGCTGTATCCGAGTGGATTGCAGGCTGCACCCAGTGCATGACAACTAAAGGACCAACGCGGAGGAGTTGCGAACAGAGACATCAGGAGAGCCCAAGTGCTCCCTTCGAGCGAATATCCATGAGTGTGGCTGGTCCATATCCAACGAGTAGCTCTGGGAACCAATATGCCCTAGTCGTTATGGACTACTTCAGTAAATGGCCCGAGGTGTACGCTATTCCAAATAAAGAAGCGAAAACAATAAGCAAAGCTATGGTGAACAACTGGATAAGTCGTTTTGGTGTCCCTTTAGAACTGCATTCGGAGCAGGGTAGAAATTTTGAATCTGCGATCTTGAAAGAAATATGCGAGAGGAGTGGAATTCGTGGTATAAGAACGACATCAGTGCGTCCTCGGACTGACGGTACGGTAGAGAAATTTAATCATGCTCTTGAAGAATATTTGAGCAAGATCGTCAGTAAGGATAGAAAATTCTGGGACGAACGCATACCAAAATTTCTTCTAGCATACCGGTCGGCCACCCAGGATACCACTGCCCGAACACCAGCTAGTGCCGTCTTTGGGACAGAGTTAAAGCTCCCTAGAAATTTGGAGTTTGGCAACTGCCTAACATCCGACAGTGGGGAGAATAATGGTATCCCAGGGGAGCTTAGCGAACTTCACGAGTTTGTTCGCAGCAGAATGAAGTTGGTCAGTAATAAGATGAAAGCCAGGTACGACCAAGCGGCAAATTCCGAAGGATTCCATGAAGGCCAGCTAGTTTTACTGTTCAACCCACAGCGCAAGAAGGGTTTATCTCCAGAACTTCAGACTCACTGGGAAGGCCCTTACAGGGTTGTAAAACGAATAAACGACGTGGTTTATAGAATCCAGAAAAGCCAAAGTCCAAGAGCTAAAATGAAAGTCGTGCATTTGGAAAGACTAGCTCTGTATGGAAAATGGAGGGTTGAGCCTGCTCGGGACGAACAGGCTTAAGTGGGGGGCAGTGTTACGAATAAGTAAAAGCTTTTGCTTACTGTTAATGACTCTACTAACAGTATGTAAACATCAGGCGGTTAGTGCTGCGCCTGAAAGTATGCATTGTAACAACGTACCAGCTCGCTAAACCAGTAGCATGAATTCACCTCAGTAAAGATAATTCTCCTGTGTAGGAGAATGTTCTACAAAGATAAACAACAACAACATCTATTTTCTAGAAGGTTCTTGAATTCGCTAGATATATGTACCTTCATTTGTGTATGGTGAGTTGGTATAAATAGCGGAGGTCTTTGGAATAGAGAGTTTAGTGTGATTAAACCCCGTAAAGTAAGCAACGCGAATTGATAGTAAAATACAAGACTTGTTAACGTGTTATAAATAAAGTAAACTGTTGTACTGTATAAATAAATAAAAGGAAGTGATACCGTTGTAATTATCGTAATTAAAAACGAACCTTGTTTTATTATTGGGAATAAAACAACGCAAAAAGGACGAATAAGGAAATTCGTAACAATACGTTGACAATATCATGACTTAGGCTGGTTCCAAGGCAGAGCCAAATTAACGGCGGTTGAAGATCTTCGGTCGGTAGACTACAACTTAGCGGCACTCAAAGAAGTGGTGAGCTACGATTGGGTGGCTGCGTTCGATCCCCGCTCTTGACCACCTTACATTTCTATCGGCGACGGTCACCTCGTTTAGTGATGGCGACACTATCGAGAAATTAGTCATGACATAATACCGTTCGGAACCGGTGTTAAACTGTGGTCCCAATAGATAAGTGTAAAACTACACCATTTCTGATTAAAATTTAAAAAAACTCAATTGATATTTAAAAATTCTAGTTGATATTTAAAATACATCAATTGAAATTTAAAAATTCTATTTGGAATTAGAAATACATCAATTGAAATTTAAGAAATATCAATTGAAATTTGAAAGACATAAATTGAAATTTAAAACACATCAATTGAAATTTAAAACACATCAATTGAAATTTAAGAGACATCAATTGAAATTTAAAAGACATCAGTTGAAATTTAAAATTTGTCAATTGAAATTTAGAAATTGTTAACCGGTTATGTGTCTCAAATTATTAAATTTAATTTATGTCTTTTTATTTGATTTTAATTTTTTTAAATTTTAATTAATGTCTTTTACATTTCAATTTAAGTGTTTCAAATTCCAATTGATGTGTTTTAAATTTCAATTGATATATTTTTTTTAATATCAATTGATGATCAATATGAATACTACGCCATTTTCAATTGAAATTTGAGAAAATCAATTGAAATTTAAAAATTCTACTTGAAATTTGAAATACATTAATTGAAATTTAAAAAACATTAATTGAAATTTAAAAGACATCAATTGAAATTTAAAATATATCAATTGAAATTTGAAACACATCAATTGAAATTTAAACAACATGAATTGAAATTTGAAACTCAGCAATTGAAATTTAAAACACATCAATTGAAATTAAAAACATCTCAATAGAAGTTTAAAATACATCAATTGAAATTAAAACAACATGAATTGAAATTTGAAACACTTACTTACTAACATATCCGGTCTCGAACAACCCCGAGGGGTCAGGGACTTTACAAAACGAAGATAACATATTTCGCCAACCAGTTCGTTCTTTTGCCTTATCTCTCCAGTTGGCAATACCAAGTGTATGCAGGTATTCGTCAATCTGATCCCTCCAGCGGAGTCTTGGTCTTCTTATTTTTCGTCAAAACCCTTCGTGCTGTTTCGTCTTCATCCATTCTACTGACATGACCTAGCCAGCGCAATCGCGGTTTTTGATCCGCTTAACTATGTCAACGTCGGAATAATGCTCATACAGATTATGATTCATGTGTCGCCGATACTCGCCGTTGTGCACTAGGGCCATACATTTTTCTGACTATTTTCCTCTCGAAGACTCCTACAGATGTTTTATCTGCTTGCGATAAGACCCAGGATTCTGTGCCAGAAAATAAGACAGGTTGTATGAGAGGTTGGTATAGTTGGACTTTTGTTACTCGAGAGAGCGCTTTATCTCTAAAGTGCTTGCTTAGCCCAAAATAACATATATTCTTTTTGAAATTTAAAATACATCAATTGAAATTTAAAAATTCTATTTGAAATACATCAATTGAAATTTAAAAGCGTCAATTGAAATTTAAAGAAAATTAGTCATGAAAAAGCGTCTCAAAATACTGTTCGGAACCGGTGTAAAACTGTAGGTCCCAATATGTCAGTGTAAATCTAGAAAGCGCAAAGCTGACTGATTGTGAAAAGCTCTCGTCAATTCATTCATGGGATATAACAATTTTTTTCCTCTTTATTGATATTTTTTAAATTTCAATTGGTATTCTTTTAATTTCAATTGATATTTTTTAAATTTCAATTATGTCTTAAACTTTAAGTTCAATTTTTAATTTAAAGTTTCAAACTTTAAATAAAATGTCCAAAGTTCAACTGATGTTTTCTTAAAATAAAATTGATATTTTCTGAAATTCAATTGGAAATGTGTAGCAATGAAGTTACTAAATTCCAGTACTAAGAGTACATTGAAGACACGTTAATGTTGTTGGATTTCCTGAATTTTAAAACCATCCTCTTCAATTCATATTTTTCGAATTCTTTTGTAACTGATCTTGTAATAGAAATCGCATATAACTATGTAAATAGTAAATTGTTATTGTTTTGTAAACACATTCGTAAATATGTTTTTTTTTCAGCCTTTTCCGCAGAACACGCATGTTAGCCAATATAAGTATTGAACATGAGGGAATGAAGACGAAAACAAATAATAAAAAAAAAGAAACGACGAGCGAAAGGGGGAGTTTTCGTTATTTTCATTCATTCGTTCAGTCATTCAGTCACTTAACATAGACACTGTACGCTTAGTTATTAACTGCGTTTAAAACAAGTTTTCCTAAATTGTGACCCAATTGCCTAGTTTGTACGAATCGGTTCGGTTTCGTTGAGCTGTTGACTTGTATTTACATGTCCCATAACGAAACGATAACAAAAAACAAACCTTACGTTTACGAGAAACGAAAGACCTGGCTGGATCGCTGCCTGGCTGGCTGTCTGGTTTGTCTACAAGCCAACATACCACATACCGTAGATCGTATAACAGAAGCAACAGCAACAACACATCTACACAAACTACATTCATGCCTTAACCCATGTAAAACATCGAACATGTGACAATATGTTGGAGATATGTACATTGGATCGAATGAGCGAAGGAAATCAAAGAAGTTCATGTGATCATGTATTTGTGTGTACATATTTGAATACAACATGTCAAAGAAAATTGAAATTATTCCAATACAAACAACAACAACGTACAACAACAAGTAAGTTAGTTGTCAATATACATATGTAGTATCTACGTATGTTTGCATGCACAGTATCCACCACTATTGGTAGGTTGTAATTTGCAATCTTGTACAGCGGATTGCGAGCGGCGCAAGTGCATGATGGCATACGAGTTTAACATGCAATTGGCGCCTAAGTCATGTGTGTGTGTGTGTGTGTGGGTGAGGCAGTATGAAAGCATACATATGTGTGGGTTAACTATTTAAGTTATTGGGTGATACGGTCTGTAATTTTCTATGTTACACATACTGCTGGTATCTGATATCACAGCATATTACCTGCATAACATTATTAAGTGTTCATAACTACGGTGTTAGCAATCGAATGGGAACAATAAATTAAATAGAATTGTTGTTGCAGGAATCATTTGCAAATAATGTGAAGGGGACTTTTTTTTTGTATGATTACATTGTAATAACAATGTAATTTCAAATTTCACCACACACAAATTATGTCTTTATTAGTTTGACACATTTAGATTTGTTATTAAGTTAACTATTCTCGACTAATTGTTCCAGCTTAAGGTCTCTTCAGATTTCATAAAACTTTTTTGTTTTTTTTCGATATTTCGATTTCCTTTGGAAATCTTCTTCAGGAAAGTTTTTATATTAATTATAACAAACAAACATCAATACAAATTAAAATGAAAATTTTTGACAAATTGTGAAAAGTAATACTATTTATACATATTATAATACAGTAATGTTTACAGAAAGTAGAAATATTAAATTGAACAAAATTTTAAAATATTTTAAGACATTTGTGTTCATCTATCCTATTATTAACCTATTTGTTTTTATTAATTAAGATTCTACCATTTTTAGTGACGTTATACGTATTTACTTTCTCATTAAATTGCGAAAACTGATAAAAACTTGCGAAAATTAGCGAAAAATTACCAAAATTTAAACAAGTTACAAAATTACCGAATAATCACTATAACCAAAAGAAATGGCAAAAACTCTGTTAAAAACCGCCAAATTCGCGAAAATCCGCAAAACCTTGCCAACCCCATTATGACAACGATCTCCAACATTAATTAAAAATTGCCAAAGCTCTAAAGCGTAAGAAAGCTCACAAAAATTGTTCAATTTTTAATTATCCAAAAACCTGCTTAAATTATATATTATATAATTTAATTCATCTTGATGACTTTTCAGGAGATAATGTTTTTGCTTAATTGAGGTTTCCAATATATTTACTTCACAACTTGATTATTTCCAGAAGGATTTGAATATTCATCAAATAGTTTGAAAATATTTTTGGTGGAATTTCTTATAAATTGTGGTATAATTCCTTCATTTGGGCATTTGATCAGAAACGTAATTGTTACCTTGCATCTTATAATTTTATCCCGTACAATTTTGAATCTGTTGATTAAATTTGTATTCCCAACGTATCTCTTGAAGTCCTTATAATTCATAGTGCTCAGCTATTCTTTTAATAATTTGTTTCTAATTTTTCGACCTTTATTTGATTAATTATTCTCGACTAATTGTTCCAGCTTAAGGTCTCTTCAGATTTCATAAAACTTTTTTGTTTTTTTTCCGATATTTCGATTTCCTTTGGAAATCTTCTTCAGGAAAGTTTTTATATTAATTATAACAAACAAACATCAATACAAAATAAAATGAAAATTTTTGACAAATTATGAGTATAAGCGCCAGCTGCGATGTGAAACTTCTTCGTAGCTACTAATGTTTTATATAACACGCTTATTCAAGAATTTACTCAAAAAATCAATATTCCAAGAATTTCCATTTTTAGTCATTCACACCCTGACCAACCATCCCGCTTGCCTCATACCGACTTTAATCTAAATGAACAAATGTATTAGAGGGCGGATCAATAAGTCCATGACTTTACGAACTTCCCTCGTAGTTATATGAAATGCAACACTGCTACCATGAAGTACCGCCTGTTAATAGACTACTGTCACATTTTGAGCAAGTTCCGTCATTAACTTTGCGTTTAACAGCTGCTCAAAACATACAACCTCGTGCATTTTTTTAAAAATGGAAAAAAGTGAATTTCCACTGCTCATTAATCATTATTTTTTCTGAAAAAAACCGTCAATCAAACCAAGGAAAAGCTTGATAAATACTATGGGGACTCTGCAACATCGATTTCAATGGTAAAAAAGTGATTTACTGACTTTCGTTGTGGTCGCACAAGTACTATTGACGCTGAACGTTCTGGATGGCCAATTGAGGTCAATGCACCCGCAAATGTCGAAAAAATCCACGATATGGTGTTGAACGATCGAAGAGTAAAAGTGCGTGAGATTATTGATGCCATAGGCATTTCATATGGCAGTATGGTTTCGATTTTAAATGATCAGTTGGGTTTAAGAAAACTCTCTGCAAGATGGGTACCGCGTTTGCTCTCAATTGACCATTAACGTAATCTTGTGAGAACTTCAAAGGATTGTTTGGAGTTGTTTAACCGCAATTCAAAGGAGTTTTTGAGACGTTTTGTAACTGTGGATGAAACATGGATCCATTACAACACTCTGGAGACCAAGCAGCAGTGTAAACAATGGGTGAACCGTTTCCGAAGAAGGCCAAGGTAAGTTTGTCGGCCAATAAGGTGATGGCAACAGTTTTTTGTGATGCACGCGGTATAATCCACATTGATTACCTTCAAAAGGGAAAAACAAAATATGGCGAATATTATGCCAACTTATTGGACCGATTTAACGTGGATTTAAAAACAAAACGACCCCATATGGCCAAGAAAAAAATTTATTTTTCATCAAGATAATGCACGGGTGCGCACGTGTGTAGTCTCAATGAAAAATACCATGAATTGGATTACGAAGTGGTACCTCATCCACAATATTCTCCGGATTTAGCCCCCAGTGACTATTTCCAAACCTAAAGAACTGGCTCGGCGGAATGAGATTTAGCTCCAACGATGAAATTATGGACCTCGAAAAATCCTATTTTTTGGAAGGTATACAAAAATTGGAGAAACGTTTGACTAAGTGTTTTGAGCTAAAAGGAGATTATGTTGAAAAAAAAACTCTGTTAACTCTCTCATTTTCTTCTTATATCGCTTCGTTGCAGTTACGTTGCCTTGTGACAGTCTTCGTCGTACAATGAAATGTCTGGAGACGACTTTTCAGAACCAAGAATGATTTTTGCAGCAGCTTTTATAGAGTATCTTTCCAAAGCCCTTTCGAATCGTCGGGAGGATGCGTTTTGCGCTAAAAATTGAGTCAGTTTACATGAGTTGGCTACGGTTATGTCTGGTAGTCGACGTTTTCGGATGCTATGTTTATTGTTATGGGAATTATTGCTCCAAGCAAGAAATGAGTCGAATCGATATTTGCACCTCGCCTTCCAAAAATTGGTGTAACCAGACATGCAAGAATGCTGTCAGATCCAAAGAGGACGCGTTCAGAGACTGGCGTTCTGACAAAAACGTTAATACTGAACTGCTACGCAAACAGACAAGATCCAAGTGTGCCAAAATACTTCGACGCGAAAAGTCATTTCTTTCCCTAGAGGAAGTACGAGCTTTTGGTCATTTGCAAGAAGAATAAAGGATAGTTCTTCCCCAACTCTTCTTAAAGATGCACATAACATCCACTGAACCGGTTGATAAAGCTAACCTCCTGGCTGAAATGTTTGCAAGGAACTCTTCCTTGCGGGATTGCAATCAACCACTCCCGGTGATCAATTACGTATCTTGTTCCATGCCCAAGATATTTTTTCGAACGCGAGGAGTTAAAAAGGTTCTTGCGAATCTCGTAGGAAATAAATCCCAGTAGTAAATAAATCGCATATTATTAAAATATTTATATCACCGCGGAAGCAACAATTTAAAATTTTTTATATCCTTTTATATAATTCTTCGGTGGTGCAATGGGTAATATGCGCGCCTCTGGTGCATGAGGTCGTGGGTTTAATACCTGCTCTGACCACCATCAATTTTTTTCAGCGGCGGTCACCTTGCATAGTTACGGCGACACTATAGCCATGAAAAAGCTTCTCAAAATACCGTTCGGAATCGGTTTAAAAAGAGTAGGTCCCAATCAGTGAGCATAAAACTAGAAAGCGCACAGCTCACTTATTGTGAGAAGCTCTCCCCAATTCATTCATGGGATGTAATGGAAAACCATTTATTTTTAATATAATATTTATTCTTAGAATTTTAAATGTCAGTTTTGAAATAGATAGAATTACGCTTTGGTAACCAAATTGAAAATGAATACAGTTGTACCAACAGAATTCAAGAGAAATTCGGTCGTTGCAACCGACTTAATACCAATTTAGGTTATTACGACTGAATTTATATAAAACTCGGTGGTTACACATGAATTGATGTGACAGTAGGCTCTTGCAACCGAACTTGGTACCAATTTCGGTTGTTGCACCCGAATTAATACCTAAATTCAGTTGTTGCAACCGAAATTATAGAAAATATAGTTGACATAACGAATATAATTGAAGAGTCAGTTGTCACAACCGAATCAATTTTGAAACGAGATCGCCTCAACTGAATCTTCGTTGTGGAGATTGAATTCAGTCGTGACAACCTAAATTCGATTGTGACAATCTTAATTCGGTTTTGGCAACTTCGATTCAATTGTGGCAACCTCAATTCGATCAAATAATTAGTCCAATCTTCGATGCCATAATGCTGAAATCTTGAACCACTGGCATTACTGTTTTTTGCTAAATATATCGGACACATTCCGTTGTCAGAAGTACTGGCATGCGCATACATAATCTGAAATTAGCGACGTTTCATTAAAAGACACTTTCCCTACCAATCTTAAAGGCATGGCTACGGCAGCGAACATAGATTTCTTCTAGGCGCTCATAGAACATGTGTTTGATATATTCGGCTTGATCTTCTGTCGGGGCATGAAAACAAATTAACGAAATGTTGGAGTATATCGCTTTTACTTTGACTGACCGGATCGAAAATAGAGACTACACCTTTCGAATTGATAATGGACAAGAATATTCCACAATAGAGTATGAGATACATAAGAAGGAGGCAGAATTGCAAAGGATTCTCTCTCATCACTTTGAGAAATAAGGCCATATGGCTTTATTTCCACAGACGGTGTGAAGTAAAGCCATTATGGAATTATTATTATTTTTTCGCGTAACATTTATATAGTATATTTGATTTCGTTTATTTACAAAACAAAAATAATTAATTCGGTTAACAAATTGACATTGTTATACCTTTTTAATAATTAACAAAATATAAGTGTGTCATCCTTGATAATGGCACGACAAATTGTGCACAATGTTTGTATTCCTTTTTCCTTAGTCCTTAGAATTGGATCAACTGGTCTATCGCTATAACCTGTTGTGGAGGAGTCTTGATAAGTAGTCAGTCTCGCTACTCTAACTCTTTTCATAAGTCGATAAAGTACTAGAAAAAACATGGAATTTCGGACATCGAAAAGAGACAAAAATTCTTCAATATGTTGAAGAGCGGTGCGCCTAGCCGCGCGCACAAGGTACAAACAACGCCCCCCGTTTCCACCACCTGCGCCCTACCTTTTCAACGCTTTCAACCTATAAAAATTGATTGCGTTTTACGCTGGTATGGCGTAATTTCCACTTTGGCTGCTAAAAAAATATGTTGTTATTGCACTTCTTCTATGGAAATAAAGTCAAATGGTCTTATTTCTTAATGTGATGAGAAATAAGGCCATATGGCTTTATTGCATACGGCCTTATAACGTTGCACCATTGCAAAGAAATTGGGCGGTGGCCTGGATAATAACAAGACCAGAGGACTAATGATCAAACTCGAACTTAGGGGTATATTCAGTGGTATTCTGACTGGACATGCAGTTTTGAGCCACACCTAATTCTTAAACATAAATTTGGAATAAGGTATAATATAATCTTCTGATTCACACCCCTTTGACTGGTCAAGTGTACCAGCTGTATACTAAATGCCAATTCAAAAATAAACAAGTGTGATGAGGGTATTAAACTTCCATTTTTGATTTAGAAACTGTCAAAACTTCTGAATAACTACCCAATATGCAATTTAGGCCATTGTGCCATATAAAATAAATGAAATTAATTTCATTGCCAAATATTCGAGAACTACGACGTCAGATGACGATAAGAAAGAAACTACACACATGTGTATATAAAATACCAGGCAAATGACCATAGAAGTTTCATATAGAAAGTGTTAATTAATTTTATAAAGCAAAAAAAAAAATAAACAAAAACAAAATACTTAAGCAGAAGTAGAAGTGAATGAAGGAAGAAGGAAAGAGCACACACCGCTTAAACCAGATGAAGAGACAGTCAAGCCAGCTAGTTGATCCGGTAGTCCATGAAATTAATAATTTTACGTGTTCAATAAAGAATTTGGGTTATGTAGATAGAGTGGTTGAATGTTGCCGTTTTTTGTTGTCGCTAAAGCGGTTACTGTTGTTGTTTTACACACAACAACAAGTGTAAAGTTTATTGACATACCCCCCCTAAAAGAAAAAAAAACTTGACAATCTACATATAGCTAAAGTGAAATTACAATAACAATAATACAAGATGGAAAATAAATATTCAAATATTGTTTTCGCATAAATTAAATACAGCGAAACTGAGGTAGACACAGAGAATTATTGAAATTGCAAATTACCTTAAAACATTTCCGAATATTACGCACATTTCTTTTGAATCATCGCTTTTTGAAAGTGAAAATTTTGTTGAAATAACCAAAAAACAAACCCAATATTTAAATTTTTCCCATAAAATTACAAATTGTTCGACCGTGTATACAGATATTTTTCGCAACATTGTTAGCAGGTTTGGCCCAAGTTTGTGATACGCTCTCGCCAATCCCTTCATGGGATCTAATGGGAAACCATTTATTTTTTTGCTGGAAGTTATAAACAGTTTGCGAGACTCGATGTACCGGTTACAGAAACAATTTTATAATTGTAAGGACCATTACGACAATGTCTAATTAGAGTTATCCAACTATTATTATTTTTAAAATTTAATATAAAATTAATATAATGAACTAACTGCAGGATATCCGTAGATGGTGACAACGGGGAAAGTAATACGCACTGAAAAATCTGTGCTTTTGTTTTGATGTAAATATAACGTGCTTGTAGCTTGTCGCAAATATGGTATACTTGTGTCCAAACACATCGTGTTTGCTATTCAATATTATATGTTGGAGACACAATGATTTATAGGTTACTAGCTGACCCGGCAGACGTTGTCCTGCATAATATTTCAAGCGATTTGTATGGGAGGTACCACGCCCCTTTGTCCAATTGAACCGTATAGTAAATCTAAACCACCCAGGGCGCCACCCAAACGCATACAAAAAAATTTATTCAAATCGGTCCAGAAGTTTAGGAGGAGTTCAGTCACAAACACACGTGCAGTAGAATTATATATATAAAGAAGATAATATACATTTCTGTGACCCAAATGTGGCTTTGTTTGTTGAAAACTTCTGAAAACAAAAACGTGACAGGCAACACAGTAACAAACAAACCGCAGATATTCAATTCATGAAAACAATGTTTGCAAATATGTACATTAGACTGACTCACAAAAAAAAAGTGTTTTTGTTCCACCCCCTGAAATGTACCTTGACTTGTTTTTTGATGATTCCCAAAATATTTCGCGTCTAGGATTAAAACCCCGTGAGCTGGACCGTTTTTAAAGAAAGGCTTTTTTGAGTTTTTCAAAGATTTTTGATAGTTAACTAAAGATAATATGTGCAATATTAGTATCATAGGAAAGCATTTTTAAAGACGCATCCAACGGTATGAAAACATGCCAACAAATGTTCTGTCAAGGCCTTTTTTCAAAGATATTCTGCAAAAAAAGCCTTTTTTTAAAAACGGTCCAGCTCACGGGGTTTTAATCCTAGACGCAAAATATTTTGCGAATCATAAAAAAACAAGTCAAGGAACATTTCAGGGGGTGGAACAAAAACAATTTTTTTTGCCCCATACAAAATGAGTCGGTTTAATGTACATGGTTCCTGCAATATGTTGCTGTGACCGTTTTTCAGCGTGTACTCAGTCCCAGTATTTCGGAGTCGGTATAAACTGTAGTCTGTTTAAGCAATGTAATCAAAGAGATGTGCGAAGCTGCGTGCGATCCCTTCTCGGAATCTAGTTTAATTTTCCAGTCGATTTTCAAATAATGCAGAAAAAATTTCTGCTTCAGAAATAGTATTAAAATTTTAAATAAATTCCGTTAAAAATCGTTTCATTTGATAACCGCGGAGTAAACAGTTTGGTCGCGATTAAAAATGCACGATTTTCTTTCAATGCCTCCAAAACATGATGGCAGTCGCCTTTCTGCCAAACAGAAGGAGTTTAGTTTCAAGCTTCGGTTAGGTTAGGTAAAGTTGAGAAAGAACTAGCATTTGTACCTCGATTCATGTCCCATTTCTGGGCATATACTTATAATTCCAGAAACATTTTTCTATAGGAAATTCAAGATGCGTACAACCATCCTCAATATTCTCCAATCCGTTCCCCTTAGATTCTCCAGAGTAGCCATTGCATTGCTCGAGAAATGTTGCTGTCTTAATCCTGCAATAGCGAGACAGTATTCCATCGTTTCGATGTCCTCCACGCTCACTCTACATTCATTTGCATCGGAACGATACATTTTAAACAGATGTTCCCGCAGATTGGAGTGTCCAGTAAGGAAACCTCCGACCCATAGGTTTGCTCAGCTTTATCAGGTCTCTGGTCTTCTTTCCATCCGGGTCGTCCCACAGGATCTTTTACGTTCTGCATTCATAATCTTATGTGGATTATTCTTGCCCATTGTTGAAGTTTGATCTTTATGGTATAGAAAAGTCAGCGTTTTCCATATTCATAGTTCGTCATTTGCCTATTGGTGCAGTTCGGCCTGGAAAAGTTTTGCATATTACATACTCATAGTTCGTGTATTGCTATTGAGAGACTGATTGGTCTGGAGGAATAAATACAGAATCAACAGGCTGTTTGGCTGTGGCATCTTCTCAGAGAGAGGATAAATCTACTCTCAGAGAACTAATGGCTCGAAAAGATGTTTTAGCAAACGTAAATTTCGATGTTGACACCGAATTGCGGTTGCCACAACCGAATTGAGGTTGTCACGACTGAATTTAGTCACCACAGCTGAAATTCGGTTGAAGCAACCTCATTTCATAATTAATTCGGTTGTGACAACTGAATATACAATTATATTCATTATGTCAACTAAATTTTCTATAATTTCGGTTGCAACAACCGAATTTGGAATTAATTTGGATGCAATAACTGAAATTGGTACCACAGTCGGTGTCAGCAACCGAATGTCGCATCAATTCAGGTGCAGCAACTGAATTTATCATCGATTCGGTTGAAACTTTTAAATTTGATATCAATTCGGTCGCAATAACTGAATTTGACCTTAAGTCGGTTGCATCGATGGAATTTGGCGTCCATTCGGTTGCTGTAACCGAATTTCTGATGAAGTCTGTTGCGACAACCCAATTCTTTTTCAATTTGGTTGCCACAACATAAATCTATATATTTCAAAGCTGACGTTTAAAATTCTAATACCAAATATTAAATTCAAAAAGCTAAAAAAAATACAAGAAAAATATCAAGATTGTTTGTGGTTATCGGGAAAGGATGACCGTTGACGGTGCAATGGTTAGTCTGCGCGGCTCTTGTACATGACCTTAAGTTTTCTATCGACGACGTTCACCTCGCTTAGTGATGGCTTCTCAAAATACCATTCGGAACAGGTGTAAAACTGTAGGTCCCAATCAATTAGTGTAAAACTAGAAAGCGCACATCCCTTAATGGGATGTTATGGGACACCATTTTTTATCAGGAAAGGAGAGGTAAAGGAAAAAATACTTCAATTATTGTTTTTGCATTCAAACGTCATATTGCTCACATTTATCAGCGTGGAGTACAAGCAGATGTCAACAGTTCAGTTTTTCAGGGTACGATAGTTTGAGATGTCGTTAGTTTGAGATGTCTTTTTAGGAAAATCGACAGATACAACACGTCAAAATTGAGGCGGTGAACCTGATGGCCGGGTCTTCAAAAACGGTCGGATGTGGATGTAAAATGATTTTGTTACTCTAAAGATTTCTGTTAATAATTATGGAATTTATGGAAAATAAATCGTTACTAAATTCATAGACAAAAATTTCATAATTAAGTTGTGAATTTAATTGTCAGTTGTGATAACCTCTAACTCGGTTGTGATAACCTCAAATTCGGCAATGACAACTTTTAATTCAGTGAGATAACCATTGATTTGGCTTTGATGGCCTCTTGTATGGTTGTGACAATCTCTAAATTCGGTTACGGCTAATTTGGCTGCCTCAACTGAATTTTCCTGTGAATGTATGTTAGGTTGGAAAAACATCTGGCTTAAATGCCTTTTAAACACAACAGACAAATTTCCAGATTCAGATAACATTCTGTGGTGTCACAAGTGTACTCTGTGAACTAAGTGTATCAATTGTAAACTTCGTATTAGCCTGCGATCGACCCGCTCCTGAACCGAAAACTGGATCGTGGCTCGCGAGCCAGGAGTGAAACTTTAATCTGGCAGCTCTAGGCTAGGGAGCCGACTCGGAAATTTTAACTTGTTGGCTCTCAAATTTGCGAGCCGGTTCGCGACTTGTGAATTATTTGGTTAATCTTTGGATCTCAACTCGCGAGCCAACTCCAAATCAGTTCAAATTAAAAAGATTAAAAATATGCAACCACAAAAAAAAAGAATTATCATAATTATCTCTTTTATTGTTGCGTTTTAACCGGTTCTAAAGAGTTTTGAAAATTGTCGGATATGAAAACAATTTAATTAAAATACAAATATCTCGGAAGTGATGGGTTCGTATTCAAAATATTGTGCTCCCTAGTCAATAGTGACAACAACCTACTACACTCTGAAAAATTCGTCTTTTATTTGTTGTGTGGATGCAAATGAATGGTGTTTTTTAAGCCCGATAGAAATTGAAATTGTAAAAACTAACACAAAAATTTAATCAAAGATACATATTTGATTTTTCGAAAGATCAATACATAGCATTTGACCAACGCAGCAGCTCATGACAAAGCGCATGGTCGACGTCCAATTTTGGGTCACTTTTTCGAGCATTGCTTGTCGTATGTCTCGAATAACACGAACAATTGTTGCCTCCAAGGCGTCAATTGTTGCTTGTTTATCAGCATAAATCAGTGACTCACGTAGCGCCACAGGAAATAGTCGAGAGGTGTCAAATCCCACGGCCTTGGAGGCAAATTGACAGGTCCACTTCTCGAAGTTAACTTATCGCCAAATTTTGATTTCAATAAATCGAAGGTTGCGGTCGCCGTATGACACGCAACTTCATCCTGTTGAAACCACATCTCGCCCAGATCAATGTCATCCATTAGTTTCAAACAAAAAATCATTGATCATCATATTTGATTTGATTTGATGAAATTGAGTCAGATGATGCCACCAGTGTGTAAACTGCATCAAACGGTGAATTTTCGTGGATGCAATGGACTAGTCTCACTCAACCGCAGCAAATTTTGTTTATTAACAAACCCGTTAAGCCAAAAAAGGGCCTCATCGCTGAACACAGTTTTGCGATAAAACATTGGGTCAGTTTCCAACTGCTCTAGACCCTAATCGTCGAAAAAACAACACATATGATGGTCTCGTGGCTTTAATTCCTACACCAGCTGGATACAATACGGATATAGGCCGAGGTCTTTGCGCAAAATTTTCCACGTAGTGGACAGACAGAGCCCGAATTCGTCCGACCGACGACGAGAGTATGTGGTATGAAATCTATCCACAGTTCAACGTATGGATTGCTCAGATGAACGTTTACGTACGCTATCAAATCACGAAGTCGTCTATAAGTTGCGCTAATCGATGATTAATTTTCACAGTAAATTTGGATAATTTGGTACCATTGGTAAAGCATGAATCTATTCGTGATGATTTACCAGAGCATACTGATCATCATTGTCAAAAAATGAGCGCAGTATGGCAGTTAACCCTTTCGTAAGTTCTGTCTATACAAAAGAACACCCATTATAACGTGTTTGTAGCTTGTCGCAAATATAGTATACTTGTGTCCAAACACATTGTGTTTGCTGTTTAATATTACATGTTGGAGACACAATGATTAATATGTTATAATACATATGTATATATTTTTGTGACCCAAATATAGCTTTGTTTGTTGAAAACGGCTGAAAAAAAAATTGCCAGACAACAAAAACAATCAAAAAAGCAGCAGATCTTCAATTCATTAAAGCAATGCTGCACGTAAGGAAAGGGTTTTCCAATAGGTACTTAACAACTTTGAATTTAATTTGTGAACGCACTATTTCACTGATCATCTAACTGTTACTTTCCTTTTTTTCAGTAAACTCATCATTTTCATCATGGTAAAATACACGAACAAACAATGTATGCAAATTATAAAAATTTACTACCGAAATTCGGAGTCGCTGAACGTAACTTTAAGAGCGTTAACTCCAATTTTTCGTCGTTATTCTCGCCCTAGTAGACAAGCAATAACAAGTTTAGTGGAAAAATTTGAGTTTACATATTCATTGTGTGATGCTGCTGTGCCAGTGAGACAACGGGTTGGTCGAAGTGACGAAAATATCGCTGCCGTTCAGGGGTCCGTAGCAAACGATCCAAATCAGTCGACGATGTTGGAAGAACTCAGAGCCAACATTGAACGCGAAATAGCGGCCGTTACGGCCAAAATGTGTGACCGAGTCATCGACAATTGGGTCCAATAAACCGACCGCTGCCGACGTGTCCGCGGAGGCCATATGAACGAAGTCGAGTTCCATTCATAAATGTTTTAATTGTATTTCAAGTCGATCATAAAGTTTTGGAAATATCTCAAATGGTTTGCGTTTTATTTTAAAAAAAGTTTGCAAGTCCTTATTGGAACCCCCGATACTTATATATGAATGTTCCAAACAAACAAACATTTTTTCAGCGTGTATATCCCTAATATTTGATCCATTCAGCGGGACCAATTTCTTTTGAATCTTTCCATTCGCACACCATATACAGAATTGTAATGGTTCTTCTGTACTCCCCGTAACAACTAACACACGGAATTTCTACCCCGGTATCTTATTTAGCACACAGAGATTACAATTATAAATTATACACCATTTCCAATTGAAATCTAAAATATATAAATTTAACTAAAATTTCAAAATTCTATTTGAAATTTAAAATACGTCAATTGCAATTTAAAAGACATTAATTTAAATTTGAGGAACATAAATCGAAGTGTAGAACACATGAATTGAAATTTGAACCACATCAATTGAACATAAACAAAACGTCAATTGAATGTTAAAAGACATCATGTGCATTTGAAAATTCGTCAGTTGAAATTCGAAACCGAGTTTTAACTGACTTTGAATATTAATTGCCAGTTTTTAAGTGGGTAGTTAACTATCGGTTTACTTAATCGTAATTGAAAGGTAATTAGAGGTTAACTATGCATTTTGGTTTCCAGGGGCGAGTTAATGTAACCCGTCATATTTTTACCAATGCTGGCAACCCTTTCATTCTCATTGGATAAAACATCTGTTTTGAGCTAAATACCAAAACAACAAATAGTAACAACCAAATGGAATTATGTAAAAATTGAAATAAAATCGAAGTCATTACTATACAAATTTATAAAAAAATATGTAGGCACATCAATTTAACTATCTAAGCTCAACGTATGTGAACAAATACTCAAAACAGCAAAATGTACTTATATTTTATAGAATCTAATATTTTTAATTTTGACAATCAGTAATGTAATTGTCAAAATCATATGGTTATGACTACAGACAATCCAACCAATATTGTGTGGTTAAATCATTGTTAACCATTGACTGAAAAACACAATTTACCAATGAAACGAAGATGACCACTGACTGAAAAACTGGCCATAAGTGTTCAAATTTGATTGATGTTTTCAATTTGAATTGATATTTTTTAAATTTCAATTGATGTCTCATAAATTTCAAAAGATGTTTTTTAAAGTTCAATTGATATATATAACATTTCAATTTTTAGCTTTTAAACTTCTACTGATGTTTTTTAAATTTAAATTGATGTCTTTTAAATTTCAAGTTGAAATTTTAAATTTAAATTGATATATTTTCAACTTCAAAGCGAATTTTCAAAATTCCAATTACATAATTTATTTTAAATTTCTATTGAAATTGGGTACTTTAGTTTAGTATGTAAATGTGTATGTGTGGCAGTCGGTGGTGCAATGGCAGTGTGCACGGCTCTTGTGGATGAGAATGTGGGTTCGATCCCTGCTCTTACCACATTTTTATTTCTTTCGACGGCGGTCACCTCGCTTAGTGACGGCGACACTATCGAGTATATAGCCATGAAAAAGCTGTTCAGTATGCTGTTCGGAACCGGTGTAAAACTGTAGGTCCGAATCCGGGAGTATAAAACTAGAACGCGTACAGCTCACTGGTTTGTGAGAAGCTCTCCCTAACCCCTTCATGGGATGTAACGGAAAACTATTAATTTTTTTTATAATACGAGGGTGGATCAATAAGTCCGTGACTTTTCGAACTTCCCTCGTAGTTATATAAAATACAATACTGATCCCACCAACAACAACCTGTTAATAGACTACTGTCAAATTTTGAGCAAGTTTACTTTGCGTTTAACAGCTGTTCAAAACATACAACCTCGTGCATTTTCTTAAAAATGGAAAAAAGTGAATTTCCACTGGTCATTAAACATTATTTTTTGTGAAAAAAACCGTCAATGAAACCAAGGAAAAGCTTGATAAATACTATGGGGACTCTGCACCATCGATTGGTGCATAAAAATGTGGTTTATGACTTTCGTTGTGGTCGCACCAGTACTAATGACGCTGATCGGTCTGGACGGCCAATTGAGTTCAATACACCCGAAAATGTCGAAAAAATCAACGATTTGGTGTTGGCCGATCGAAGAGTAAAAGTGCGTGAGATTGTTGATGCCATAGGCATTTCATATGGCAGTGTAGTTTCGATTTTAAATGATCAGTTGGGTTTAAGAAAGCTGTCTGCAAGATGGGTGCCGCGTTTGCTCTCAATTGACTAAAAACGTAATCGTGTGACAACTTCAAAGGATTGTTTGGAGTTGATTAACCGGAATTCGAAGGAGTTTTTGCGGTGATTTGTAACTGTGGATGAAACATGGATCCATTCAACACTCCGGAGACCAAGAAGCAGTCAGTTTTTTGGGATGCACGCGGGATAATCCACATCGATTACCTTCAAAAGGGAAAAACAATAAACGACGAAAAACAACAGCCAACTTATTGGACCGATATTACGAGGATTTAAAAAAAAAGGACCCCATATGGGCAAGAAAAATGTTCTTTTTCATCAAGATAATGCACGAGTGGACACGTGTGTAGTCTCAATAGCAAAATTCCATGTATTGGGCTACGAATTGGTACCTCATCCGCCATATTCTCCGGATTTAGCCCCCAGTGACTATTTCCAAACCTAAAGAAATGGCTCGGTGGAAAAAGATTTAGCTCAAATGATGAAATTATTGATCAAACAAACGCCTATTTTATGGACCTCGAAATATCCTCTTTTTTGGAAGGTATACAACAATTGGAGAAACGTTACACTAAGTGTAATGAGCTAAAAGGAGATTATGTTGAAAAACATTTTTTTTTTTCCAAAAAACTGTGTTTCATTTTTCCCATGACTATTCACATTAACAAATAATCAACGTGTACAAATTTCTAAGACTCTGGCTATTATAGAACTGTAGATATATGATATTAAATATTTACTTTGTATGGGAGCTGCCACTCCCACTGGTCCGATCCCGCCCAGTTTTTTCCTCATTATTCAAATCAGTAACATATGGGATACTGCAATGTTTCAAAACTCTTGCTATCACAATAGTCAAGATATATGATGTTATTCAATTTATGTGGGAGAGGCAACGCCCACTTGAAATATCAAAAAGATATATAGCCGAAAACCTAATTTGGACTTTAACCTTTCAAATGAAACCAGTTTGGACCAAATCGGTCAAGATATATGATGTTATTCAATTTATGTGGGAGGGGCCACGCCCACTTGAAATATCAAAAAGACATATAGCCGAAAACCTAATTTGGACTATAACCTTTCAAATGAAACCGGTTTGGGCAAAAATTGATAGCTTTGATCAGGAAAGGGTAACAAAGAACCAAGTCGATGGTAAACTTGGCCTTGAATCTATTGAAGATTAAAATTTTCACAATCATGTAAATAAACATCAAAGCGAACAAAAATACCTTGAACGTTGGCATAAAATTGTCCCGAATAATACTTGTCGCTCCGAATGAAGTCATTTGAAATCGGGAGTTATTCGCTTGTATGTTTGCCAGAAAATGCTTTGAAATTTGTGTGCCACCAGTTATCAAATTATGCAAGGGCTTCGGTGGTGGATTCAATTCTGCTAATTTAACTTGTCCGTTTGAACAACACAATCCAGATACCTCATGTTTAAACTTAAATGCCTTGCAATGAGTGCAAACAGTAGTCATTGGTCCAATTGAAACCTTGCCATGAGAAACGTAATCAAAGTTTGCATCATAATTGAATGCAGCACGCTCCAAAGTACGTGGCACATACGGACGTGGAGCTGGATTTCGCAGAGCCCTGCCACGTGCCATGGCATTTCAAGCAGCCAAACTATTATTTTCACGCTGTTCGTCACTTTGAGATGCTCTAGATGCCACAATATTTCTAGCATTACGTGATTGACGCCCCAAATTACTGCGGGTACGTACCATTTTGTATTAAAAAATGTGGCTACACCAATTAGATATGAAGTAATTGAAATTTTATTTATTCGCGAAATTCAAAGATTGAGACACATATGTTAGTTGAATAATGCAATTATTATGAATATAAACAGATCAGCTGATCATGAAATGTCAGTCATAGGATGCACTCAAAAGCTAGCGACCTGGGAGAAAAAGTCCGTTACAGCATTACATGTATATATTAGCTGTTCGATTTAATGTTTGAAATATCCGTTAAGTTAACATATAAGAAAGCTCATTGCTGTGCATAATGTATTTAAATATTTAAGTTTTTATTGACGTGTTTATATGTAATTTATTTCACAGATCCCCGAAGATGTGATTTTCAATAGCTAAGTACATAAATTAAAACAATGGTTTGAGTAAAATGGAATTGTAATGAATTTAAAAACGAATTGTATTTCAGTTTTTCAAAATATTAACTGAAATATTTTCAATATACATGTTTCGAAATGAATGCAGTGTTCACTAAAATGGCTGTAACTCATGAACCAATAGACACACAGAGACCGTTTATACAGAAAAACCTTGGTATTAACGTCACCTTTCAGAAATAAAATCGGTTCACGCATTCCAGAGAACATCAATTTCTAACTGAATGCAACTTATTTTTATATATATAGATATGAGAAGCTTAAGATGATTTCAAGTTCAATGAATTCCCGATATAGAAGGTGATAGAAAATACGAAAGGACTTAGGTGCAGTAATATATTAAAAACTTGAACATAAACCGAAACCAAACACTTTACCAACATCACATTTCCAAACAGCATTCAAATGGAAAACCAACAAATTTTAATTTTTATACAAAACAACATAAACAAATTTAACAAATATTCATTTTACTTGTTGTTTTGGTTATAGCAAAAACTCATTGAACCTACTCCTATGTATGTCCATGGCCATGCATTTACGTATCACGTTTACTTGCATCACGAGGTTTGAAAAAACAAAAATCTAAATAAACAAACTGTACCACCCCAGACACTGTGAGTGCAGGCTGCAACCATGGGCAGCCCAGACGTAACAAATCCATAGACATCACACTGGTACTCGTAGTGGTGGCGGTAAGTGGCTAGTGTTGCCGGTATTGGTCATTATAATGAGCATTACTTAATGGAAAGAAATGTATAAATTACCATTGTCTTTCGAAGGGGTAGTGGAAAGGAGGGTGGACCCAGAGGATACTGTGAGGAACACGATTTTTATTTCAACAAAATGTTTGTAAACAGATTGAATTTGAATTTGGTTAAAATAAAGTTGTATATTTAACCACAGCGAAATATATACATGCATATACTATATATGTACACGTGCTTTATGAGAAAGTTTTTTATGTACCGGAATGGTTTTTGATAAAATTTCGTTTGGTGACTTTTGTTTAAACTTTTGTAAAAATTACTTATTTATTGGATGATTATTGCTTCGCCTAATTAAAAAAGAATGCATTTATATGGTACCTCTTTCTATAACTCCTTCTGTTATTCCTGGTTGAATGAAACTGATTTCCACATTAGTATCTATTTAGAAGCAAGGATAAATTGCTAGTTCATACTACAAGCTTACAAGGTCAGGAACAGTTTTCTGTTTGAAAAATGGTTGGAATAATAGACAATGCAGTTAAGCCACTCACTGGCATCACTAGTTTCGAACTCCGTGACAAGTGCATCATCAGATGCCTAACTACTGTGCCTGAATTGTTAAAATCGGAAGATCTTTTACTTTTATTGATTATACCTCATGAGGTCAGATGTCTTACAAATATTATTTAAACAATTTCAGCATATTCCTCCAATTGACTCGATCCTTCGCCTTTTCTCGCCAGTTGGTAACACCAAGTACACGGAGGGATTCTTCTGCCTGGTCTTTCCAGCGGAGTCTTGGTCGTCCTTTTTTCCTGCTTCCATCGGGTACGTCATTTTTACGGAGAATTTTTGTCTGGAATACTCACAGGTGTTTTTTATCCACTTGCGATATGACCCAAGTTTCTGAGCCATATGTCAAGACAGGTAAAATGAGAGTATGAAAGTTTTCTAGAAAGTTTCCCTTGACTTTCAAATCCACCACATAGATTTCACCATCTATGATTTTTCTATCATCTTTGCCCATCATCAAAAAAGCTATGCCACAGAAAAATACAACTCTGTGATATAGTAAATACTCACCTCAAAGCACTGCAACAATGCTAGTTTGAAAGATGGAAAAGAAGAACATGGAGGAAATAAGCTTTCTGTTCTTGTGTTGGAATTATGGACCCTTCAGTGTGTGTTGGTACTTACGGATCTTCGATCGATACTAATTCGCATATGTAAATTGTATATTTGAGTCTGTAAATATACAATTGATGATCTTCCGATAGATGCTATTTTGGGTTCAGCAAGCAGTTTAGAAACAAAGCTCTCTCTCGACGGACAAAAGTCCAGCTATATCAGACTCTCATTTTACCTGTCTTGACATATGGCTCCGAAACTTGGGATGAAACACATCTGGGAGTATACGAGAGAAAAATTCTCCGTAAAATATATAGTCCTGTTAGAAAAACCGGCGAGTACCGACGTCGCTGGAACGCAGAGCTATATAATCTATATTCTGACGTGGACATAGCTAGACGAATCAATTTAGGCCAATTGCGTTGGCTAGGCCATGTTATCAGAATGGCTGAAGATGCACCAGCGCGAAGAGTTTTCGATAACGTACCCGATGGAAGCAGGAAAAGAGGACGACCAAGACTCCACTGGAAAGACCAGGCAGAAGAATCCCTCCGTATTCTTGGTGTTACCAACTGGAGAGAAAAGGCGAAGGATAGAGCCAGTTGGAAAAATATGTTGTAATTTGTTTAATTTGTATGTTTAATTAATATGTGTAAGGCGTATGACCTCATGAGTTCGTAAAATAGTCAATAAAAGTAAAGTAATAGCGGAGTTCTTGTGGCCTCAACTGGATGGCATGGATCTGCACAAAATGTGGTTTTAGCAAGACAGCGCCACCTGCCACACCACGCATGATACAAAAGATTTATTGCAGCAACGATTTCCAGAACAATTTATCTCAAGAAATTCTGATGTCAACTGGCGATCATCATGGGATTTAACACCGTGCTATTTCTTTTTTCAGGTTTTTGTGAAATCTCGGTTTTTTTGCGAATAAACCAGAAATAATTCCTGAGCCCAAATCCGAGATCCAACGCGCCATCGGTGAGATACAGCCACATCTCTGAAAAATGACATGGAAAATTTCATGAAAAGAGTGATGACCTGTCATCAGAGCCGTGGGGGACATTTGAAGGATATTTTATTCCATACTTAGTAGGAACATGTTTTCTTTACAATCCAATAACAAAAAAAATCACAACTATGTATCTCAAAAAATACGTGTTTTTATTTTAAAATTAAAAAGTGCATTCTTATCGAGACACCCTTTATTTAAATTTATAGTTCAAACAATCGTGATAAGTTAATAAAAGAATGTGATTTCGGAGCAGATTATTAATTGAAAACATAATTTTGTTATAAATGAATCATGTGGGATAGTTTAGTCAAATAACATGATTACTTAAATAGTATTACATTGTTGTTAACACAATGTATTAAATATGTAGGTATGTGTTTTAATTAAATATTTACACGCTGAAAAATAACTGCTTCTCTAACATATTTTCCCATACATTTATATGTTTGCAAGTCCCAAACTCAGGTGTATTTAAAAGCAAACATTAGCATGTTTACTGATAAATATGTATGCTTTTACGTGGAAACATATGCGTGCTTCATCCCAAACATCCATATACTTAAGTGGAAGCATTCGCGAATTTCCCCCCAAACCTACATATATTTGCGTGGAAACATATGCGAATTTCCTCAAAAATATAATAATATTTAAAAACGAATTATTCTTCGATTCCAATACGTATGTATTATTTATTATAATTAATTTTATCAATATAAATCCACATTTAAAAATAATTAATACAAAAAATTAATTGATTTAAAACGGCCGTTTTTTCCATTATTGGCATTGAATGCATTATTTGTTTTTATTCATGAAATGCGAATCTGCTGCTCTTTTGCTTCTCCTTTCTTTGTTGTCTCTCACGTTTCTGTTTTCAGAAGGTTTCAGCTATGCGTTGGTTATCACTATGCGTTGGTACACCAACAAGATATTTATATATAAATCAATGCAAGTCAAGCGTGGATTAATTACTTGTGTTTTTTATTACACTTATTTCACAAATGGTCCGCCGTTCCGATTTTCTCTGTAAGGGCTCGGACAGACAAAGGGCTTCACGTTGTTGCCCTCTCCAGTTTCTTTCCTCAAAATCGTTTCTCACTTTGGTAGCACACATACATATATACGAAACACATACACAAACACCAATGTAACATCACAAACCATTTAACCGTCAGAGCCTTTTTTTACTCTTTTCTCACTGGTCAAGCGCTTTTGATATCCTCTGTCCGATGAACCATTGAAGACTGAATACATTAAACTTTTTTTTATAAATCGAAATAAATCAGGCAAAATAAGACACACTTCATATGCAATTTACACGCCCATTCAGGAACATTTATGACTCACTGACTGAGAGAATAATGCAAAATCACAGATGTACACTTACAAGATAGACTCTCTCGTTGTCCCTCTTTTATTCTCTTGCTCTCTAGAGAGCATAGATAGTGCAACAAACACAGCTGTATTTGTATCACAAACATAAATACAGTGAAAGCTCTCTTCGCGGACAGCTCTTATAGCCGGACAGCTCTCTTAAGCGGACAAATTCCTTGGTTCCAAAATTTTCGCCTTGTTTCAGGAAGAAATCTTGCTCCCTTAAGCGGACGCTCCCTTGGACGGACGCGGACACTTTTCTGGTATCAAACATCTCCCATGAGCGGACAACAAAATTGTGAAAACATGATTTTTAACAATTTCTATTGTCGAAATAAAAGAAAGTATGAACGAGACAACAACTAACAACGCGTTCATGTATCAGACAAGTACGTAACTATCTGCGTTGTGCTGTGATTCCCATTTTTTGCTCATAGACAATAAAAAATTGCGCAGCTACTGTGATTAACCTCTACCTTTAGAAATGTGCTTTTTGCTGTTGTATTTTGATAAGCATAAGTTGAAAAGGATCCCTTGAAACGTGTGAAGGTTGCATCATCCGTCAATTTTCAGTATGTTTAATTTTAGTTTATGATTTACGAATCTGCATTTTTTCTACGTGAATATTTTACTTGAATGTTAAGGGCTTGACAATGCCATGTATTGAAATGATATTTATAGAACGTGTACATTAGTACGCATTTACATAATAAAAATTTATAACAAATTGGTTTGTAATGTATTAACATATTTCCATAGTGGGGGGAGTGTTTGTTCTCTTTAATTTTATTTAATTTCCTTAAAACGCTCTATTGGGCGGACATCTCCCTTAGGCGGACAAAATTGGTGCGACCGTCAGTGTCCGTT
The DNA here is from genome assembly GCA_963931995.1 of Phaonia tiefii. Taxonomy (NCBI): domain Eukaryota; kingdom Metazoa; phylum Arthropoda; class Insecta; order Diptera; family Muscidae; genus Phaonia; species Phaonia tiefii. The sequence goes on along the minus strand of OZ008367.1, from coordinate 89,014,029 downwards.
TAAGAGAGCTTTTACTGTATATGTGGGTTGCAAACACATGTTTATAACATATTATCCATTGTGTCTCAAACATGTAATATTGAATAGCAAACACAATGTGTTTGGACACAAGTATATTATATTTGTGACAAGCTCCAAACACACTTTATATTTGCATCCAAACAACAATAAAAAGACAGATTTTTCAGCGTGTATAGGATAGTTTAGTCAAATAACATGACTACTTAAATAGTATTACATTGTTGTTAACACAATATATTAAATATGTAGGTATATGTTTTAATTAAGTATTTACTAATTGGAGATATTACAAAATAAATTTCAGAAAATTACAACTGATTACAGGGATGCTGTTAAATAACAACAAGGACAAGCAGAGAAAAAAAAGATAATTGGACGCTTACAAGCCGACATTTAATCTATAATTAAGTAAACAAAAATCTGCGGCAAATTGATTATTTTCTTTCTTCAGTAAGACAATGAATGGCCTTAAGTAACAATCAGTGAGATGAAAAGTGAAGAGAATGAAAACAAAACAAAATTCCAAAATCCACCTTCTTTTCCTTAAAATTTCATTTTTGTTGTTGTTGTCATGAACACAAGGCATTCTACAACATGAAACAATTTCCGATTTCATATATATAAACATACATATAGTTAAATATATACATATGTATGTATGTACGTACATACATGTGTGTATGCATGAAGGTAGGTAGTATCTTCAAAAGTTTATCCCAGAGAAGTGTAGCTACTTTCACTTTTTGCCGGTTGGTCACAAACGGCCAAAAGAAGTAGAGAGACACAAACAAACAAATGAAGAAATATACACATAATATAATTTCTTCTTCTGCTGTTTTCCAGCCACATCCAATGCCACAAACTGCTCATAAATACATATACATATGATTACCACAATCTTACATGCATAAGTATTTATCCATACATACATATGTACGTACATAATGTTGTTTCTTATTCGTTTAAATGTATGAGTGTTATGTTGAATGTCGGCTAATGTAGTTGTTGTAAGTTTTGCTTAGCCTACTGCTTTCTGTCTCTCATATGCAACGTCATATCGTATCTACATACATAAATGCGAACTTTTTTATGCGGCTTTTACAAGGTATTGTTGTTGACTTCATAAAAAGAATTATTTATGGCTTAACAAATTTATGTTTCAAGTTTAAAAATACACAACACACACACACAGGCACACTTGTGTGTGTGTGTGTCGATACATATCCCCGTCTTATCCGTTCCATCTATAAACGAAAGTAAACTCTAAGCAAATAACCAAGAGCCAGCCGCGCCGCCACGCTCACGACACAACATTTAAAAGCCAAAATTTTGTCTTTGACATTGTTTTGGTGGCTTGGAAGTGTTTAGGCCATTATACTTATAGACAAGCGGTTCGACAAGAATTTTGTTTAAGCTTTAAGGCGGCAACGACAACAGCGCTAGTGAAAAACAAAATGTCAATAATGTTGTTAAACAGTGAGTGAAATTGGGTTTAAAATTGAATTTATAGAGAACCGATACAAAAAATTAAATCCTGCAACTTTAATGGTTTTCATATTTCAATTCATTGTTATTACCAATTGGCCTCATTGTAGACCATTGAGTTTAGAGGGTACTCACATCATAACTACCAGAGGGAAAGTAAATCATAACCTTTTTTATTTTATTTTTTTTTAATATTTCTTTGTTATCATTTTGAAAGGGCATTTAGTTTCCCTGTTTTCGCCACTTCTTGCCTGTCTTATAGATTTAATTTTGACAGCCATTGAAAGTGTAAGAAATTATTATTTTTACGTTAATAAAATGGCAATTTAGTTGCGTTATCTGATCATTAATCTTTACCAAATAATTTCTATTCTAACTTTTTTTTTATACTATTCAATACAATAAATTTCTAATTATGTTGTGGTTGAATTTCTTATAAGCTAGCAATTCGTTCCAGTGAATACAGATTGTGTAGAACAACCTCAGAAAATCATAATGCTCGAAATTTGAATTATATTGGTTATAGTTGTTAACACAGATTAATAACGAATTGAGTGAGCAATCATGGATATGGTGAATATTCTATCGCACTTATATCTTCGAATCACACTAACGGATAGGGCTACAAATTACAAAAAATATAGTGCATTTTTGTCCATTTTGTGGCAGTCATAATCGTCCATCAGAGCGGCTAATTCAAAATAACTATTGATCGTTTTCGCACCAAGTTTACTCTTAATCGTAATAATGTGCATCCCGTAAGATGCCAAACATTGCTAACCGAACAAGCTATAGCCGCTGTACAGCAAAGCGTTGAACAAAACCCACACCAATCAATACGGTGCCATTCTCAGTAAGTGCACGCTGAAAAATCGGTATTTTGTTGTCGTTTTGGACTCAAATATAAAGTGTGTTTGGAGCTTGTCGCAAATATAATATACTTGTGTCCAAACGCATTGTGTTTGTTATTCAATATTACATACTTGAGACACAATGATTAATATGTTGCTAGTGTGGAAGTTGCTAGTATGGAACATTTAAAAAAGTAACACTGAAGAAGTGACGTTTACTGTTTCTGTTGATTATCGTCTTCGCATTTCGCATGAAATGAAACATGAGTGTTTATGAGGAGTTCAGTGCCGTATACGGACAATATTTCCATGAAAAGGATGATGAAAACGATGATGAAAACTATGAAGAGAGCGATGATGATGAAGACGAAGTATGTGTATCACCTGCAAACCTACTATAAAGGCATTGAAACACTCGTTCTTTTCTGTGACAATTGTGTTGGGCAGAATAAGAATAACACTGTACTATCATATCTGCAATGGTGTTTGGCTCGGGGTCTTAACAAAACTATTTTATTCAATTTTCTACTTACCGGGCACACTAAGTTCGCGCCTGATCGTTACTTCGGTATTTTCAAAAGTAAGTATGCCGTCAGTAACATCGACACGTATGCAGATTTACTGCAGTGTGTCGAGGCATCATCATCTGGGGGTTATAATAAAGCTGTATCGGCTGAAAAAGTCGTCTGGTATGATTGGGACAGCTATTTTAAACCACTGTACAAGTCACTTGTTGGAATAACGCAATTCCATCATTTCATAATCTCTACAGATTGTGTAAAAACAAAGAAATTCGCAGACAGTGAAGAAGTGCAGTCCTTTAAGCTTCTGTTAAAACCTATCGATCCTGAAATGCCGAAAGTTATACAACCAGCCGGTTTATCTTTGGAACGTCAGTGGTACATCTATCACAATCTTCGCAGCTTAGTTTCGGATAGATCTAAAGTAGATATTGTGGCTCCATTGCCGAAAGATTTGCCATCGAAGAAACGGAAGGCAAAAACTAGTGAAGATGTTCTCAAACCAGACGAGGAACCAGGTCCATCTTCCTCAGGATCAACACGTAAAAAGATCTCAAGGAAAACGACAACAAAGAAAAATACATAAACTACTCAGCATTATTATTTTTGGCCCATAATACGTTTTTCTACTGTATAATCATGTCTTTATAGCTTATAATTCAATGTATTTTGTTCATTACCAATAAATTATATTTTGTCGTATTTTTACTCTTCTTTCTCTACATTTTTAGTACACTTCTAAGCAAGTTAGGATTTTCTGCTTTTCACCACGTGAAAAAGCATCTCATCTTCCATCCGAATCAACCAAAAAGTGAAAATTGATTTTTTGACACCTAAGCCCCCTTTCCGTAGACCAGGTCACATATATTGAAATCAAAGAATAATTCGTTTCTAAATATTATTATGTTTGGGAGGAAATAAGCATATGTTTCGCGACAGCTTCCACGTAAGTATACGGATGGGATGAAGCACGCATATATTACCACGTAAAAGCATACATATTTGTTAGTAAACATGCTAATGTTTGCATTTAAATACACCTGAGTTTAGGACTTGCAAACATATAAATGTTTGAAGTGTGTTCCAAATATATACATGGTTCCTGCAGAATATGTTCGGGAGAATATATTATAGAGGCCGTTTTTTCAGCGTGCATAGGACTTACTATTTTTACTTAATATTTTATTTATTTATTTATTTTTCCTATGTTAAGTAATTGATTGTTATTTAAAATAATTTTATTCTCCAATATTTCACTGCCCATTGGGTAGCATCGTCAGGAAGATAAACACAATTATATTAGAGAATAAAATTATTTTTAAAAAACCGACCAAAAGTTTGAACATTTTAATTTTGAATATAATACGAAAGGTCGGATAAATCATCACTTATAAAATAATTTCATTCAAAAGTCAATACAATTTGTTTCCCATGTCTTTTGTTTGTAAAGCAAGAGAAACTTATAGTTCATACAGTTATTCCAAAAATAATTTATGAAGACAATATGGTTATGCCAGGATTATATTCTGCTTCAATATTATAAAATTAACTATATCGATGGTGTTGCGTAAAAAGGGCCAATCTGCTGTTTCCAAATGTCTGTAAGATATTCATAGATTATAACGTAGCAAAAATGGTTATGGCTATAGAAAGTTATGGTTGGGTTCTTCGAGCAGTATAATTATCTACCTATTTCGTTGCAGATAGACCCAAGCAATTTCGCCCTTTTGACTTGTCGTGACAAGGTAAACAAAATCAGATCGGCCTTCGTAAAAAAGGCAGATTGACACTTTTTACGCAACACCATCGATATATGTAGATCAAAATTTTAAAATGTTTTAATTTTAAAAAGTTTTAAAATTTTGCAACGAAACGACATCATTATCGAAAGTTCTTATGTCAGTCATACATGAGGCAAATTAATTGTATGACAATTATAATTTGTGGTTTCATTTGAATTTACCTTTATCTTACAATTTTGGTTTTCAAGTATTTTATACAGTACAGGATTATAGATTTGAAAGTACAAATCGAAGCCACAAACCTGTACATACCAAATACTTTAAAAACAGAATTTCCAGCAGTCAAAAAAATTTTAAATATTACAAGCATTACAATTGGCATCCACTTCACAGCCACGCATTTGCATTGCCTGAGGAAATGGAAGTGCAAAAGTTTTTAATTGCATTTGCATTACATAAAGTAATGCAAATTAAAATCCAATGCAAATTAAAAAAACCCAACACTGCTATCTATAAAGATACATCTATTAAAATCAATAGCAAATAAATATTGATTAAAATTGAAAATAAATCTTTTAAATTAAGGATTTACAAACATTACCTTTTGCATTACTATCAAAAGACTTGAAAAACAAACTTTACATTCCTTAACATTATGCACAAATGCCAACCGTCCCACTTTTTGCGGGATTATCCCTCTTTTTGCGAGATTGCTCCGCATTTTGGTTTCTCAGACCGACTTGAATCTAAAATAACAAATTGATTTTATCCAAAACAATATATTTTATATATAAGTACACGTTGAAAAATAACGGTCTCTCTAACGTATTCTCCTAAACATATTCTGCAGTAACCATGTATATGTTTGGAACACACTTCAAATATTAATATGTTTGCAAGTCCCAAACTCACGTGTGTTTAAATGTAAACAGCATCATGTTGACTGGCAAACATTCCCTTTCCAATTTCTGTCCACAAAATCGTTTCTCACTTTGGTAGCACACTTCCATATATATGAAACACATACACAAAAACCAAAGTCACAAACCATTTAAGCGTCCGATCAAGCGCTTTTGATATCATCTGTCCGATGAAGCGTTGACGACTGAATACATAAAACTAAAACACAATACATCAGCCAAAATAAGAAACACTGACTTCATCTGCAATTTGCACGCACATTCAGGAATATTTATGACTCACTGACTGAGAGAATAATGCAAAAACACAGGCACACTTACAAGATAGCCTCTCTCGTTGTCCCTCTTTTACTCTCTTGCTCTCGAAAGAGCATATACAGTACAACAAACACAGCTTTATTTGTAAACATAAATATATGTGGGTCGCAAACACATATATTCTAACATAATAATCATTGTATTTCAAACATGTAATATTGAATAGTAAACACAATATGTTTGGACACAAGTATATTATATTTGCGACAAGCTATTTACATCCAAACAACGAAAAAAGACAGATTTTTTAGCGTGTACTTATATTGAGTCTTAGTTTAACTAAATACATGTATTTTTATTTAATTTGTTAAAAACAAAAAACTCAGCTGTTTTACCTATTGTGTCCCGATTTTCATTCACAACCAGTTAGTCAGGTTATTCATAAAACTATTATTGAGGAGCTGATCTAAAGCCTTGGAGGGCATCAAAATCCAATTTTATGAATACTATTTGATATCAAAAGTAAAAAATTGTTTTTAACGGAAAATTTTTGTTACATATGAAATGTTATTAAAAATAACACTATTATTCAGGTAATTTAACAATTGTTTGATTTTGTTACTGGTTGAATTTAGAGGATTGTAATACTTCGCAATATTGCACATTTATTGGTAAAATTTTTGAAAATATCGATATTTGTTTTCAATCGCGAATCATTTTATTTATCAATTATTAACATTTATTTTATTTATTAATTAATATTTCTATGAGGCTTCACGTTCAACTACTGTATTCAAAAAACCGGTTTTTAAAAAATTTCTGTTTTTGGTTTCTTCGAATATTCCGATTTTGGCAAAACCGGTTTTCGGTTAAACCAGGGTTAGAAACCGGTTAATAACCTTTCACGGCACTCCAGTGATAATGGTCTAACGGGTTCAAATCGCAGCGGCGACGCGGCCAATAGACTTCCGAGTTACGGCTGATAATGCGATTTTCGAACACAGTTCGCAAAAGATCGATTGTACCGTTGGCTGTATGGGAAGTAGTGCCGTCCTATTGAAACCAGTCTTCGTCTATGTCATTCTATTCAAATTTTTGGAACAAAAACCTGCTGAGCATGGTACGATAACGCTCGCCATTGATGGTAAGTAACAGCGGCTGCTTGCTCATTTTCGAAGAGAAATGGGCCTATGATGCCACCATGCCAAAAACCGCACCAAACAGTCACTCGTCGTGGATGCAACGCCATCTTCTCGATGACGTGAGGATTTTCAATTTTGTTTGTTAACGTAGCCCTGAGATAAAAATTGGCTTTATCGGAAAAACACTATTTTTCGGTAAAAATGCTCATCTTCAGCCAAGCGATCTTCAGCCCATTCAGCGAAGTGAAAACGCATCGGATGGCCACGAGGCTTCGGTTATTGAACCATTTGTACTTAAGGTCTTTATCAAAATTTGCGAGAATTGTTCAATTGAGTTAACTCTGGTTGTGGAGTTGGAGGCTCAGAAATTTGGATAAAAGTTTTTAAAATTTCCCAATTTTATTCAAGCGTAAAGCGATACATTTCGTAAATTTCTAACCTTTACCTAATAATCTGTCACTTCCTAAATGTCAAATTGGCCATCTGCTTCCATATAACAGGGGGTCCAAATTCCAAATTTTATATGACCCACCCTTTATTTATTTATTTTATTCAACCTATCTCTTCTAATATTTGACTAATATCTTGCCTAACTGGGGCAAAATCATCGTTGGGTAAATATTCCTCAGACGTTTTGTACTTCTTTCTGTATTGTGAATACTGTTTATTGTTTTCTGCATTCCGGCCACCATACTACCTGTGTTTTCATTGTTCCGGAACTTTCATCTAAATTTGAGTTAGCAGATATGACGTCTATAGCCTTGGACGACTTATTTTAAAAAACTAAAAAAAAATAATAAATAGTTTCCCATTACATCCCATAAAGGGACTGGGGAGAACTTCTCACAATCACTGAGCTGTGCGCTTTCCAGTTTTCACTCACTGATTGGGACCTACAGTTTTACACCGATTCCGAACGGTATTTTGAGAAGCTTTTTCATGGCTAGATACTCGATAGTGTCGCCGTCACTATGCGAGGTGACCGCCGCCGAAAGAAAATTTGAAGGTGGTCAGAGCCGGGTTCGAACCCAGGATCTCATGTACAAGAGCCGCGTACACTAACCATTGCACCACTATCGGCGAAATAATTAGTTGGCAAAGTCTATGTGTCTGTCTGATGGGGTCAGTAACCATCGTTATGAATATGGATTTAGATTTGTAATTCTGCGTTGTTATATCAGTTACGTATAAACCGAAAACCCCGGTTAATTGACCAGGAATAACCGGCGAAAACGGTTCTTCGAAAATATCACTTTTGAAAAAAACGACGTAATGTTAACCGGCCAGAATTCGGTTAACCGGTTTCGGCTTTGAATACTCGTAAACTAGTTCCAACGTAGTTTTCAATAAAATCGTCAAAAATATGTTACTGTTTTAGTGAGGAAAAATCCGGAACCGAACGCAATTTTTAGTAAAACATTTCTTGAATTGTAGGGTGCAATGACAAACCCTACAATGCCAAAATTTGTTATGATTTGTATATAATCTGTCCAATGCTAGTCCATACTCAAATTGACCAAAATTAAATTACACGAATATGAGACTGTAGTTTGGATCTGGCACCGAATCGTACAAAATTTATGAACTTAGTAAGTCTCAATCATTGATATCTGTTAAATAAGGATTCGTCCTCAAACACTTACGAATATTTAAGGGTGATCAGTGTAAAACATGATCAGTTTTTTTGGGACGCATTGTAATATAACCGAAAAATTTCACCAGATTTATAAAAATGTTTAACTGCGAATGCTTCATATTTTTGTGAAAAATTATTGTTACTTACGCAAAAACATGGAGCATATTGTAATATGTGTTTGGATTAGTAATTACCTGCAATGAGAAAAAAATAAAATTAAGAAACAATTCAATTAATATAACAGAATGTAAAAAATAGGTTTGTTTGATCCTTCATTTTTGAAAAAATATTAAACATACTACTTCAGTTTACACTAATGGCCAGTTTTTAAGTGGGTAGTTAACTATCGGATTACTTAATCTTAATTCTAAGTTAATTAGATGTTAACTTTGCATTTTGTTTTTCAGTGGTGACTTAATGTAAGTCGCCATATTGTCAACTCATATGGCAAGCCTTGTATTGTTATTGGAAAAAAACGTGTGTTTTGGGATAAATACCAAAACAACAAAGGGGAACAAACAAAATGGAACTATGTAAAATAAGAAATAGATGCATAAAATCGAAGTCATTTTAACAAAAATGTGTAAAAAACTATATAGGCGCAACAATTCAACGATCTAGACTCAACGTATGTGTACAAATACGCAAATCTGAAACATGTATTTTATACAATCTTCATTTCACACTTTGACAGTCAGTAATTTGATTGTCAAAATAATATGGTTCTGACTATAAGTTAACCAACCAACGTTGAGTGGTTAAATCATAGTTAAACAATGACTAAAACACACAATTCGGTGTTTAACCACAATTTAACTAAGAAACGAAGATCACCACTGACTTAAAAACTGGCAATAATAGTTATAATATAAACGAGTTCAACTGTCACTAATTTGTGGTGAAATAGTAAAACAACAGTTTGGTACTGATCCACAAATAATCTAAAATGACAAGGTGGGGACAATTTCTTCCCAACCAATGGCTTCGCAATTTTAATGTCTGCAGTTGTTTCTATGTACAAGCGGGTGTACTGAAAACAATTTTATCAAAGGGGAGGGAGTGTCTCAAAAGATGCGTATTGGAGAGCTGAACGTCTAAGATTTTTATATGAAATTTTTTTTGTTGTTTGCCACTATGGGGTTCAAATGGCTCGTCATGAAGAGCATACCTGCATACATATATAGAAAAATATATTTTCAAAATTTTGACAAAGCATTTTTTTACGTCACCATTTTGAAATCTTTATCAAGCATATGTTTTCCAATTTTTTTACGTATTTCTCAATATATTTAGCGAATTCGCTTTGATAGTATTTTCATGTAAAATACAAAATAAAGTAATTTGAAAATTGAATTGAAAGATTGGGAAGAAAAAGTTTGCTTGATAAAGATTTCAAAATGCCGCCATGAAAAAATACTCTATTGAATCATTGAACGAATATTTTTCTATATATGCTCCTCTAACGCGCTGAAATTTTTTTATTTTTTGTTGTTTGGATGGAAATATAATGCGTGTTTAACGTGTCGTAAATATAATTTACTTTTGTCCAAATATTTATGTTTACTATTCAATATTACATGTTTGAGACAAAATGATTAATATGTTAGAATATATGTGTTTGCGACCCAAATCTATCTATGTTTGTGATACAAATACAGCTGTGTTTGTTGTACTGTTTATGCTCTCTCGAGAGCATGAGAATAAAAGAGGGAAAACGAGAGAGTCTATCTTGTAAGTGTGTATCTGTATTTTCGCCTTATTCTCTCAGTCAGTGATTCATAAATATTCCTGAATGTGAGCGTAAATTGCAGATGGTGTCAGTGTTACTTATTTTGGCTGATGTATTGCGTTTTAGTTTCAAGTATTCAGTGGTAAACGGTTCATCGGACAGAGGATATCAAAAGCGTTTGATCAGTGAAAAAAATAAACAAAGCCTAGGTCGGTTAAATGGTTTGTGATCTTGCTTTGCTTTTTGTGTATGTTTTTCGTATATATGTATGTATGTTACCAAAGTGACAAACGATTTGAAGAAATAAACTGGAAAGGGCCACAAGTGAAGCCCATAGTCTGTCCGAGCCTTTACTGAGAAAATCGGAATGGCGGACCATTTGTGAAATAAGTATAATAAAAAAAAAACAAGTAATTAATCCACGCTTGGCTTGCATGAACTGTGTATATTTGAATATAAATATGTATATTGTTTGTGTACCAACTAGAGTTACCTAAAAATTATTTAATAATTAATTGAGCAACATTTTTTTTTCAATTTTAAAAAAAAAATTAATTTAAAAAATTTAAATTATTTTATAAATAAATATTTTAAACTTAATAAGATTTTCATTCATGAAAATCTCTTTCAAATTTGAATATAATTTTCGAATGTGAATTTGAATAAATCTTTTAAATTTTATATTAAATACGTATTTCAAATTGGAATATGCCATAATTGTTTTATTTAAAATTAAAACGTAATTGTCAGATTTAAATAGAGTTGTGAAATTTTGAGATTTAAACACGAATATATATATGAAATGATCGCAAGCAAAGGTATTGAAAGTACTACATGTGTAATTTAATTTAAAGAAAAAATCCGGTTCCACCGGGTTTTGCTAAAATTAAAAACCGAAACCCGTTTTCTTGAAAAAATGTTTTTCCGAACAAACCGAAAACCGGCTTCTTGAAATATTGATTTTTCGAATAAACCGAAAAACGGTTTCCAAAAAATGCAGGGGTTTTGGACACCCTAGTACCAACGCATAGCTGAAACCTTCTGAAAACAAAAACATAAGAGACACCAAAGAAGCAAAAGAGCAGCAGATTCTCATTTCATGAAAATAAATGCAAGTAAAAGTAAAAGGTCTCGGTTTAAAATTTATATTCATAAAATTAATTATAATAAATAATACATATATGTTAGGGCGGGTTAATTTTTTTTTGATGAAGCGTATAGCAAAAACATAATCTATAGGTGATTCTGAGAAATTTTGCTCAAAAGACCACAGCTCTAAGCCGGATTTGGAGCCGGCTTTACGTTTTTGTAATACACTTCATCAAAAAAAATCGTTCCATACAATTTGACCCGCCCTAATATATGTATTTTGAAATCAAAGAATAATTCGTTTGTAAATAAATATTATTATGTTTGGTATATTCAGGTTTGAGGGAAACACCCGAATGCTTCCACGTAAGTATATGGATGTTTGGGATGAAGAACGCATATGTTTCATTGAACCACAAATAGGCCTCTTCGCTGGACAAAATTTGTGAGTTGAAAACAATTGATCTTATTCGAGCTTTTCAAGATCCCAAAAACTGGCACTGTGCCGGACTAAGTCTTTCTATGATGAAATGTCAAACAAAATACAGTTACAGTTTGATCTGCCATAACATCCCTACTAGAAAAAGTACCCATAATTATACAACTTGAATACAGGATCACTATTATTTAACTACTATTCGTGTAGCTGTTTACAGTGATGCCCATGCCCATGGCGTATTTAGAAAAAGGCAAGGTAGGCAGTCGCCTAGGTACTCGAAGGCCCGTTTTGAATAAAGTACCCTGGAAATCGTTAGCATATAGCAGTTATCATCTTAAAAACCTTTAACATGGCCATTTTTGTCGGGATAATGATTTTATAAATTTGAGACCTCTGGAATTTTGAAAAAAAAAAGATTTTTTTCGGACCTAACAACTATGAACTATTTGCATTTGTTTTTCAGTAATTAAATTGTAAAATGCATGATTGAAGGTGGAGAAGAAGGTTGGACCCTTTACAAGATTAACCACAACTCTGGCCAAATTTGCCAGAAACTAACCCCTGTATTATACAATACAACAACAGTGACCTACAGTTTTACACCGGTTCCGCAGGAAGACGTAACTTGGATAAAAACTATTTAGTTACGGCCCAAAAGCACTATTTTCTTATCTTAATCATTTGTTATATTTTATGCACCATTTTAGTCTTGTAGTTACGGCTTTTTGGTTTCAGAAAAATCGAGTGTGAAAGGCCGTAACTAGCATTTCTTAAAAACTACTTTTTCCCCATTAATTTGTTTTTCAGAGACAAATCCGTCTTTGTTTACTGAGCTTGAATCTACAATTTGGATATTAAGCTTTAAGTAGTCTCTAATTTATAACGTTTATCCCTTTTCCTGCAAAAAAATAAAAAGTGTAGTTACGGCCTTTTGCATTTTAGATAACGATATGCTAACTTTCGACGAACAGCTGTCGACAGCTAATAACAGTCACGACTATCATGAATGCATTTGACTAAAACATACATGTTCATATTAGAGTTAGGCAGTATTTAGTTAACCACAGGACTGGAAGGTAATTGAAATCGTTGTTGGTGGAAACAAAAGCGGTGTGACATAAAATACCACCAACATTTTTAGTCTAGAATCATGCCGGTTAGTAAATTGGAACTTTTAGGAAGTGTGGTTTTGAATCTTACTCTAAAAAGGCTGGCTTTTTTGTTGTTGTTTTGATGCAAATATAACGTGTTTGTAGCTTGTCGCAATTATAATATACTTGTGTCCAAACACATCATGTTTGCTATTCAATATTAAATTTCGGAAACGCAATGACTAATAGAATATAATATATTCTTTTGTGCAACAAAATATGGCTTTGTTTGTTGAATACTGCTGAAAATAGAAACGTGACAGACAAAAAAAAATCCAATGAATGTTCGAACTCACGGGCGATGTTTTAACACCTTTTTGCTACACGGTACCTGTTCGATTTCTATGAACACATTCGTAAATGTTACATTGGAAAATAAAAAACAGCGTTCAATCATATGATGACGTTACATTTAAATAATATTAATACTTAAAAATATTTAAAGACCAGTGCAAGCACATGTGTCATTATTTTCTTGCTCAATACTTTTTATTTTATTTCCACAAAAATCAAAGAATGCAAATACATACGCTACACAAGTTCACAAAATTGCCGTTGCTCTCTTGCTATCTCATTTTTATATACGTATAATACGTCATTACTCTCTTTGCTCTGAGAGTGCTCCGCACCCACATTTTATTGGACTTACCTTTCACTATAATAAAAAAACAACAACCCCAACAACAACTACAACTACAACAACTACTACTACTACTACTGATATGTTGGTGATTTATTTGTGCTTGCTGTGTCGTGGAGTGTTTGTGTGGGTGGTGGGTGTCGGGGGGGGGTACCTAAAATAAAAACAACCAAACACACAACATCACACATCCTTTGTCCGAAGTAGCTGACGTATACGTGTGTCACATAACCACATGTTTGCCATATCAACAGCAACGAAACAGCCAAACACACAACATCACACATACTTTGTACGAAGTAGCTGACGTATTAGTATGTCACCATATCGTCGACTGCGATGGTTTTAGCAGCAGCATAAAATCTGGTTTTAGCAGATTTTGACTTTGATAGATTTAGTCCCTATACGCCGCTATAGATGTTAACACATCAAAAAAAAGAAGGGGATATTCAATTCATGAATAATGTGCTAGCATATTAGTATATGAATGTTCTAAACATATACATGGTTCATGCATAATGTTGCAGGGGAAATTTTTTCAGCGTGTGTACAGAAGTTAGGCATATAATGATGAACTTGTCACGGAGTTCAAAACTAGTCATACCAGTGTGTGTGCTTTCCTGCATTTTCTATTATTCGCCTAAAATCCAATCTTTTTTCACTTGGAAAAATATTTCTGTTCTGCTAAGACATCATACATTAACCTTAGTCCTTATACCCAACTTTTACTACGAGAACGTATACCCAACTTTTACTACGAGAACGTATACCCAAGTACAGGTGTGGCCAGTATCAATTTTTTCCGTTTTTCTTTATATTTTCGAAGAAAAATTAATTTTTTTAATACGATTTTGTAGCTGAATATATTTACGAACATTTTAAGTGGTCATAAGAATACAACGTGATCGGGATAACGTCAAAGATCTATTTTGTCAACAAACTAAAAAGGCAAACTTTTTTTATTGACATTGTGTACCAATGTCAACCAAATCACAAAGCTCAAAAGTTGCAACTCTGACAAATACATACATATTTACAATTCATCTATTCTAACAATTGTACAAACCGAGTGTAAACCTTACCGCGGACGAGCAGTTGCTCCCCTATCTTAGTCATACCCGTTTCACGCAATACATTACATCCAAGCCGTCAAAGTATAGTATCAAAGTGTGGTGGTTATGTGATTCCAAAAACTCTTACCCACTTCACGGGCAAATATATGCCGGCCAAGCTGTTACGGGACGGGAAAGTAGTCAGGGTGAATTAGTGGATAAGGATTTGGTAAGCAGCTTTCGTGGAAGCGGACGTAATATAACAATGTACAATTTTTTTATAAACCTCAATTTGTTTCAAAACTTATGGTCGAAGAATTTAACAGCGGTTGTCGTTTATAGTCGTTTATACCCAAAGAAACGTTGGCACATAAAGATTGCCCCATTGAGTCGGCAGTCTTCGGTTTTATGACCAACATTTCCATATCCTCAAAAGCAATGCAGTTGTTATATTATCATCAAAGCCTGATGACGATGCCATCAGCACTAGCGACAAACCAGAAATCATTGAATTTTATAATGGACCAAAAGGAGGAGTGTACGTTATGGACCAATTATGTGGAGAATATACTTTCCAGAGGCAGACGAAGCGTTGATCTGTATCTCTATTTTTTAAATTTGAGTGAAATGACGGCATTGGCAGCGTACATCATATATTTTGAAAATAATACTAACATAACATACAGTAAGTTGAGGCGTAAACGCTTTCTTCGCCAGCTCGCCAAGGAACTTTGAATGCTGGCCATTGAAGAGCGGTCAGTTAATGTTCAGGAAATGCGCAACTTCAACACGAAACTTGGAATAGCGAGCTGTATAAGTAGGGTTTTACAAGAAAGAGCTGACGCTTTACCATCAACGTCTGCAGAAGCTAATGGGCGGGGAAATAAACCCCAGGTTGGAAGCTGCAACATGTGTTATATTCGCGAAAAACGTAGAAGACGCACCCGTAACTTGTGGTCTTTATATAAACTGCCAATATGTTTGCAGCATTCAAACAATTCGCTTGTGTGCGAAATTTGCAATAAGAGGACAAAATTTATATAAAAGTTTTAATAAATAATTATTATTATATTAATGTTATTATTGTTACAATATAAAAATAAAAACATAAATTTACATAACATTACACAAAGTACACCTGCACTTGGGTATACGTTCTTGGGGGTCTCGACTTTGGAGGCTCATAGCTCCTCAGTGCCTGGACCTAGGACAGTAGTTGAGGTGTCAATCATCGCTGATTTGCACCATCTTCCTAGATCCGGAGTTTCAGCAAAAATTCTTTAGCTGTTTAGGAGGTACATTACTAGGAGATACATACTGGCCACACCTGTATCCGGGTATAAGGACTAGGGTTAAGAAGTAAACTAAACGAAATCGCTTAAAACCAAAATCAAATTCAATAAAGTGATTTAGTTTTTATTAAAGATTTCAAAATACTCTTCATAGATACAATGCCCTTGGGCTTTAAAGAAATCTACATTTTCACCAAATTCTCACAAATTAAGAAGTGAAACCAGTCAAGCGCAGATGTTATCTATAAATTTCTCAAATTACAATCTATGTATATAGGTCAATAACATAAAAAAAACATACTCGTTACGAAAACGTTGTTACTTGTTACATACTAGACTTCTAGAATTTCTTTCAAAATAAAAGTGAAGAAAAAAAGTAAGGAAACTCATTTGCGCCACGGTCGCTCGCAATGCACTAAAAAATCAAGTGCCCATAAAATACCAACACACTAACAATATAACACGCATACATTCAAACTCACATTTCATAGTTACAGACAAATTCATAGTAGCAAGAACAGTTAAGCACTGGAGAAAGAAAACGGTCTTCTAAGCCGCTAACTAAAACTAAACGTGACTCAAATATTAAATTTAATTGAAAAAAGGCGCACCAAAATTTCAAAGTGAAAATAGTTTTTAACCAAAAACACAAAAATATTTGAAGCCACCGAAAAACTAAAGTAAGCAATTCAATACAATTCACCAAAATTAAATGGTGATTTGGTGAACAACACAATTGACCATAAGGGGATGAACGAGGAACGTTACTGTCAATTATGTCTTTTTCGTCTGTTTGTCTTTTCATAAATCAAAGCATAATAATAATTGCAATTTGGTAGAAGAGGAAATACACGTATAACATTATGCATCATCTTCACTACTATCGTACCCAATGCAGTCAGTGCACAGTGTTGGCTGCAACATTTTGAAAAAGGAAGTCACACTTTTTGACCCAATATGGCCAATGTGGCTTTGACAAACGACAACGATTTATTGATTTTGGTATCAACGACGTTTAAAATGATTTGTTTGTTCATCGCTTACAAATAAAAGAAGAACTTTATGGTAGGATTTTTGTAATAAGATATCTTGTGTAGTTTCGTTATCTCTATTGTCATTGCTATCGTTATCGCTGCTCTGCTGTCGTTATTGTCTGTATGTGCCAAAACATGCATGTAATTGCTGACATAGTTTTTATTACAAGTATTCACTCCCGCCAGCCATTTGTTTAGGAAAGGAAAACCAATATGTTGGCTTTGCTTATGTTAATTGGTCCCAATATAGTACAAAAGTGTTGAAAATGTTTATGTTAGAAAAATGCAAAATATTTGTAGCGTAAAAAATTATGAACAATTTTTAAGAGAACTGTTTGATTTAAAATACCTCCGCTTGGGTCTTAAGTCTTTTGTTTATAATAACGTGTTAAGGAGGGTGTGCATTTATTTTTCAAAAGTCATATATATTATATCTTTGGCTTTTTGATAAACACTCTGTTACTAGTTTTAATTATTACTCTTCGTTATTGTATCAAACATCTTTGATATTTCTTCTGAAATAATTGTAATATGTTCACATATTTTCTTTTCTCCTGTTGCGTTTTATCATTTGATTAACAATATATTTTACATAACTCTGGTTAGTAATTAAGTACCTATTATTATAAAACACTGTGTTTTCTTTTGATTATATCTTAGATTAATACTAAACTTTAATTATAACTTTTTGTTAAATTCACCTTTGTAGTTATATTGTGTAATCTTGGTGATTGATCATTCATTAAAAAATTTCCAAATATTTTACATAATATAATATTAACTGATCAGTTGTGTTTCAAAATATCCGAAATACTGTCAGAAAATTCACACGCAGTATGGTGTCATCATAAAATTGGCTGAAAATTTTACGACATACATCAAGTTAACACGAAATGATAAAGTTTCTGAAATCCATACTCAAAAGCTGTGTTAAAGTTATACCAACAATTTCATTGCATGGGTAGCAAGTTTTTTTTTTAAACAAATGTCCAAAATTGTTTCGGTCTAATCATACTACAAATCCGTAGTCAAATATGCATTTCAAAACAATTACAAACACTTGGGTAGCCCACCAATATCTTCAAGTCACAAAGAATGTGAACATTTTAAAAATGTGGCCTACAAACATGGAAAGGTGATGCACCTCAGCCAGAAATGCTGGCGACTTCAGAACAATGTCTAAACATTTGCAGTATCCTCAATTGGTTGTAATGTCTATATATACATGCTACTTTAACCTAACTCAATTAACGATATAGTCATTTTCTTTTAAGGTCGGCGCACAATGGTTCATAATAGATTTCAAGCGGCCAAAATGCAATATCTTTATACCCTCACCATAGGATGGGGGCATATATCATTTAATTCGTAAAAAAATGTAACACATAGAAGGAACCAAATTAGACCCTTAGTATCTTTGGACGAAATTCGTTTTAGGACTTTTCAAGACGTTTGCGCCATGTCAGTCTGTCATTAACTGCCGTAAATCTTTACAGATGACAATGCAACTTTGTCAGTGACTATTATTTACCAATAATGAGTTTGGGATTGAAAATGGGCGTTTTGACCACGCCCCTTCTGGTACCTCCCATACAAATCGACACATTTAGCACAAAATCATATTTCCTTAAAACCTTTCTTCTGGTAGATGTGATTAGCTTCAACTGTCACACAGGTTAATAATCTGTAACTGCCTACTTAACTGGAGAAAATGGGCGAGATTGTCACGCCCATTCTGGTACCTCCCATTCAAAACAGGGTGTTCGACCGGGTTGTCAATCCGATAAATCGCGTGAAACACTTCGACCTTAATGAAATTAGGTATAAAGCTTCACGTTATCAAAAGCTAATCACCGATTAAAACAAGGCTGATTTTGCCACGCCCATTGTGGTACCTCCCATACAAAAATTGTTTGGCCGTCTGGTGGTTCGGCATTAGAAGTCCCGCTAAACCGAACCAATCTTTATGAAAGATTGTACTAATCAGTATTTAGCCACATAAAGCTCTCCTATAGAAAATGAGCTGTTTTGCCACACCCATTCTGGTACCTCCCATATAAAAGTTGGGCGGATGACCGGTTGATCGACACGATAATTTTCATAAACAACAACCGATCTTACTAAAAAATGTCGGTACAAGACAATATTTTGCTAAAGGCTACTGTGTAATTAATAACTGACCATTGTGCCACGCCCAGTTTCGTACCTCCCATACAAAAGTTGGGCGTAGTTGGGGTTTCCCGACTCGATATCTCTAATATATCATAACCGATCTTAATAAAATTTGGTACTGATCAAAATTTTGGCAGCAACTTGCCATGCCCATTTGTGTACCTCGCATAAAAATATTGGGAGGGAAACTAGCTAATTTGGGTATTCAATAATATTTAGCGCAATGTCGTCAATCTGCTATTGAAGATGGTCACTTTTGAGTATGGGCGTTTTTTATTTAATAGAACTCCCACGCAATGGATGACGTATGGTACGGTCAGGGTATGATTAAGTCGGTTCACCCGACTGAAACTTATGTACTGGTTTGAGTTTAAGTTCAGTAAAAACCCCGATTGAAGGTAAAGAGTGTGGGTTCTTAGCTTGAAAATGACGGTTTTGTTTTGTTGTACCTGAGATATCCAATTACGAGGAGACAAGCGATCACAATTTGGACGATGACGTCGATTGCCCCAACCTAACCAAGATGATCTATTGCCCGGCTTAAGAACAGCAAAGCCGCAGAAACCGATGGATTACCAGCGGTGGTGTTTAAGGCTGGCGGCGATGATCTGATAAGGTGCATGCATCAGCTCATTAGCAAAATTTGGTTAGATGAAGGCATGCCCTTCGATTGGAGTCTTAGTATAATATGGCCCCATCTCTGTGCCAACTATCGTGGAATAATCGCTTTATCCATAGCATATAAGGTTCTATCAAGTATAATGTGCGAAAGACTAAAACCTAATATCGCTGGCGTGATTGGACCATACCAGTGTGGCTATAGGCCTGAAAAATCGACAACTGACCAAATTTTCACGATACGAAAAATCCTGGAGAAGACCCACGAAAAACTAATTGATAAATGTAATCTATTTTTCGATTATAAGGCGGTCTTCGATAGCCCGATACGGGAGAAACTGTACGAAGCAATGTCTGAGCTTGGTATTCCTGCAAAACTCATACGCCTTTGTAGGACGACCTTAACGAACACCAAATCCGCAATGAAAGTTGGTAAGGATCTTGCCGAACATTTTAAAACTAAGCGAAGCCTCAGGCAAGACGGCACCCTATCGTGCGATCTCTTTAACATCTTAATGGAAACCATTTTGAGAAAAGCAGCAGTCAACATGAATAAAACCATCAGCAGCAAAAGTCACATGCTGCTCGCGTATGCTGATGATATTGATATCATTGGGCGCACAATGAGAGAAGTTACTGCGGTGATTTGGAGAATTGAGAAGGAATCAGCAAAAGTTGGTCAGAAAGTAAATGAGGTTAAGACAAAATTAATGGTTTCCACGAGCTTGGCCTCGTAAACGTTGATAACCGTTATAATTTCGAGATGGTGGACGAGTTTATATACCTCGGATCTGCAGTAAACACAAACAACAACGTCAGCCTTGAGATCAAGCGGAGAGTTGTGCTAGCGAATAGATGTTATTTTGGGCTAAGCAAGCACTTTAGAGATAAAGACCTCTCTCGAGTAACAAAAGTCCAGCTATACCGGACTCTCATACAACTTGTTTTGCTTTATGGCGCAGAATCCTGGGTCTTATCGCGAAGCAGGCGAAACATCTGTAGGAGTCCGATAATTGTATGTCCCTACTCCGAAAATTGTATGGCCCTACATTGGATCCCATGACCCATGAGCTGTATGAGCTATATCCTGACATTAACATAGTTAAGCGGATCAAAATAACGCGATTGCGCTGGCTAAGCCATGTTAGTAGAATGGATGAAGACGAACCAGTACGAAGGGTTTTCGAAACCGAACTCAAAGGAAGACGAAAAATAGGAAGACCAAGACACCGGTGGAGGGATGAAGTTGACGAATCTCTGCGTACACTTGGTACTATGCGTACACTGGATAGATAAGGCAAGAGATCGAACTGGTTGGCGAAATATGGTATCTTCGTTTTATCAGGCCCTGACCCACTGAGGTTGTTCGAGACCGGATAAGTAAGTACATTTTGTTTATACCGAATATATTTTGATTGTACTAAATATTGTTTCTGAAATCAAAATTGATTTTGGACCAACATCACTTACTTGCTTTTCTAATGTCGTTGAGATAAAAAATAGATATTCATGTTTAGGGACTACATATGTAACTTCTTTCTTTATGAAATGAATGAAAGCTATCTTCTTTGTGTATAATTTGGTACAGGCAAAAGTTACCCTGAAAAATTAGGGCAACAAATTAAAAAAAAGTAATGTTGGTTTAAAATCAAATTATTAAGTCAATTAAACTACATATATTCGGTGTAAACAAAATTTAGCCGGCATTTTAAACCCAAGAAACCACACTTTCCTGTAAAGTGTAATATCTTCAAAACAGTATGAGATACAATTCAAGAAAGTCGAAAAACTAAATCTTATTTTTTCGTTTTTTAAAGTTCAAAAAAAGCTAATAATTCTAATACGGAAAAACTTTAAATTTTTTGTACTCATTATGAACAATTTCTTCAAATTGTGTTAAAAAAAACATAGAATTAAAAAAATCCAAAAATTTACTTTCTTTAAAATCGAAAACTAAGAAAAGTAGTCAAATTTGGAATATTTTCTAAACTATACCCAATTCACGGATTTTTAATCTTAATATATATCTAAATAATCCTCGACTCCTTGCCTACTTACTTACTTAGGTGGCCTCAAACAACCCAGAGGGGACAAGGTCCTTACAAAATGAGGATAACATGTTTCTCTCAAGCGAAGCCTTGGTTGTCCTATTTGTCATTGTCCTTCGAGTACATCTCCGAATATCTTTCGCACTGCCTTTCAATACCTAACCAGCGTCAACGCGAGATACATATTACACAGATAGTGTTTCAGCCGTCGTCGATACTCGCCGTTTTCTATTACAAGACCACATAGTTTTCGGAGCATGTTTCATGGATTCCAATCCCGCTTTTTACAGAGAAATCCCGCTTTATGACGTTTTTGTCTTTAGAAAGATTTTAGCTTGGAAGTTATATTTTTTTAAATATAAACTATTCAACAGTCACAAGCAGGATTTCAATTCACATTGTCAGACGATCGTTTCGAAGTTTGTAAACTTCATCATCGGAGGCTTAGTTGTAGGTTACTGAAATCTATTAAAATGTGTCACTTACTAATATAATTTTAATCGATTTTTCTTCACATTAGTCTGGTATATTTTTATATTTTTTTACCGATGGTTGGTTCATAAAGGTTGCATAATCAGGTGCTTATGCCAGACAGGTTGTATGGGAGTCTAATATTATTGGAGCTTCGTTTCTCGAGAGAGGGCATCATCTCTGAAGCGATTTCTTAACCCGAAATAACAGCTGTTATCAAGCACAATTCTCCGTTTGATTTACAGGCTGACGTTATTGCTTCTGTATACGGCAGATCCAAGGTAAATGAATTTTTCGATTACCTCGAGTTTATAACGGTTATCAAGATTCACCCTTTCATCCAATCGGGTGCTGATTCCTTCTCAATTCTCAGTATGCTAGGGGTCCAATCATCGGCCATGCATTTATCTTGCCAGATTTTTCATGTGAGCTGATGCATGCATCTTTCCAACTCATCACTGTCATCCTTTAATAGCTCAGCCGGTAGTCCATCACCACCTGCGACGTTATTGTGCTTAAGCCATTCTAACTTCGCTTTGGCTGGGAGGGGGCAGTCGATGCCATCGTACTGTATTTGCTCAACACCGTCATCTATATTGAAGACTCCTGGGTACGTTAAACATAGAAGTGATTTCTCCATATTCCCAACATACTCTGCACGTCTACGACAAGATTGTCGGCCTTATCTCAACACAATGGGGGCCCTGATCTATGGCCGTTGGCTTGAGTTTGTACTGTTCGGTAGAATTTAGAGGCCTCATTCTTCCTTCTGTAAGTTACAATTTGTGCACTCTCGTGCTTTCTCCACAACAGTTGTATTTCTTAAATTAACTGGCTTCCTCTCTCCCCTTCTCCTTATGACGCTCTGTCGCGGCTCGCGTTGCACCTGATTGAAGCGTTGCCATACGTGCAGCGTTCTTTTCATAACTTGTCATGCGACACTCTTCATTGTATCATGGTTTGTTTTAAGCGGGTTTTGATCACCTCAGAAATATCTACTCAACACCTGAAAATTTGAAAATGAGATAATTCGAAAACGGGTACCTCAAGGCAAAAATCCTTCAAGCAGTCGTCATAATTTTGGATACACTAACGAACCGTCATAGTGGTGCATGATTTGCAGAACCACTGTGTATTCAACAAAAAATCAGTTTGCAAACGGAAAAAACATATTTAAGATCGAAAATCAAATCGCGCATCGTCGATTTGACGAAGGATGACGCTGCAGGATTAATACGTAAACACAAAATGCTATTGTTGTTTTCCTGTTGGATGTTTTGGACTAATACCTCTATCTCCCTTATTATTAAAGTAATTCTTCCAACGTCCAAAGTTCATATCACACCGGGCCTAATGTCATCAATTTGCTGAGAGAGATGTTCCCTCCAGTTATATCTTTACTCTATGATTTATATTTAAAATAAATCGTTTTGACAGTATTGCCGGGTAATTCATTAAAATTTCAAATTTGAAAGAGATATTATGGGTTGTCATTCAAACTCACAAATTTACGAAATATAATTATTTTTTCATACTAATTTGAAGGTTGAATTTATGAGAAATACTACGATGTGTATGATGTATTTATGAATTTAAGTGAAAACTAATATTATATTAATGAAAATTTTAATTATTCTATAAATATTTAACACAATCTAAGTTTAATCTAGTTACCGTGTTGCGATTTCTTCCAAAATTAAGTTTCTACAACCGCGACACAAAAAACTAACCTCAACGGGTTTGAGGTGACGATTCAACTGTATACTACGAAAAAAAACTCACGACCATAACTCGCTACCACAACTTGATACATATTTAAAGGTAACGCAGTCTTTGCCACAAGTAGCGTCAAATAAAAGATTGAAATGGATAGTCCCCGTTTGCACAGCTCTTGTCCAACACTTTTATTTTCAATACATAAAATGTTTGTTGCTGAAATCTTTTGTTTTTTCTTTCTTTAGTGACGAATAGATAATTTATTGGATAAATTTAAACTTGGAATTGCTGAAATGAAAAAAGGGGGCCTTTTTGACGATATAATATATATGTTGTCAAAGCGGCAGTAGAATCCAAGTTGCGCACGATTACCATTGCAATACCAAAGATCACCACAGGTATTGTAATGTAAAATACAATTTATTTATACCCGGTGTGCCAACCTCAAGCGCTACACTTTTAATTTCTATGCATTCAGAGTTCATTGCTTAAGTCTTTCCTTTGCATTTATTACTTATTAATATGACGACCCCATTATTTAATTCTTTTATTTAAATCTATTATTGTCTCAATGACAAACTACTCATTGATGACATAAGACAACAGCGATGTGTAAATTTTTGGCCGAATCACTGGCTTAAATAACCCTAGGTGATTTTTAATCACAGTCTACATAATAGTTTCTCATACCCATCTTGTATTTTTATGATAAACACTTTCATTTTCTGTTTAAACACTAAAATGTTTTGTTTTCTTTAAAATGCCACCAACTTTGTAATCAAAGACTAATCTGAATTCTTCAAAATATGTACATTGTCTTTTGCAAATTATGAATCATAATTTGATTATGAAAAATACCTCGAAAATCAGTGGCAGAGACACACTTTCATATTGCGTGCTGTTGCCATTTAAAATGTCATAAAATGACAGACTTAGGGTCTAACAATTTATGTTTGTTGATTTGCAAAAGAAAAAAAAACAATCACATGGAATTATATGTGCGGCAATCGTAACAATAAACAAAAGACAAATGATTAAATTAAAGAAAAACAAACGAGTTACCTTAAGTTGAAGTTTTCATAATGAAATGTACAAATTACCACAATTAGGGCAGTCATTAACAATGATACTCGTACTACTGCTACTGCTCGCTCGGAGACACAAACCATATGATTTCATTCTTTTGAAAAAAAACAAAACAATAATAATATCAGGGTAAAATTGTAATTTGCTTAAACAAAATTAAAGCAAATGCCACGTCATAATAACAAGCAACATTGTAGTCACTTGTAGTTGAAGCAGAGACATTCAAATAAAAGGAAAACAAGAAAATATAAATTAATTTGCTTACTTTCAGTTTTTATTTAAAAATTTAAATTGAAATCAAGATTTCTTTTATTTACTTTCATTCTTTAGTTAGTACAGTATGACAACAACTATGAATGAAATTGCATATGATAGGCATAAAGTTTATGAAAAAGTTCATAACATTGGTGACAATAAAAAATATACAAATAATTTGAAATCGCCTCTTTCAGTTTGGTTTCTTATAAACAATGTAATAAGTTAGTTAATTATGGTTTCCAAAAACCCATGAAGGATAGATTTGTTGTTGTATTGTGGTCAGATGTCAAGGTTTGTTATGCTCAGAAGAAAAACAGACAGCTAATTGAAATGAATGTCGAAACTGAAGTATAATTATATTTTGCAGAAAAGTTTGTTAAAAACTTTACACTATTTGAACAAACAGTTAATTGATATACAAATGAACGTAGCATGGGATACACATTGTTGAATTTAAATTCTCCTCTAAACTAACCAACCTGCAAAGGTTGGAGACTGGTCTTTTAATTGCCATAATTTTGTTTATTGTGGATCTGTCTATTCAATATTTTGAGAATGTTGGTGTAATTTCTTCAATTACGTCTGCAACTTATACTAGATCAATTGAAAAGTGCTTTTTCGTTGTAGCAGAGTGTTATGTCTGCCCAGAGGTTACTGCAAATTCCAAGCACTATAGTCGAATGCAGCGCACACTGGTTCCGAATCGATTACCAGCGGCTAAAATGCAAAAACTTTTGAACTATTAATTACACTGTGCAAGTCGAAACGAATCGAACTGCATCATTAGTTTTTTGCCTTACAAAAATTTTTTCATACACAATTAAAATTTTTTAACGAAAAAATATTTTTTTTTTAAATTTATTTATAACTGCGAAACTGTGTCTTATTTCGGAAAATAGTATAGGTATAGATTAAAGGTAATGTAATTGTTAATTTTTCTAAATTTGTTTAAACAAAATCGGTGGAGCCGTCCTCGAGTAATAGTGACATGTGTATAAACTTGTCTCAAAAAATGAACTCTAAAAATGAACTCAAAATTAACAAAAAATTACATGAGGTGTCAGGGTTGGAACGAAGTTCCTTTCGCTATATGTTATGTACTAGTTAGTTCCAACACGCCTAAGGCGCCTGTTGAAAAATACTGTGATTTAAATGGATCTTTAAGAAAATATACTTTTTGTAAACTGATAACCTTTTTTTAAGAACTTTTTTATTTATTGAATGTATTTTTTTAAAAACCGTAAATTTTTAGGTCCCTTTTGTAAGAATATGTATTATATTTTCCCGAAAAGGTCCTTTCTTTAATGAGAGGTACTTCTTTTATTAAAAGCTAATGTTTTTTTAAGAAAAGCTACCATTTTTAATAAGAAAGCTTTCTGCAAGAAAAAGCCTAAGAGTATGAATTTTGTTTACAAAGAAGTACTTTTTTTAAGAACAGGTACTTTTTATAGAAGTGGTACTATTTTTAGGAAAAGGTTAATTTTTTAAAAAAATTTACTTATTTTCAGAAATTGCTACTTATCTGAAGAAAAGAAAATACATTATTTTATTTTTAAGAAAAGGTACTTTTCAGAATAGGAATTTTTGTAAGGAAAGGTACATGTACAATTTTAAGAGTAGGTACTTATCTCAAGAAAAGTTATTTTGTTTTACAAAAAAGGTACTCTTTGAAGACAAGGTAGTTTTTTAAGAAAAGGCAATTTATTGTAAGATAATGTACTTTTTAAAGAAAAGGTACTTATTTTAAAAAATTACTTTTTTTTAAGAAAAGGTACTTTTTGTAAGACAATTAATTTTTTTAAGATATCCGTAGGTATTTTTTTTGAGAGAATTTACTTTATTTAAGAAAACGCACTTACTTAAGAAAATGTTATTTTTTAAACTTCTTTCACTTTGGCTTTTCTAAATTTACTTTTTATTCGGTTCAAAACTACAATATGTAATAAACAGGCTCCACCTAGAAAATTTCCCATTAAACAAAAAATATCCCCCGATATGTTAGTCTAGACACAAACCAAACCAAAAACACGAGTGTAAGAGTAAGTGTGCTGCCAAATGTAATTCTATGCTCATGGTTGTATTTCATGGATTTGCCAGTCTTACACTTTGGCTTTTCTAAATTTACTTTTTATTGGGTTCAAAACTACAATATGTAATACACAGGCTCCACCTAGACAACTTCCCTTTAAACCAAACCGAAAGTACCCAAAATAGTTGATAATAATGGGTTGTAATAAAGTAGTTAAAAAAAAGTTGTTTACAATTTTTTCATTTAGCCCCCATCACGCAACATGCGATAAGGAACTTCGTTCCAAAATTCTCATATCATTATCCAAAAAACCAAAAAACTAATGATGCAGTTCGATTATGTCCGCATATGTTTTCCAAAACCTTGCACAGTGTTATTATTAAGTACTGAAAATCCCCGATTGTGGTAAGGAGTCAAAGATTGTTCTGAAATACTTAGGTAATTCATATGCTCTGGTACAAAGGCTTTTTCGATAAAATCCAATCAATATAGGATTTTTTATAATATTATTTTTGAGTGTTAACATCTATAGGTACGGGTAGGGCAATCTATTAAAGTGAACATACGTGAACATACGTGGTTGTTGTACAACAACAGTCTCTACCTCAAAATCAGTATGATGGTATTGATGTAGCGGCAGCGAACAAACAAGCAGGTCGTCGTCGCCAAAGAGTATTGAATAGTATAGAGAACTCATGGAACGAATTGTATGACTCAAAAGCACTAGCGATATCTGGCGAATGATTCAAAATGTATTACTCTCTTTTTGTCATAACTTGGTCCATTCATAATTTTTATGTGAAACATTGATGCCTTTTGAAACATTTATGCTTTGTGTATTGTTTTATGTAATAACATTGTCGAAATGGTGCATTTATATTGAAATGTTCTATAAAGAGAATAAGACTCGTTTATGCTCTTTTTCTCAGTCTCTCTACATGAGAGCGGAAAAAGAGTACAATAAGTTCTCTCAATACTTTTTGTCGTCGCTCTGTTTATGACAAAACAAAAACAATTATTTCAGTGAGCTAAATATTGCTTTATTTATTTTAGCAATATTACATTTAATTTTAAAGCAGCAAATACTATTCTTTTTTTTTATTTTCCAATGTAACATTTACTAATGTGTTCATAGAAATCGCCGTGGGCGGTGCAATGGTTAGTGTGCGCGCCTCTTGTGCAGGAGATCCTGGGTTCGATTCCTGCTCCGACCACCTTAAAATTTCTTTCGACGACGGTCACCTCCCTTAGTGACGGCGACACTATCGAGTACTTAGCCATGAAAAAGCTACTCAAAATACCGTTCGGAGCCGGTGTTAAACTGTAGGTCCCAATCAGTGAGTATAAAACTATAAAGCACACAGCTCACTGGTTGTGAGAAGCTCTCCCCAATTCCTTCGTGGGATGTAATGGGAGACCATTTTATTTTTTTTTCATAGAAATCGAACAGGTACCGTGTAACAAAAAGGTGTTAACACATTGCCCGTGAGTTCGAACACTCATTGTTTTTTTTTTTGGTTAATTAAATACTTAAGAACATAACATAAAATATTATTCAAAATGACAGCCATTTGCTTTCTAGCACGTCCGAAGTCTGACCGGCCAATCGTCTATTGCAGTACGCAGCACATCCATAAACGCTGAAAAAAACGGTCCTAGAAACATATTGCAGGGAACATATATGTTTGCAAGCATTGTTTTCATGAATATTTGTTTCTTTGTTATCTGTCACGTTCTTGTTTTCAACACTTTTCAAGAAAAAAAGCCACAAATGATTATATTATAACCTATTAATCATTGTGTCTCAAACATGTAATATTGAATAGCAAGCACAATGTGTTTGGACACAAGTATACTATATTTGCCACAAGCTACAAACACGTTATATTTGCATACAAACTACATAAATTGACAAACTTTTAAGCGTGTTGCGAAATAGTCCACTACGCGGATAAGTGGACGCTTAAGTCATACCAAATTTGTTTGACGAGTAGTGCAAACCATGCCCTCTACCCGATGGACAATCATCCGTTGAAATAAAGTTTGGTAAAATGTTTTTCACATTCACTGATAGGGACGTAGAGTTCAGATTGGTATTTTGAGAAGCTTTTACATAGCTAAGTACTCGATAGTGTCACCGTCAGTAAGCGATGTGACCATCGTGGAACGAAATGTATGGTACTCAGAACAGGCATCGAACCCACTTATCATGTACAAAAATCGCACACACTAACCATTGTACCACCAACGGCTACGTGAGTGAGTGTAAAACTATAAAGGACACAGCTCACAGATTGTGAGAAGCTCTCCCCTATCCCTTCATGGGATGTAATGGGAAACTATTTATTTATTTATTTAAATTGTTTTTTAACCACTCTGGCTTATGGCTTCACAACCTTTTCCAAAACGTTAGATTGGTACATCTTTGCCGAATTGTTAACACCTTTTTCGCAGAAGTGGAACATGTTTACCCCGTCATTGGCGACTCCCCACCACACTATCACAGAAGCAGAATGGTTACCTCTTTGAAGTCTAGGAACGAGTTCTGATACTTGACGAGATAGCTGAGCATAGACTCTATCATTTTGTTTATTCAAAGACTCCTCCACAGTAAATATTTTCTTATCGGTAAACAGAATTCTTCTGTGGCCGTTATTGGTGTACTGGGGAAGCAATGCCACCGTAAGTACACGCAAAGAAAAAAACTGGTTTCTTCCAAACGAAATCTGAGATAACTGAAGTTCGTTTGGGGACTGAAGTTGCGAGAAACGACCTTCTGTTAAGCCATATATGTCACTTCGTTTGGGAGAACCGAAAAATGTTTGCAGCAAATGAGTTATAAAACATATAAGCTGAAAAAACGTTTACGAGAAACGAAAAACGATTCCGATAACTGTTTCTTCGGTTACAGCACCCGAGTTGTAGTTGCTCCAAACTAAAACCGTTCGCGAGAACTGAAAAACGTTTGTAGTAAACGAGTTGTGAAAAATTAGAGCTAAAAAACGTTTGCGAGAAACGAAAAACGGATCCACCAACTGTTCTTTCGGTGACAGCAACCGAGTTGTAGTTACTTTAAACTAAGAACAAGTTGATGTTGGTTTTACCCATAAAGTTTGTTTTAACTAATGTTGGCATTTTTGTCTATTTTTTCACTGTCTACTTACACTTCTGTCTCGCATTGCATTCAAATAACAACTAAAAGCTCTGCAAACTACAACGCGTCAATTGTCACAAGGACAAGGTAGAAGCATTAGAGTGTGGATAAGACTGTGTATACAGTCGACAGAATGAGAGAAATTTACTTTCTTCGTAATCTGTGCTCTCATTAGAAAAATTACTAACTTCAGTTATCGCAAACGTTTTTTAAATTTACGGCAAATGTAATTTTGTACGCGTTTGATACAAACGGGAACTCGATGGTAACAACATGATACATATTTTCGATATACGAGTTTATTTGGGAGAACTACGTGAACGGTTGCGATTAATAAATTAATATAAATCAATCAAAGTATTGTTGAGGCAACCGAGCAATAAACGTTTTTTTTTTCTTTGCGTGTAGATAAACCTGTATGTCTTTTTTCAGCTGCAAGTCCAAAATCATATTTAACGATGGGAGATATGGAAACCTTCTATATATTAATTTCCCGCGACAACAGTTTTTGCTTTCACAGTGGATTTCGAAGACTACGATTCTCTACGGCTTTAACGGCTCTCGGAGTTGGCACATTGCGCGTACGGCCCGATCTCAGCCGGTCTTCTACTCCACCAGTATCCCGAAACAGTTTCACATCACGATAAGCAAAATTACGAGTGACCCCAAGTAGTTGTAACGTTCGATAAATGACGCCAGTTTCCATTCCACATTTTTTTAGGGCAATTATGACAATACAGTTTTCAATATCGCCCCATTCCATAATTATCGTATAAGAAATGGACGACGAAACTGAAGTATAAATGTCAGTTGTCAAAAAGCTGTCAAGATACAGAGAGTATGTTCAGTGGATTTCTTACAGTGCGGGCGGTAAGTATTGTACCAGTACTAATGAAAGTATTAAGTAACAAAAAGTAAAATATTCTCCATTTAAACTGACTTTAAATGTCCGATGTTTGTCATTCAATTGTCATTTAATGTGAAAATTTTACTCGAGCTTTTAAGTTGAGATTTTAAATGACGAGGGTGGAACTCACCCTAAATATTGTTATGCCATATATTATGTTTTGCTTTTGGTTTTTTTTTAATCTTTATATTGATGTATGATGCTTCTCAAAATACCGAGGTTGTGTGAAGTTCTCCCCGATCCCTTTATGGCATGTAATGGGAAACCATTTATTTATTTATTTTTTTTATTGATATATGAATGTAATATGATTTTCCGTAGCGAATTATTTTAAATAAATATTTAATGTTCTAAATAAAAAAATTTAAAAATTTGGTAATTTTTGGTAACTTTTTTGGAAAATTCTGGTAATTACTATCATTATTTAAAAAGTACAATCCACTTATTTAAAAATTAATTTACTTTTGTTGATGTATCTGTTTTGACGTTTGATGAAATTGTAATTA
Organism: Phaonia tiefii; assembly: GCA_963931995.1. Classification (NCBI taxonomy): domain Eukaryota; kingdom Metazoa; phylum Arthropoda; class Insecta; order Diptera; family Muscidae; genus Phaonia; species Phaonia tiefii. The sequence continues at coordinate 88,982,062 of OZ008367.1, read as the reverse complement.
AAATATCATTTTCAGGTTTCGAAACACAAAATCACGATATTTGTTATCCACTGTCATCATACACAACCAACAAGTTAAACCCATTTAAAATGTTCGTTTCTTAAGTCTTTCGTTTTGAATCATTCGAAATCAGCCATTCTTGTAAAAACTTAATTTTATAAAAATTAATATTCACTTTCATTTTTAATAAACATATTTTATTCTTCTTGACATTAAATAAGGAAAAAGAAACCAAATATTTACATGTTTTTTCGTTCTCAAAAATGCAAATTTTATTAAAATTTTATTAAAACTTTTGGAATTTTTTTCTGATTCTACAATAACAACAACAATGTATAGTGTCATTTAAACCAGAAAAAATTATAGTAAGAGTGAATAAAATAAAGACAACACTACCAACAAAATCCACTAAAAACAAACACGTACATGTGTATACGATATATCAAATGTAAGAAGACAAAAATAAATTTCACCACACAGCTGTGTTTCGTGTTATTGTTGCCGATAATTTGGTTTTAGTTGTAGTTGGAACTGACAATATTGTAGTATGTTGGTGTTACTGCTGTTGTCTCTGAAACTGTTGATGTTAATGTTAAATTATAAACATAATTGCTTATCTGTTCATATAACATTTGATGTGAAATATGTTAGTCGGCATTGTTATTGCTGTCCGTCTCTCTTTTAAAGTTTTTGTGTCTCTTAACAGCGTAGCAAGGTTTGTTTTATTTTTATTCAGTTATTTTGTAAATTGTATTTATGTTTAACTGAATCTTAAGAATTTCAAACACGCACTGTTACTTTCATTGCTATTTTAGCACTTCTGGTATTATACGAATATTAAGCGGGGAAGCAGAAGTGACGGAGAAGTGTGGCAGAAACCCATCCACATGTGTATGGTGTATGCCGGGTCTTTTTTTAACGGTGATAATGTTGGAATTCAGTTATTAACAATTTTATGCAAATTAATTCTTTTAAATAAAGAAATTATTTTGTATTAAGATATTATAATAAGTGGAAGTCCATGTATAGACTTGGAGAAAATACGTAATTGATTAATAAGGAGTGGTTAGCAAATGACAAAGTGGGTCGATTTGATTTGTCTGTTCCCATTATGGATTTTTGCAAAAAAGGGAGAGTTTTGGCAAAGCAAAGTTAGAGTAAACTTAAAAGATTTAAATAAAGAGAAAAATTAAAAAGGCGTATGTATGTATGCATTTTAAAGTTCAAATTTAAAAATTCCACAAAATATTTTTCAAAATGACAAGCAACGGAAAGGGACCAAAGACTGGAACCAAATTGAAAGTAGAAAAGAATGAACGATAGATGATTAATTTGAAAGTCAAGGGAAAAATCATAGGTTAAAGTACTGCAGATCCACACACTCTCGCTTTTTTTGACTGAAGGTAATCGAACGTCTGAAAGTTTAAACATCAAGAGAATAATTGTGTCGCCGAAATTTGATAAAAAAGCTAAAATTGTCACTGAGAATGTGCAATATATGTCAATATATGGACATCTTGAATGCACAAAATTAAAAATGGAGGATTTTGTTCGATGTTACAGCAAAAAAGCTGTCAGACGTTCGATTCCTCTCGGAAGAAGCATAAAGTAAAACTTCAGATGAGATAATTGGGACATCTCGTATATGTTAATCTATGCCAGAAATGGTGGAAAATGAAAAATTTTCCAAAAAACAAAAATGATTTAAAAACAATTTAATTACTTTCTTGGTCTTGTATGTTGCCGGAAAATAACAAACACAGTATTAGTTTTTATGATCTGTAGCAATACGTATTTATTACAGGTGATAGCAGGAGATGTTGTTATAATGGAATGTGTTGAAGCAACTTCAACAACAATTTATCTATATTAATTGATTATGAATAAAATGAATTGTTAGTATCCTAATTATAAGCCAATTTAAAATCCTTGCTTTTATTATATTCAATAAGTTGTGGTAACTCTTATATCTTTTCCCTGTCATGCAGGGAAAAACTTTCGCTCAAAATACCAGTTGTGCCCACTTTTTAATGTTTCTTTAAATGACTGTATTCCCGAATTTATATTGTAATGACTTTGACTATTCTTCTGCCGCTAGCAACTTCACTTACGTAGCATCACTGAAAGCGGTAAGCAAAAGGCTCTTCCTAATCAATAAATCCGTACAATCTTAAACCTATACTTTTGGCGTTTTTCTCTTGTTTCATTTCATTGTTTCTGATCTGGATTTGTCGATTGCAATTTCGGGAGTTTCACTCATTTTACAGTCCAAATTCTGAAGGTCATCCCGAAGTTGTACAGAGTGCAACAATTCAATTGCAGGTCCGAGGCTGTAAAATTCAACGCAATGTATACCAACAATAAAACTGAGAAAAAAGATACAAAAACAAAATATGTACATTTGAATTTGCTAGTTTCGGGTCATAGCGACATGAAAAAGTCAATAAATCAGCTATCCTACTGTTTCCATCTGAACAACGACACCTTCATCTATGTTCAAATTTAAACTTCAATATAAAGACAAAAATTATTTTTGCGCGTTATTCGTCGTATTCCAGTAAAAAATCTTCCTAAGGAAAAAGCCTTCACCCTCTAATGAAAAGTTTTAACAATCGCATGCACCATCTATTGTTTTCTAATACCTTTGAAGAAAGGAAGATACATGCAGCATCCGCATGTCAGCCGTAATTAGAGATACGGCAACGATACGACAGCCGCATCGGTGTGTTTAATACATCAAATTAAATTATTTAAATTATTTGGGGGTTTTCTCCTTTTTTGTAACCTTTAACCTTTTGATCTGAATATGTTTTAAGACTGTCTATCAGGGAACCAATTATGCATGTAGAAAACGATATCAAATTCATTATCGTTTTTTCGATAGTGAATCCATATATTCGCATAAATTTTAGGCCTCAACCAAAATCCCCACTAGTCACCCGCGGAGAAAATAGAGTACAGATACCTACAGGTGCCACTTTTCTCAATAAATGTACAACATTAGGCTTGGTTGCAGGTTGAAATGGATTGCTTTAATAATAGCAGATAGAGGCAATAGATCAAAATAACCAACAATAAAACAGCAACAGCATTTCATTGTATGTGTTAACATTTTTGTGTTAAATGTAACACAAATGTATACTAAGAATAAAAGATAACAAATAAATGACATATTTAAGTCAATAGTTCTCGTAACACCACCTGAGTCAAAATACGTTTAAATTTCACAGTTCTCCACCCAAATGACATGACATATTTAAGTCAATAGTTCTCGTAACACCACCTGGAGTAATTCAATTTACGTCGAACATCTCTCTATCGCACCGATGGTTGATTTGGTTGATGCCTCAAATGGCTGTTCGGATTTTATGGCCTCATTTATATTTTGGCTAAACTTAATTTTTCCGAAGAACATGCAATTTTTCTCACAGCTATATCTCGGAAATGAATTGGAATTTTGTTTTCCTGTCTTGGGCACAATTGTAGCAATAGACTAGGAAAAAATAAATAGCGAACTATTTATTAAAAAACATTCATCACTTTCATATGATTTTTCCGACGAATAAGATCAGTATTGTAAATAGGGTATTGCCAAATATGTGTCATAAAATGCACGTGTGGTACTATGTACTTCATTTCCAATCTGATATTGGTACACAACAAGATTTTAAAATTTATTGAATGCAAATATAAACATTAATTACTCATTATTATGCAACCCAAAAAAAAAAACCAATTCTTGCCGAAAATATGTGCCGAAAATGGTAAGAAAAGATAAAAATTTAATTTTTGGAAATTTTTGCAATTTTGAGGCACTAGAAGCAGTTTTTTTGGAGTTAATTTGTTGTACACTTTTTTTCCTAGTCTATAGAGCTACTTAGATTCTGTATTTTGTAAAAGAATAGAAAAAAATGCAACTACCAGGTCCTAAAATATATACAATAAACGTGGGTGACGTGAGGCGACATAGGGTGGCACATTATGTAGAAATGCCCATATCAGGATTACTCAGTTTCAATCGCAGATTATCAAAATCGTTTTTGGCAAAATATACTCGAGAGACTTCTCTAAAGAGACATTTCGTTCAAGTACAGAAAATCGTATTCAAATATAAAAGTTTTAAATTTCAGGTCAATTCAATTCTATACAATTATGTCGCCGTCAATTTTTCGAATTAATTTCTTGTAAAAGATTTATTAATATGAATGATCATTGAATGCTGGATTTATCTAAATATGCATATATATTCAGTCATAACATATCCTATTATGAAAAAAAGTTCATGCCTTAAGTCTTTTGTTTGAACAATAGTTGTCACAAATATTTTGTTTTAATACTTGTAAGATAAATAAAAAATACTGTAAAAATAAATCAAAATAAAGTTCTTAATAAACATTACATACTATTATTATGTTTTAAACATAATGCTAATAGTGTCTTAATGTTTATTAAATATTTATTAATTCTATTGTTGTATGATATATGAGTCTGGATAAGATGAGCAGAAATTATAGATTGAATAAATTTTGAGAACAATAATTTTTAGTAAGTCTTACTATATATTTTGTTGCTAATATTTGAATATTTGATATTGCAACCTGAATGAAATACTAATACCGGTGCACCTCAGGCTTTCAAGGGACAAACGACACTGAAGCTTATCGAACTATTAGGGCGTTTGGTGTTTATTTAGATGGCTGATGATCCAACATTACTGGGCAACGGCAAATAAATACAGCAAGGAAAAATAAAATCTAGGTCATAGAGCCTCATGGAGAACTGCACCCTGGTCAGCACTTGTTTTATAATGGGCGGTTGCAATATACATTCTGGTAGTAGGTAATAAACAAAATCTCGGTAGACTGAAACTGCCAACCACCACCACCAAAATATTAAAGCACAAAAGGAAAACATACATCGACGACTCCCGCAATCGTTATAAAGAATACGAATTACGGACATATACCTGGAGTGCAAGAACCCGATAAATAACCGATGCCAATATTCCACTGGCTGATGTATTCAAAAGTTATAAGGCTGACGTTACTTCTATCCAGGAAATGCGATCGACAGAACATATTAGTTGTACATGTAAAGAAAACTGTGACATCTACTGCAGACATCATGAAAAAATCAGGGATTTGGTTGCGGATTTGCAGTTGACAAAAGACAATGACATCTAGTCCTTTGGCTCAACACGGTGGGCGTGGCTCTGCCCACTATTCTATTGAAAGGAAAATACTGGAACATTTAGTTAATTTGTTATGCCCCGATGGAAGATAAAGACGAAAAGACCAAGGACATGTTCTATGAGCGCTTAGAAGAAACCTATGACTATTGCCCTGCCAATGAAATTAAGGTTGTTCTAGGTAATTTTAATAACAGGATTGGTAGAGAAAATGTTCTTCAAACAACCGTCGATAAATTCAGTCTACAGGCCAGCACTTCTCACAACGGAACGAGGCTGATGAAAAACATGGTGGTACAGAATTCCAACATTAATACATTCACAAAGCTACTTAGTATCTGCTAATAAGGAAACAACGAACCAGATGTATTACATGGTAATTGATGGAACGCTCTCTTTCAGTGCAATAGATGTACATGTGATTTGATTCGATTCATTGCCTGTTTGGAGCAACGGTTCGCACAAGAATATGCAGAGCAAAAATCATACAAATGTGAACCAATGTGAACGACTATGGTACATGAGAATGTGGGTTTCATTCCCAATCTGGCCACCTTCCATTTCATTCGACATTGGTCACGTCGCTTAGGGAGTGTGTAAAATTGTTCATCCTGATCAGTAAGTGGAAAACTAGACAGCACACAGTTCATTGATTGTAATAAACTCTCTCCTGCACCTTCATGGGATTTAATGGGAAAAATAAAAGAAACTAACAGGATTACTAGTGCAAAATGTCAGCCCTCCCGATGACTCTAAGGCGTAGTGGAAACACATTTCCCACCCTATAAAATCTGTTGCAAAAACCCTGCTTGATTATGAAAACACCGACTCAAGACAAACCAGGGAACGATGAAGAGTTTCGCATGATAACTAATGACAAAAACGCTTCACGTATGGTAATACTTCAGCCAGCCGTAAAACGAGCTGTAAGAGAGTGCGATTCGGATACAAGGAGAAAGGTAAACCACCTATTTAAGCGCAAAACGGCAGTGGAGGAATGCAAAAGTTGAAAAAACTAAAATTTACAATAGGAAGAAGAAAGCACGCAAATTCTACCGACAAAAATAATTAACCGAACTAATGGCGATGAATTAGGGCCATGAAGATAAGGACGAAAATCTAGAAACAGGTGTGCAGGGGATATTTAAAAACCATTTCTCTGCATTACTTGTGCCAGGAGAACCAATGCAGGTTGAGAAAATAGACGGCGATGGTGCCGATGGTCCTTCTCCTAATCAAGACGATAACAAGACAGCAATTTCCCGTCTCAAAAAGCACAAAGCCCCAGTTGCTGATTAACTACCGTTAAGCTGTTCAACGATGGCAGCGATGAGCTATTATGGTGCTCAACAATACAAAACTTGGAAACTGGAGAAAACTAAGGAAACAGTTCCAATTATACACTAGTTTACAGACATATTGCCCTAAAATGCTCTGTTGCCGTATGACAATCTGCTTTTGTTCCTAAAGTGCATGATATGGATGCGGACGACATGTGGTTTCAACAAGACGGTGTCACATGCCCTATATCCCGAGAATAATGCAATCTTGTTTTAATATGAACTAAGCGACTTGTTTGGTTTTTTCTTAATTTGTTATCTTCTTATAATTGAATTTTGATATATATTTCGTAAATAACTAAAGGGCATATAAAGAGTGTTTCTTTTTGCTCAGATAGAACTTACGAAAGGGTTAGCTGTCAAACGAACTGTCGTACTGCCTCACTTTTTGACATTTATTAGCAGTATACTCTGGCAAATTGTCATGAATAGGTTCACGCTTGAACAACGCTGCCAAATTTACTTTAAAAATCAGTCATCGATTCGCGCTGCTTCAGTTAAAGCCACGAGCCCATCTTATGCGTTGTTCTTTCGCCGATTAGGCTCTAGAGCAGTTGGAAACTGACCCGATGATTTATCGCATAATTGTGTTAGGCGATGAGGCTCATTTTTGACTAACAGGTTTGTTAATAAACAATATTGCCACATATGGAGTGGGACCTAATTCACAACAGACCCTACAGACTCCATTACATCCAGAAAAATACACCGTTCGGTAGCATCATCGGACCCTATTTCTTCAAAAATGAAACCGGAGCTCCCGCTACGGTCAATGGAGATCGTTACCGCATTATGATCAATGATTTTTTTTGCAAATACGGATGACATTGATTCGGGCGAGATGTGGTTTCAACAGGCTTCGTCGCATGGATGAACCATTTTCGTTAATGTTTTTACGTTGCAACAATTAAAAGTCTCGTATATCCGACAATTTGGTAGTCGCTGCATCGAAAAATTGCATTCATAATTTCTTTTGCAATTTTTCATTCCGTTGCGGCACGAACTTACATTTCGATCCTGCAACAATTTAATTCAATTTGAATTTTGTAGAAAAATGGGTTAAAAGTTAAAAAGAAATAAGTGCATGAGATTTAAACTATTGATATTTGATATATTTCCCCCTTTTTATGGTTTATATTTATTATTTATTCATTTTGGAGTTTTGCTAACATTTATAGTTGACGAAACAATTTCATTATTGCAGCGAAACTAATTTTTATGAAGATAAATAGAGAAAATCAGTCAAAAAAATGTGCGAGCGTAAAAAAGAGGCCAGCAAGAGAAAAAGGTGAGGGTTAGTGTTGGATCACGTGCACATCATAAATCAGATCCTTTGCAACAACCAAAAGTGGTAGACATATTTCTCCGCCAGAGTAATTTAAATAAATTAGTTAAAACAGACTAATTAGTTATACTTAGTAATAATATTTTATTGTGAAAAATAAATTGTGTGAATTTATGTGTGTCCTGTAATCGTATGTAATAGATAAATTAACAGAATGCAAGGAGTAACATAACAGCTATGAAAGTGACACATCAATAGCAGAAAAACTATCAATGTCGAAATCAATGTAAACGAAGAAGTCAGGTGAACAAAATGTTTCAAGTAAAACGATCATAAAAAGTAACAATTTACCCAACAATGAAATGAATCCAATCGGAATTTTAACAAATTTAGTTAAAATAAATAAAAGAGCAGTTGAAGAAAATTCTTACAGTGCGATCACTGGATAATGACGTGAAGGTGTGGCGCTACAATTGAATGACATAACCCTCAACACAACAACAATTGCATATCTTAAAAAAAACAATGATGTGGTTCTATGTTAAAGGAAGTTTTGAACATAGATCAATTGCGGTGATGTAACCCATATGGAAGTAGAGCTTATATTCATGGTAAGTACAGACATATGTAGATATGTACATATCCAAAATAGAAATCTTATTAATAAATTCCTCATATTTGTTTTTAATTGCAGGAGCTGACTATAACGGCCACAATAACACTCAACCCCTCGACTACCATAATCTTTCTCCAGTCGAGTGGAATGGATATAATATATTTAGGAATTTAAGACCATTTTCGAAACAAAAATTCAAGAAATTGTTATCAAAACACCTGCAATGTAATACTCACAGTGTATTTATGTACAATAAACAATAAATAATTTCAAACACGCTTTAAAACATTCATTGCAGCAATGAAACAAAATCATAGCAGCAATGAAACAAGTTCATAGCAGCAATGAAACAAAATCATAGCAGCAGTGAAACAATTTTATTGCAGTAATAAAGCAACTTCATTGCTGTAATGAAAAAAATCCATTACAGCAATGAAATAAATTCATTGTAAGAACGGTACTTATTCATTGCAACGATGAAAGAAATTAGTTGCAGCAATGAAAGAAATTCGTTGCAGCAAAGAAACAAATTCGTTGCAATAATGAATCAAATTCATTGCAGCAACAACCATACTTTCATCACAGTGACTAAAAATTTGCGGTTGATGAACACATTTTTGTAGCGGGAATGAAACTGTACGTTAGCTCAATTTCGATGATAAAAGTTGTTGGGGTGATGAACATTTTCATCCCTGTGATGATGCTTTTCCGTTATGTGTACGGTGGCCATCGATTATTTGAAATCGAAATTTGGTGATACGTTGATTTCGAGAAATGTCCTCCAACGTCGTGCGATTTGACACCTCTCGATTATTTCCCATATGAAGTCACTGGCGTATGCTGATAAATCAGCACCAATTGACGCCTTGGAGGCCACAATTGTTCATGTTATTCGCGACATACGGCCAGCAATACTCGAAAAAGTGACTCAAAACTGGGCTCACTGAATGCGCTTCGTCATGAACAGCCACGGTGGCCATATGCCCGAAATCATTTTCAAATGATAATTCCATGTATTGATCTTTCGAATACAATATTTTTTTGATTAAAATCAAATTGTGTTATCTTTTACAAATTCAATTTCTATTGCTCTTAAAAAAAACTTCCTTTAAATATATAGAGAAAGACTAGACGTACAGAGCTATAAGGATATATTTGCAAGGATATACTACACAAAGTATGGAGCTTCAAAAATTCTATTAAAATTGTACAGGTATTTTGCAACAGAATTCAAGATCCTACCAGTCTTCTCTATCTTAGTTTATCTAAGATAATATTATGGCTCTTGCCAATACTCATGCAAATTATATTTGGACGGTCAAGTGCATTTAAATTATTATAATTATGATCTAATAATGCAAAATGTAGCAACAATTATAGTTATTTTTGTAGCAATAAAAATCAAGAAACCATGACCATACGGATTTTCCTGATGCAGTAAAGGCCTCCATTCGATAAACTCATTCATGAAATTTATTACTCATATATCGTGAAGATTGCCAGTACATCAATTGATTTGTTAAAAGGAACACACGCAAATGTAAATATACGATAAAGTGTTACGAAAACGCCTTAGGTGAACTAGAAATCGGAATAGGAAAAGCAAAAGCAAAAGGAAAAGGTAAGAAAAAGCGGTATTTACTGCAAAAACAAGCGAAGAGATGTAATAGTAATAAAAAAAAGAAATAGTGCTTAATGTATTTTAAGATTCATATAAAAAATGATTTCAAATCAATGAACTTAAAAAATTTAAAAAAAAATAATGGTGATTCGTAATTTGGAAGAAATTTAAATTTCTGTATACAATCTTCAACAACTTTAAATTTACTTCCTTAAACTTTTCTAAATTTACTTTCTAAAACTATTTCCAAAATATAACAATGTCATTTCATTGTCGCTAAGAAGAACTGTGACAAGTGAAGGTCACGCCAGTTTTGTTCTTCGTTATGTAGAACATAACATCACAAAAGACTTAAGCAACAAACATGAATCTGGTTTAGCTGTTGTCATTACTTCTTTTTCATATTACAAGTATTAAATCATGTGTAGTGTTTTGTTTTAACGTTGAAGTAGTTTTTACCTTTTTCTTTAACTTCTGTGTAGTTAGACTTTTAAGAGTTATCCGTGTGTGTGCGTGTGTTTTTTTAAGAATAATGACAATATTTTGTTGAAATTTAAACAAAAACACTAACACTGTTTAAAGGAACATCACCGATCTAGATGTTATCTCTTCGATGGACATTTAATAGTATTTAACTACCGTTGGTTTGTTCGTATTTTCTTCTTCTTCTTCTGAATTCTGATGTTTAAACTGAAATTCAATTAGCTATTTGAAATTTCTTTTTAGCCCGACTACTCTTTTTGTTCTTTTTGTTTCAACACTATTTCTTATGTTTTATCTCGACTTTTCTTCAATCATATGAACAGAAAAAAAACTGCCTTCCTTTCTTCATATGTTTTCCATTCGTCTGGTTATTTCCATTAAGTTCACTTGTAAAGTTATTTAATATAAATGAGTTGTTCGATTTTAATCCCGTCAAAGACAACCGTATCGCCGTATGGTCGCGTACTGAATGAAACTTGTAAGTTGGTGAACGAAGAAATTTTTCTTTTTCTTGAGTTAAAAAGAAAGCACCACCACCAATTTTACTTTGTTTTACCTTTTGGTTTTATTTCTTCAGTGTGTACTTTATGCTGCCATCGAGGAGCAGCAATAGTACTAGTATTTGCTTTTGCTTTTGTTGGTTTCTTTTCATTTCTTTCTTCTACGTACCACACTATACCGCATTTTTGCTGCTTGCAAAGAAGACGCGTATTACAGCGCAGTCGCAGCTCCAGCTACCGGGCCCCTACTTCTGCTACTGCTCACGGCTAGCATGGCACTCTAAACAAACTTCATTATGAAGTTTGTGAGTTAAGTGCGAGTAGATTTTTCAATATCTTTAAAGATTTATAGTGTTAAAACTGATCGTTTAACTTAATGGCAAGATAAAGTTTTGAAAAATGTAAAGATTTTTCTTCGTTAGTATTTTATGGGAAACCAAATTTCAAATTATTTTCTGGAAATCGACAAACAAACGTATAATAAGTGTAATCCCATTCATAATGATATTATATCGTACATACATACATGCATCTTAAATTCTATAATTTTCTTTAAGTGGCAATAAATTGTTTGCTTTCTTTCCAAATGAGGTGTCATTAAAATAATTCTACCTTGACGTAAAAAGCTTAAACCAGAAGAGGAGTTTTGTTGTTAACACAATATAAATGAAAGTGCTAGAGAATAGCATAAGCGAATAAAAACTATTAATGCAGAACATTTAAATTTGAAACGAAAGACTTAGGCATCAACAAATTTTTTGCGTTATACATTTTCGGTTTTCAGTGAAATATAGATTTTCGGAAAATGTCCACTTCATCTGCAAAGGGAGGAAAAAGATTTAAACAACAAACTTCCTTCAGGAAAATTCGTTATTCAACACATTTTCTCTCTCTTTGATTTGCCAGTCACTTTAATGTATAAAATCGAAAAGAAATTTTGTTTATACATGAGTCAAAGCTCCCTGCTGTAAGATGATTCATATTTATTCGTAGTAGTCACAACGAATATGTTGTAATATACGAATCTGTGCATAACTTTAAAATCTTGTTTCGTATTGTCGAAAACATGTGGCACTAGTAGGATGTTGAAATTTCGCGATTATTCATTGATATTTACTGAATATATTTGGAGTGAAAGACTTTTTTTTTATAACATTACAAGACTTTTTAAATCTCACAGTAGGTAAATGCACTTGCATGTGAATAATTTTGGCCAACAGTTGGTATCGAATGATGGCGCTGAAAATTGAAATACCTGGAGATGAGTTCAGCTCATTGTCCTACTACTTATAATTTCGATTCGCCAAACAAACTTTTTGTAACCATTTATTGAAAATTTTGAACAACTAATGAGGACTAAGCTATATTTCTCTTAAATTGTTTAGAAAATCGCTTAGATACTATGAGTCGTAATTCTTTATTGGTCATGTGCAATAGAGTGTACTGAATACCCCGATTTTTGGGTTTTCAATCGAAATTCCATTCATTCGAAACTCCAACGGCCGGAAAGAGACTATACGTACCCTCGTATAAGAAAATGTTTGACGTTCCCGTAATCAACTTTTCAATATGCATCTTTTGAGACCCCTTTGAAAACCTAATATGCAACCTGTTTTAGGTAATGCAAAACAAAACGAAGATAAATCAAACTGTTAGACCTTTGTGGCCTCTAACAAGTAAACTTAATGTAGGGTTTCAGAGGGTCATTGACCTTATCTATCCCACGAAATCTTGTCCTACCCTGCTTTGCCAAGTTGTTTCATAGTCGAAAATTGTTAAAGTCGTGAATTTTTTAAATATTCTCTATATAGGGCCTAGGTAGTACAAAACAAGTTCTACCAATCTGCATAATCCTGGGTCATATCGAATGCTGCTGAAACCTCACTGATAGTCTTGGAAAGAAAGATAAAAAATTAATAAATGGTTTCCCGTTACATCCCATAAAGGGATTAGAGAAAGCTTCTCACATTCATTGAGCTGTGCGCGTTCTAGTTTTACACTCACTGATTGTCACCTACAGTTTTACACCGGTTCTGCACGGTATTTTGAGAAGCTTTTTCATGGCTAAATACTCGACAGTGTCGCCGTCACTAAGCAAGGTGACCGCCGTCGAAAGAAATTTAAGGTGGTCAGAGTAGGGATCGAATCCACGTCCTCATGCACAAGAGCCGCGTTCACTACCATTGCACCACCGACGGCCAGAAAGAAAGAAAGATGCTCCGAAATATAATTTGAACTAATTTTTTCATAGGTTCAGGTGAACTGAATTTTCAGTGATCTTGTCGCGCAAGACGTTTTTTGAATTTTAATTAAAACTCGGTCAATAACCTCGATTTTCTTAGTTTGTAAGTCAAAAATTTTAAATCAACATCTAAACCTCTTCCGAAAAATCTGAAAAAATCTCAGTAATACTTTACACTAAAAGCTTCCAATTAAGCTTGAGCAACTATGAAAATCGAAAAGAAAAATGTTTTGGGACACCGTAATGTATATTTTATCTTAAGATCACTGAAAATTCAGTTCACCTGAACCTATGAAAAAATTAGTTCAAATTACACTAATTTTAAACATAGACTAATGTCATATCGAGCTGTCATTCTTATAATATGACATTTCCTCTCACACTATTCCTGGTGCTGTCGATGCGATAGAGAGTTATTTGATGTAAATTGATTTACACCAGGTGGAATTAAAAAATTTGTTGTGTTCATGTCGTTTTGATGAAAAGCTGAAATTTAAACATATTTTGGATTTTTTTGTTATATTTTATTGTTAGTATATATTTGTGGTGTATTTACACAAAAATTTTAACGCACAAAACGAAACGTGGTCACTGTTTTTTTGTTGGTTGGATTGAGCCATTGCCTCCATCTGGTATTATTAAAGCAATACTTTCCAACATGCAACGTCCATATGCAACCACACCACACTTCGTAAATTTACTGGGACAAATCGCTACTCTATACGTCAATACTCTATGATTGTAAATTAAAACGCTGTATTAGTTCAGCATAAACAGACTGTCAGCTCATTGTGATGCTATTTCGCTTATTCAAACCACAATTTATGCTCGCATTTGATATTGTTATAGAACTGCTTCTATGGAAGCGGTTAATTTGCATATATTAAATATCTTTGAAATTGCTCGTCCATTATAGAGCTTCTTGGGTATTGTCTTCATTGCCCTTGTCGATGTGATTCTATTGTACCACTAATAAATATATAATACTACATGCATTGAAACTTTTTCAGCTTTCAAGTTGTATTCTCCAGTTTGTATTCTCCATCTATTTTCAATCTACTTATATATCTCGCCTGAATAAATCAACTTCAATGAGTATTTTTTGTGTGATATTTTCAATTTAGTTTTTAATCCAGAATGACTCCCAAGTATTCCACCTTGCTAAAGACTTATTCCATTTCCCTTTCCAAGTGAGAAACTTTTGATTATGCCGCTTGCATCATGCGTTGTTGATGAGATGCGAGCAATGGTAATCCTACTAGCCGAATAATGTGCAATACAGTGTTAAATAAATTTGGAATCTAAAAGAAAGAATCTAGGTCACTAAGCAGATGTTCCATCATGTTTTTTTTTTATAAATATATATGTATATTGTGAAATTATTTGACATTGAAACCTCAAATTTTTTGGCCAAACTAACTAAACATAATCCCATCATGACGACCTTTCGTTTCAAGTGAATTTGTAAGTTTTACCACTTTTATTTTTACTTTGAGTGCAGAAAAATAGTCGTTGTACTTCAAGTACAGAAAAATGAAATTGCACTTTTCCTCACCTTAACAGCGATTGAACATTTGTTGAAAATGGAAAAGAAAGTATTAGTTTTTGTTTGTGCTGCACACAATGAGGCACCACCACAAATGTCAAAGCATTCAAATATTCTTAAAGACCTAAACAGAAAAAACCTCGGTGTACGGACGTACGGTTTACCTTTTACGGTGTAACTAATATGTCTATAAACAATACGAGTACCTACGTATGATTGAGTACATGTGTATAACACCGTGGTTGTATTTGAAAAAGTCTACTAATTTCGCTTAACTACCAGCAAAGTTAGCAAAAGTTTTTGGGTACAATTTATGTAAAATACATAAAGAATTGCTTGCGATTGAGGTACGAAGGTGGTGTAATAAGATTCATGTTTATTTCTAAAGTATTTTACAATTCATAGAGTAAAAAGAAGGAAATTATTACATTGTGGCTTTTATATTTCTTTAAAATAATATTTAATTACTTTAAACTAAATTATATTTATTTAAAATTTAAAAAACTTCACATCGACTTGTAATGACTTTAGCCATTAATTTACGGGTCAGAATTAAAAATATGTTCTTGGGAAGAGGATTTTCTCCTTTCGTTTTTCTGTTTAATTACTATTATCTATTTTTTCTTTAATATTATAATATAATATTACAAACATATTAATAGTCACTAAAAAGAAATATAAAGCCTGTTTTTTATTCCCTGCTAAACTAATTTTTCGACGACTTTGTATGGGGTGTTGCTTAACATCGCTTAGTTCCCCATACAAAGTCGTCGAAATATTATTTTAGCATGGAATAATAAATATAAACCATGTATTAGGATATTTGCTACGGAACAATAATAGAATATGTCCCAATTCAAAACTGTAAGAAGGCAATGAGTGCACTTGGATGTTGTTATATAATGTAATATATAATACCCTGTTTTATAACAAAACTCTACTATTTTAGAACAATGGCAGTAATGGTGATTTCGTGTCTAAGAAAGAAACGGGTAAGAAAAGAACATAGAAATGTAGCATTTGCTCACAACTGTATTCTTCCTTCTGCTTTTTTAACGTGTTTTATTTACCTCGCTTATCTGAAATTTTCGACCAGTGTATATGGAGATGTATGCGATATTAACCAATTTTAAGCGACTCTTCACTAGAGTGTCCAAAACCGTAAAACCGGAGAAACCGGTTAACCGATCTTTTTGCTATTAACTGTGTGCCGGTTTTTTAAAAAACGTAATTTTCGTAACAGCTTAATCGGATTTTGCTTAATTTGTGTTAATATCCCTAAAAAAAATTAATAATAAATGATATGATTTTTGAATTTTAGTGAAATTTTGGAATTATTTATTTATTTATTTATTTACAATATATTAAACTTATAGTCAATACAAGATTAATATTAAGATTTATAACACTGGCGACTAAGGCCTTCAGCTAATTTGGAATTAAGAAACATGATTTCCATTTTGAAATATGATATAAATGACTTATCCAAACTTTTTTTTTTTTTTTTTTTTTCAAAACGATTTTACGATGTGAATTAGAATTAATTAAAAATTAATTAAGAATTAATTAAGCGTTTCAAATATTTTTTTTTATCAAATTTCAAAATTAAAATTATTTGATAACTAAATGTTTTAAACTTAATAAGATTTTCATACATGAAAATATTTTTAAAATTTGAATATGATTTTCGATTTTAAATCAGGTTAAAGCGAATATGAACAAAATTTTAAATTTTATATTAACAAGCATTCCAAATTGGAATATGATATATGTATATTTTTTAAAATGTGATGATTTATTCGACCTTTCCTATTATATAAATAGGCATTTAAAATTAAAATGTTCGAGCGTTACATGTATAATTTAATTTAAAGCAAAAAACCGAAAAAAACGGATCCACCGGTTTCTTGAAAAAATGATTTTTCGAACAAACCAAAAACCGGTTTCTTGAAAAATTGATTTTTGGAACAAACCAAAAACCGGTTTCCAAAAAAGGTCGGTTTTTTGGACACTGTACTCTTCACACAAACTGGCCAACAAAGTACGAACATAATGGAATTCTTTGTTATTCCCGCTAAACTAATAATTCGACCAATACTTTTGAGAAGTTAAGCGATTTTAGCAGAAGTCGCTTAAAACAACTTACCGCACCACAAAAAAGGTAGAAAAAGTAGGTTTGTAGGACAAAGAAGACACACCAAATGATAGAAAGTCAGGAATTTTACCGGGCAACATTCTTCCACATAACACGCTGAGAGGGCAGAAAATGCAACATTTATTTATTGAGTGCAACATTCTCAGAAAAGAACGCAAAACCTTGAAGTAGGGTTGCATTTTTTTCACAAACAAATTCACTTTTAGGGCAAAGGGCTGAACAAATTTAGAATTTTTTGTCAGAAACGAAATCGCCATAAGTACAACAGAAGGACTTTTGCAATGAGGAAAAGGAAGAATCTTCTGAAGATCTTCTCTACACGTGACCACACGATGATGTCTTCTATGGGACCATTCTTCTTTAGGAATCTGGTATTAACACATTTGAACGTCGATCGTATTTTGAGCTTCTTAACCGCTTTAACTTCGATATCCTGGTATTTTTTCAACACAGATCTGACGTGAATAAATAATAATTGAACCATCTCGGAAAATAATTGAACCATCTCGATTGTGCATAGAATTTAATTCGATTTGGGCAACCATTCCGAGTAAACGCCCTCTCGGCAAACAAAAAAAATGGTTTCCCATTACAATCCATGAAGGAATTGGGGAAAGCTTCTCAGAACCAGTGAGCTGTGCGCTTTTTAGTTTTATACACACTGATTGGGACCTACAGTTTTACACCGATTCCGATCGGTATTTTGACAAGCTTTTTCATGGCTAAATACTCGATAGTGTCGCCGTCACTATGCGAGGTGACCGCCGCCGAAAGAAATGTAAGGTGGTCAGAGCCGGGATCGAACCCAGGATCTCATGTACAAGAGGCGTGCATACTAACCATTGCACTACCGACGGCAAACAAATGATGAGCCAAACCCAAGCATTTTTTACAGAAATATGAGTCAGAGAGTGGCAGCAGCACCGGTAACATTCAAGAGAATTATTTTCTAATTGTAAAAGTACACAACGCAAATGAAAACCGATGAAAGTCTAAGTGTATAATTTACTTAAAAACCAGTACAGCAATTTCAATTGGGTGAACCGACTTAAACATACCCTCACCGTAAGTCATCCATTGGGTCCGACTTCAATTAAAAAAGGTTTATATTTACCCTTCCGGGCGTGGTAATTGCGTCTATATTCAATGGCACAGTAACCTTGCGGAAAATATTATCTAACATCCAACTTAATTAGTATCCTAGGTGGTTTTGGAGATTTATCATAACTTCCAGCCAATTGTCCGCCTAATAATTGTATGGGAGGTACAAAAGTTGACATGACGAAGTTGTTCATTTGTAATTAATCATTAAAATACTGACCAGTATAAAATTGCAATAAGATCGGTTGTTTTTCTGGGAGATATCGTGTCGGCCAAACGGAAAGCCGGTCAACTTTTGTATAGAAGCTTCAAAAGTTGGCGTGGCACAGTAGCCAATATTAAATTACAAAGTAACTATTAACAAAACATTGCCTAGTACCAAATTTTCTCAAGATTTGTCGTGTTGATAAACCGGACCGGTTCTTTAAAAACCGAAAAACGGTTAATCGATTTGAAATAACCGGTGAAACCAGCTCTTCGAAAATAGCAATTTTTATAAAACCGAAATACGGTTTACCGATCGAAATTCGGTTAATAGGTGTCGGTTTTGAATACACTATCTAATACCAAATTTCATACAGATTGGTTCAGTTTTGCTGGAGTTATCTTAACGAACATCCGGCTGACAACGCAAATTTTGTATGGGAGGTATAAAAATGGATGTGGAAAAATCACCCTTTGTTTCAGTGGGTGACTGGCGTTTGATAACATGAAACCTAATACCTAATTTCCTTAAGATCGACATTATTTTACGCGATATATAGTATTGACAACCCGGACGACTACCAAGCTATTGTATGGGAGGTACCAGAATGGGTATGGCACCCTCGTTAATTTTCTAAAGTTTAATGGACTTTTACGTATTAAATGTAACCAACCAATGTCTGAGTTGAAGTTAATCAACCATGACAAAAGAAAAGTTTTAGAAGAATCATGATTTTGAACTAGATGCGTCAATTTGTATGGGAGGTACCAGAAGGGGCGTAGTCAAACTGCCCAATTTCAATACCAAACTAAGTTTGGACAAATAATAGTTAGTGACAAAATTGCATTGTGTTCGGTAAAAAGATTTACGGCAGTTATTGTGTTGACCAGCCAGCCAACCGGACCGACAGACGGACTTGGTTCAATCGTCTTAAAATGAATTTCGTCCAAAGATACTAATGGCCACTTTCTCAATGTCCGGTTATCTTTTACTGTACTTAAAATTTATCTGGCCGATATCAGGATGTCTAACGCCGTTTAGTACTTTATCGGAACGATAAATGCAAACAGCTGACAACTGTTGCCAACAGCTGGTTTGTTTTTATGCGTTCTTCCACCAGCTCAACAAGTAAATGTTACTCGACAACTGAGAAGTTCTTCCCACGATGTATTTTTGATTGTTTTCTTCCATAATTTAAATAAATTACACATTGCACAAGAACAATTTTAAAATAAACAGTTGATATCTTACAGTGTTGACAACTATCGTGTAGTCGTACATTTCATCAGAGTTGCCGGACAAAACATTTAACATTTTGTTGTATGGTCGTCGGTGGTGCAATGGCTAGGGAGCGCGGCTCTTTTGCATGAGAACTTGGGTTCGATCCCTGCTCTGATCACCTTACATTTCCTTCGACGACGGCCACCTCACTTAGTGATGGCGACACTATCGACTACTTAGCCATGAAAAAAACTTCTCAAACTAGCGTTCTGGTCCGGTGTAAAACAGTAGGTCCCAATCAGTGAGTGAAAAATTAGAAAGCGCACAGCTGTCTGGTTGTGAGAAGCTCTCTCCAATTCCTTCATGGGATGTAATGGGAAACGGTTTTTTTTATGAGGAAATGAAAAACCTTAACAGACAGTATATCGTTCCGATAAATTGAAGTACCGATTAGTAAGCAGACACTTTAAAGCCCGTGTTAGACTATTAGTGCAAATGGAACGATTCGCGGAGACAGAAATGGAATGAAACGCACTTCCATTTGACAGAAATCGTTCTATCATTCTGCTTCTGATTTATACCATAGATTACTATTAAACTAGATTCCCCAATTCTCTCATCTGACGTTTCACTTTACGCTTCTTCCGAGAAGAATCGAACATCTGTCAGCGGTTTTGCTGTAACATCGAACAAAGTCGTGCATTTAATTCACGATGTTCATATGTTTACACAAATTGCACATTCACAGTAACAATTTTTGCTCTGTCTATCAAACCTCAGCGCCAGAATTGCACTCTTAAATTTAAAATTTGCAACTTCCAGACGATCCCCTGCAGTCAACAAATTAAGAGCGAGATGGCGCATCTCGTATAATATTAATCTATGATTTACACAATACGTTTTGGGGAATGCAATACAACAGTTATAAAATAAAAATAGAAAACAGTAAATTGTGAACAAAGACTAAACATTTGTAAAAAGTGACGAAATAAAAGCTATTATTGTCGATTTCTTTTTTTTTGTTCGTTAAGTAGAGAAGAAGAAACAATTTGGCAACCCTAGTAGAACAGAACCAAAAAAATCGACGCGATTCAATCAAACACATTTCTTCCCCGCGTTATACCTTGATTATTTCATACTTTTTACATACTTTATCTAATTTTATTTAAATATGGTTGGAATTACTATAGTTAGATACAATAACATCATCAGAAAACTGCTTGTGTATTGAAATGTTCAACGAAGAGAGTAAGAGAGAGACCAGAGAATCGACGCGCTTCATTCGTTTACTTTGTTGGCATTTTACTCCATGAGTAAATTTTCTTCTCTAAACTATAGTACCTTCAAATTTTCTTTCGGCGGCGGTCACCTCGCATAGTAATGGCGATACTATCGAGTATCTAGCCATGAAAAAGCTTCTCAAATTACCGTTCGGAATCGGTTTAAACTATAGGTCCCAATCAGTGAGTGAAAACTGGAAAGCGCACAGCTCAGTGATTGTGAGAAGTTCTCCCCAGTCCCTTCATGAGATGTAACGGGAAACCATTTATTTATTTATACTATAGTTGTTTTATTCAACATTTTTTGAGCAAAATCAAAAAATTAGAGAATCTAACAGCTCTGTCAACATTTTGTCTGCAAATCGTTCTCCTCAAGTTTACACTATTCCATCTTCTGTCACCAAATCAAAATGTTAACATATCCAATGATAGAAATGGGTGAGGGTATAATAAACTTAGTTTTACATTACGTCCCATTAAGGAATTGGGAAGAGCTTCTTACAATCAATGGGCTATCTATTTTTATATCCAACATGGACGGGTCAGTTGGCAAAACGATTAACTTCATCCACAAAAAAGCTGGAGCAACTGAACTTTCCGGAGCGTTTTAAAATTCCACGTTCACTATAATTTCAATCTAAAATCGGCTGAATTTTACGACCTTGGGAACACGCGCTGGAAAACCCTAAATATGCAGTCTTGTTTGAATTGAATCCTGAGTCGGGAACAAGTTGTCAGAAAGGGGGAAATTGCCCTAAGCCCAAAAATCCGAAAAAACGGGCCCCTGAACTTACAGGTAAGTGTTGGTACTCAAATGAAAGGAAATCGTCTTACGATTACATTGGTGTCATTACTTTTCATATCCGAAGGTTGTAGTCAACAAAAAATTGCCCCAAATTCGACTTTAGGTACATAGGGAATTTGATACCCCACGCCTGAGCCCGGCCGAGCGACTAGATGGAATATAAATATATCGATTTTAACATAGGTCTAGCACACGGTACGAGCAACGTAGAGAGGAACCAATACCACCAATGAAATCGTGAGAAGATTTCCTTTGATTTGAGTACCAACACTTACCTGTAACTTCAGGGGCCCGTTTTTTTTTTTTTTTTGATTTGTTGGGCCTTAGGGACAATTTCCCCCCTTTCGCACCACTTGTACTGTATTCTGTGATCAGTTCAAAAGAGGATGCCATTTTTGGTTTTTTCCAGCGCGTGTCCCCAAGGTGGTAAAATTTTGCCCTAAAATCATATACTATTAGTATTATTTGTTAAATGGTTTAGTTTAACCCACAGACACTAACATACCAACATTTTGGAAAAGTGAAGTTAATCAGTTTGGCTTCTGAACGCCCCATACATAGTAAAAGAAAGTACTAATACAGGTGGCATAAATTTGTAAGCGCAGTACACCATAATAATGCGGATACTAATAGAAGGAAAAAGCAAACAAACCATTGCTTATAATTTTAGTTTCGTCACACTGTGCCTTATTAGCCTGGCTATATGAATAAAACATTAATTGTAATTTGTATTTACACCAAACACAACAAAAATGGTCTTTGTTAACTCATCGTGATTGTATTGTTTATACAATATTATTTTTTTGGGAGTTTTCTGCACTGACATTATCCAACTCCTCAGTTGGGAGTATTCAATGAAATTGAGCTGTTCACTCAGCAACAACACAATTATAACGGTGACTTCCGCTTTCACTATCACTTTTCTTCTGTGGCATTCTGTCCGCAATACCGTCCCTCCATGTGACCATTATTTACATTACTTCTTCATCCAGATTGTAAGTAATGCTTGTGTATTGCACTTGTTTTAAATACTTTTTCATTGAACTGCGGGTATTAAGGGATTTAATGGCCAATAAAGTCAATTTCTACTTGGTACTGAAGTCAAAGTTACACACACAATAAAGTAAATTAACCCAAAGTGTCAACGTATTGGACATTTGAATTTTGTTTTTGGTGAATGATAAATACGCGGCGGCGTCTTTGTGTAACAATTTAATGAATGAATTTCAGGGATTACAAGTGTTCAGTTTCTTATGCCAAACTTTTTATAATTGCTTGTCTGATGATCGGTGTGAGAGATTTCGTGCACTAGTAAGAGGATTATATAAGATCTTATAGAGGAAGAAAGTTTTTGCTTGAATAAATATAAAAATCAAAACCCTTTACAACCGATGTGAAACCCTAGATAGTGTTAAGAAAAACACGGTGTTGACAGAGTAACGCCACAGCAGTAACATACAGTGGCGAGCAGATGTGGATACATTCTAATCACATTTGACTTTGAATTGCCGTAAAACCCATAAAACCACAACAATTCCTATCATTCTTCTTTATTAATATTCTTTATTAATCCCAAAAAACGAACACATAACTAGATTTTCTAATATTTAATGCAAAAAATAATTTTTTGAGCTTATGCCGTAAAATCCAATGTATCCACTTATACCCGTTTTGGTTTTTGGTGTCTGGTAACACTGACACATGGGTCAAAAGCACACGCAATATTTACCATTATTTGAATTATTGTGAAATTCAACAGAGTAAATACTTGTTGTGCCACCGTTGACAGTTTCGTGACAAAATTAAACCGAATCATTGAAATGATAAAAAAACGGTGTTTCAACCCGTAGAATTGCTAAAGAAGTGGGTGTTTGCCATCGAACAGTGCTGCAAGTTAGAACAACCCCTAATGTAGAGCCGCCAGAAGCGAGGAAATCGCGACCAAGATTGCTTACCAATAGATATACTGGAGCTATGGAGCGGGTAATACCGACCAAGCACGTCACAACACCTAAAGAAGCTGCACAAGCCATAAACAAATCCATTTATGGGTGGAAAGCACGTAGAACGCTTCGACGAATTGGGCTGACAACGGCAGAACAACGGACGAAACCAGCATTATCCGCGAAAAATGTATCGGCGCGTCTCAAGTTTTCCAAAGAGCACACAAATTGGGAGCGTCGACGACCGGAAGGGGGCAATATGGTTGGACCAGACCAAACTCAATCGCTTTCAGTCGGATGGTAAGCAATATTTCTGGCACCGCAAACGTTGAAGAAGCATCAAGTCAAAGAAACAATGAAGCATGGAGGAGGTAACTTGATGGTGTGGGGTTGTTTTACTTGGTGGCATATCGTCCCATTAGTAGAAATCGACGAACTAATGAAAAAGGAAGATATCTTCGTATTTTGGAGCATAATTTACTAAATTTTGTGGACAAATGCGCGTATTCCGAGGATCAAGTTATATTTCAGCAGGATAGAGATCCTAATCATACGCACAAAATTGTCAAGCAATGGCTCGCTAGCCAAAAACACAATGCAGAGGCCAGGCCAAAGCTCGGATCTTAACCCGATCGAACATTTATGGGGTTTGTTGAAAAACTACTGGCTATATACGAAAATGCACCACAGAACTTGAACAAGCTATGGTCTCGGGTACATGCGGAGTGGGTCGATATGCCAAAGGAACACATCGAGAAACTGTATAAAAGAATGGTCAAACGAATAAAATGTATCATTAAAGCCAAAAATCGTTGGACAAAATACTAAACAACGTGATTAAAAACAATTAATTTTCGAACGAGCCATGGTACAATAATATCTTCATGGTAATAGCAGCGCGCGTTGTTGTTGTTGTAGGCAGCAACAACAGGCATTTTGTTTTTGTTCTATTCGCTTCAGCTGTCAAATTCTACACAAATACATACCAACAACACAAGAATGCAAAAGAGTACAAAAACAAAATACATGTGAGTCTGACAGCCGAAGCGAAGAACCTCATGAAAAAAATGAAAACAGTTGTTCTTATGACTTTACCATGAACATATTATTGTACCATGCTCTTACCTTTCTCTCCAACAAACTCAACAATTGCCAAAGCAATTATTGCCAATGTAAACACTGACGTAGGGCGGTAAATCAATAATAAACATCCACGATAGCTGATGTTCATACTCCTGAATGACAAGTCTGTGGTTCGCTGTAGATTCAGCTTAAAATTGATATCTGTGACAAATCATTTTGCAATGTTCTCGACAAATACTCAGACAAAATTAGGCCGAATACCACATAGTGATCGAATGTAGATGTTCGGTCAAGACCGAAACCGAGAATTCGGTCGGACTCAAAGAATTATAGGTAGATTATCGATAGCAACCGACCTAGGTTGCGTTGCCAGTTGCCGAAAAGTTATTACATATGGCAACTGGCAACTGACAGCCAGCAACTTCAGTTGCTTCATAGTGGTTATATTGGCAATCACGATTTTTTGGTTGCTGTTTAGTTTTTAAAACAAAACAAAACGTTCAGGTGAACTATAACGAGTCAAAAGCTGTGGTTCCGAAGAAAATCCTAATTTGTTGTTGTCAAATTGTAATGTTTATACAAATTTGTGCATAATAAATACAATATTATTATTTATTTAAAATAGAACCTAACTTATGAAAAAACCAAATTAATGAAAAATATAAGAACACGAAAAAAATTTATTTGTGTTGTCGGATAGACCTATGGGGCCCACAGGGTCCAAAATACGAGTCCAGTTAGAGATTGCTAGGAACAGGCAACTGTGGATACTCAAATGAAAGATATTTTTATCCCAAATTTAATGGTGTCTTTGTTTTTGTGGAACGGCATCTGTGCACCAAGATAACACCAATTTACCATATTATAGTATGTCTTGGAATTTAGTGTGAGTGTTCAAATTAAAGGGAATGATGAGTCTGCTTCATTGCTAGTCATTTTAAAAACATTCAAGAACAATTTTCCAGACTTTAAATAAAAGGTCTGGAACATAGGTCCGTCGGACAAAAAATAACATATTTTTCGTTTTCTATATTTTTCTCTAATTTTGACCTTTATTTATCAAGTTTTGAACTGCGATCGAACTCCGGCAATTTAGCCCTAGTAGTCATGTGTTTGCCTGAAATCAGCAACATGTTGCTTCAGTGGACTTTTGTTCCAAATGAGGGCATCGTGAGTAGTACCAGGATGTCTGTCGTCAACATACCCGATTACGAAATGCGAGTCGCACATCTAAAATTAGATCATTGTTATGAAAATAATTATTGTAGTATTATAACTTACCAGCGAAACATTCAAACTAAACTAGCCTTTCCTATTTATGTGTAAATGGCGAACTTCTTTCATCGCTCCAATGACACGTACGTGTGTCCCATCTTTACATCCCATATTCCTCCGTCATTTTTGAAATAATCCACATCTTACAAATGTTTTTTCAATTAGATGCACAAGATGCACCATGCCACGGTGGAAGTCGTTGCCATGGGACTTTTGGAAACTTCCCTCCGTAAAAAACATTAAAGCTACACAAAAATTTATTAGCGGAGGTATTGCTGTCGTGACTTCGTTTGAAGTCATTTTTCAAAATATCCACTAAATAAACTATTCCTTCTTTTGGAAGGCGAAAATATGCCTTGAACCTAGTACAGAATTGTTTATTAGCACTTATTCTCAGCAATAACATTCACGCATTGTAGCCGGCAATTCTAAAGTATTAGAGTTATATCTTAAGTGTCTTCTAATAGATGCCACGTTTTGTACTTTGTCTTCCTCGGCAAAAAATAATTCCACTGAACTTATCATTATTATTAAAAAGTTTTTTCTTTTCTTCCTACAGTCACGTTTATTTCTCACACACTTTAGATTTATTGTTTGTTTACATTATTCACAGTTGGCGAAGTGTCAAAACTGTTATCCACGGGAAACACTGTTACCTACGGCAACTGGCCAAAGTTGCCATACATAATACTAATTTTTATTTCAGTGGCGTTGTCAGTTGACAACGCAACTGAGGTTCGGTTGCTATCGATAATCCACCCATTCTACAAAAATGCGTGCGGAGGGAAACACAACACTTCACAGAATAACATTTTGTATTTTGCGAGATTTTTATTTATGAATATTTGTTTGAGTGAAATTTTTTATTAAACTGTATTCCAAACTTCTAGTTAAAATCTACTGAAAAACTATATATGTATGTATGTATAAATATAATTTAATTAGAAAGAATGCACTAAATTGGATTCTTATCACAATAAGACTGTTCAACTGTATTTATATTTAAAATTTATAAAACAACCAACGTAAATGGGCTAAGAACTCATGAACCCACAAATTAGTTTATAAATCCTCGACAATAGAATGTGTATTATACAAGGTAATTCTAAATAAGGGTGTGTATAAGTACTACATGCTCTATTGATGTTATACCAATCGCCACCTAAAATGCAAAAAGACGTAATAATGATTAGTATATCAGCAGCTTTTTAGTCCTAAAATGATTCAACTTTCGTAATAAATGTAACCTTATACTGTACATATACTTCGTATGTGTTACCTACGGATTACGCTGGAATTTCACAAGCTCTTCTTATGAATGTCGGGATATTTAATAAAGTGATATGAATTAAATAACTCAATTTTTATTTACCGATGTTTTATATACTTGTTCAGCTGTTTTGTTGTTGTTACTAAAACAAAACGTCATTAGGAGTTGGGAAACGCTGCAGGATCATTTAAAGCCTTTTTAAATTGAATCGAATGGATACAAAACGAACATTTAAACTTCGATATTGAATCGGCTATTTTGATCCAAATAAGTCTATAATGTGTAATTTTCATCAAAAAACGTTAATTAAAAAGTTAATAAAAAAGTTTACAAAATCAATTGAATGCTGCTAAATTAAAACAAGAATTTTAAAAAGTAACGTTAGACGCAGGCAGGTAATCCTAACCACTGGGCAACTAAACAAAATAAAAACAATCGCAGAAACAGCCTTTTAGTCGATCAACGGACTTGATTGAAAGGGTTATCAGGAGATTTGTTCCATTCCTTCATTAATATCTGCTTCCATTGAGAAAGACGAAGATTTGGATTTTCAGCTTTAATACGTGGCAGGTTAGCAGATTCAAAGGTCTTAAAAGCGGCTCGCATACGTTTCTCAGGATGCTTATCTTCCTCATCATCTTTAACACTATTAAATAAAAGATTGAACAGAATATGTAAGGAACAATAATACAAGGGACAGGGTAACAAACAAAAACTAACCTCAATACAGCTAGAGCCTGTTCAACATTGGTAGCTACTTCAACTTCGGCCATGGCCCTATTAAGATTCTCCTCAATAATGTTGGTTTGGACAATCACACGAGATTGTGGCTGTTTTGCAGCATTTATAGCATCAATAGCTTTTTGTTTCTTTTCCATTTCCTCCAAAACCTGTTGGCGGTTAATCTTCGCCAATGGTTGTTTACCCTGTGTCTTGATAGAGCTCATTTCTTGATCAAGAAGAGCTTTGGCTTCCGCCTTCCTTTTGGCTGCGTCCGCTTTTTTACGTTCTTCCTCCTCGCGCTTCTGCTGCTTTCGTGCCAAATTACGGTCATCATCAATCCACAGCCGGTCCTCGGCAGCTTTAGCAGCCTTCTCCTGGTTGATTTTCTTGGTGGCTTCCTTACGTTCACGGGCTTCTACGGCTTTACTGTTCATTCCCACCTTTTTTGGCATCTTGCAAATAATATTTTGGACAATTTGTTGGATGTCGTAAAATTTTGCGAAACTGCAAATCTTTTGTTGTGCACAAAAGCAATTGCTTG
Source organism: Phaonia tiefii (assembly GCA_963931995.1). NCBI lineage: Eukaryota > Metazoa > Arthropoda > Insecta > Diptera > Muscidae > Phaonia > Phaonia tiefii. The sequence continues at coordinate 88,953,639 of OZ008367.1, read as the reverse complement.
TCACTTCCAATTTTGTGAAATGTCAAATGCATGCAAGAGATGGAAAATCGTGCAATTGTACTTCTGGTACTATTGCAACCATAGTGTAATAATATAAGTGGAAGCATAAGCCCAGCTGATCAGGCATTTTGTTATCGGGTTGTTTCTTTTTATCATTCTTTGTTTACGTAATACACTCGAAGTGTCAAACTTGTCGCATCATTTGTTTTGAATCTTCCTTGCCCTCTTTGCTTACGCTGGTCGTTTCACCGCCTGTAGTTTTTTTGATGGCTAAAAATATATAGAAGAAGTAACTAAAATTACCTACATACATATGTACATAGTGGAATTAGTAAAGTGACCGCAAGACGAGTTGTTGTAATTTGGAGACATTTTTGTAGTTTTGACAGCACCGAGGTAGTGTCAAAATCAGCTGATTCCCACTACCTTATTTTTTTAGTCATTCTCTTTTGTTTGACGTTTGTTTTAGTTTGCAAGACTTCAAAGAAAAGGAATGACGAACTGCTGTAGGAAATTGGAATTGACTGCTATGGCGGAAATTGTGCAACTCAATCCAAGAACGTCGAATCGCAATTGATTTATTACAATCCGCACTCAAGCTTTCGGCAACCGCTTCCAGTCTGTGGTTCATTTCTATGGAACTTGTGCCTGCAATATTCTATTCCACTCACCTCCGTCTATACTCACCTTTGGTTTTTTGCAAATGCAACAACGGTTCCCCATTTTTTCTTTTTATTTAAATCTACTTCTGATTTATTTAATTTTTTTAACTAAGATTTTTAAACTTTGTCACTATTTCAAATGCGCGTCTCTTTGATAAGTAAACGTTTAGAATGAAAATAAAAAGAACGGATGTAAACAAACACAAAAAATATAAACAAGTTTGACGTTCCAAAAGTGCACTGAATCAAATCAGCTGATCAACAAATAAAAAAAGTTAAATCAGCTGTTCTTATGCGGCCACTTTATTATTACACTATGCATATGTATGGACTTACTGATGGATACTTACCAATTTGGATCTTAAATGCGTTCCAACTTTCTGCCTATTACTTTTTTTTAATACATGTAATTCTATGCATGTAATTATTTACTTTGGCGTTTTTCCTTTGCCTCTCTTCGTATATAAAATGATTTTGACATATCGAGTGTATTGTCATAACAATAGTACAACAAAATTCTGTCAAAATCGTTTATTATTACAACAACACGCCACGCGTCGACTTATATTATTAGACTATGATTGCAACTCCAGGGCGCTGGTAGTAGCAGCAAGTGTTATTGCAGTTGTACACAGGAAAAAATATCCATTGGTAATGGCGTAGCATAAATTTACTTTAATGGCCAGTTTTTAAGTGGGTAGTTAACTATCGGATTACTTAACCTTAATTCTAAGTTAATTAGAGGTTAACATTGCATTTTGTTTTTCAGTGGTGAGTTAATGTAAGTCGCCATATTGTCAACTACTATGGCAACCATTTTATTCTTATTGGAAAAAATGTGTGCTTTGGGATAAATACCAAAACAACAAAGGGGAAGAAACAAAATGGAATTATGTAAAATAACAAATAGATGCATAAAATCGAAGTCATTATAACAAAAATGTGTAAAAAACTGTATAGGCGCAACAATGTAACGATCTAGACTCAACGTATGTGTACAAATACGCAAATCTGAAGCATGTATTTTATACAATCTTCATTTCTCACTTTGACAGTAATTTGATTGTCAAAATAATTTGGTCCTGACTATAAGTTAACCAACCAAGATTGGGTTGTTAAATCATAGTTAAACAATGACTAAAAAACACAATCCGATGTTTAACCACAATTTAACTAAGAAACGAAGATCACCACTGACTGAAAAACTGGCCATAAGAGCAATTGTGTGATTTACACAAAAATTTCAACACCGACAGAGATTGCTGCACTGAGTTCAAAATTATGTTGTTTGGAACTTCTACAGGGAGGGGGAGAAGAAAAATTTCGAAAAAAGGGCGTGGCAAACGCCTTTACCGGGTTTTCTATTTTTCGGTTTTGCATAATCGGGTTTTTGTCTGTTTGGCATTCACTTGATAAATAGTATCTGTATTTGCACTGTGGGAACTTGTGAAAAACAACAGTTGCTTCTCAGAAACGTGTCAAAAGTTGAATTTGATTTTTTTGTATAATACATGTTTATACATATATGAATGTACAAAAAGTGTTAATTTTCCTCTTATATTATAAAATATAGCTTCTAAAAGAATAAACACCTGCAAGAAGATAAAGTGAAAAACAATAAGTGATTCACTTTATCTTATTGTACACTTGTTAGACTTTTGAAGTCGTAGGCGAATAACTGTTATGTGTCATGAAAATATGAAATGAAATAATTTATCGACTGTATACCAGATTGATAAAGAACCAATTGTATATAAAATTTCACGTTTTTAGCAGAAATATTAAGGTTTTATTCGAATAATATATCCACTTTGAAATGATATGAAACCATTAATATTTTAAGGCAAATTATAACGGTTTTACCAAAAAACCCGGTTCCAAAAAAGACTAATTTAGCTCCTGTTCGTAAGGGTCTAAAGAATTTTTTTTCTCTTGATAGGAAGGCGTTTGGACAAGCTCTCCATTGAGGTATATCTTGTTGGGAACAGAACTGAAAACCCAGTTACAGGTCCTATTTTCTATGCGAACTTCTGGGTCGAATATCTCAAGAACCGGTTGCGTGCCGCGGAAATTTTTCGCATTTTTAAAACGCAAATTCGTGAGCAGACCGTGTCCTGTACATAAGCCTGTTTTTCCCTTCCGCTCGGCTCAACTTCTTGAGATATATACCTTTAAACCTTAAGTAATAATTGGTCATATCTCAGGAATTTATAACCCAATATAATTCAAATGGATATCATTACAAAGGTATTTTTAAACTCTATAAATCGTCGTATAAATATATTTCGTTTAATAAACCCATTTATTTAAAAAAGTTTTTGTAACCTCACTTTTTTTGTAAAAACTAATTTTCAAAATGCCTTACTGTACCTATTCTCTTGCTTTACTCCGATACTAGACAAGACTTAAAGCCGTATTTTAAGTTGTAATACTACGCATTATCCCCTCAAATACCGGAGATATTTACGTTTTCGAATACATTTTTCGACATTAAATTAACACTACGAGGTAGTGTTGTAAGATAACATTAATTTATTTCCTAAATACGATTTTACTTTGATTTGTTATTTTCTAAATACGTACAAAATTTCAAGAAATTGTAAATAAATTCCACATAAATATGTTAAAAAAGTTATTTTTAAAAACAAAGGAAGACCGAAAGGAAGTCTGTATAGAAAAAGGAAGCTTATTTATTAGCTTTATATTATATTCAAAAAAGTCGAGCACAAAAAAAAATGCGCCAATGATACCAGGGCTGTCTCTATAGCTTTTTGGATCTTGCCAATATCTTCATCAGCAGACGTTTTTGGTATGTTTTAGGTGAATTCATCAAATATATATATATGTATATAGAAACACTCATCATATTAATGAGAATTCCTTTATACATACGTTCGAAGAATACCACGCACTAACATTGGTACACTTTCATGCACAACTCTTTTTTATCATGTCGAAAAACCATTGGTTTTAAGCAGGCATATTTGTTTTTGTTTCGTCATTACAAAACAACAAAACGGAGGGTTACCATCAATAAAATTATTGTTTCAAGCTCGCGGTGCTCAACATCAACTTTCATCATTCCCATGCGGGAGTTTTTCAGTCGGTCTGCTTTTTACACTTACAATTTTCTAAATTTATTCTAAATATGATTATGATTAATCAACCAAATTTCGTTGATTAAACAATTTTTAAGTGTGCAACTGTTATTGACATTTTCTCTCCCATACATAAATTTTCTCCTCAGTTCTAGTGGCATCTGTGTTTTTATCTTTGTGGTTTTTCCCCACTGTTTTATTTTATAATGAAAGTATTTTTTTAATTTGCATCGAATAGTTGTTTTGTGTATATATGTATATCTGCTGTGTAATCAGCTATCTCCTAATTGGTTTTCCGATGTTTGATATTGTTGACATCATATTAGAACAAATGGTTGTATAAATAACAGGGCCACCGAAAACTGGTTGCATTATCAAAAATGATCTGATTTTGGCAAAAATGCAACTTGAAACAAATCTAGTTCATCCCCGGCTGTCCTACCATAAAAATCGCTATTTTTAAAGTATTTCTTCGCAGAAAAAAATTTTAAATCTTTTGCAAAATCTTCGATAACTTTTCAAAGTTTTAACTAAATAACCCAGTATTATTACATACATTATGGCATTTCTCTAAATATTGTTGGTATTTGCGGTACTATAAACAATAGCATTCATAAAATTATTGAAATAGACTAAAGTTTTTACTTTTACTAAAGCAGTTTACTCAAGATAACTTTTTCTAATCTACAAGTTATATTTTAGATGGCAATTTGAAAACCATAAATGTCAGTGACATATTTCGTAGGTCCCCTTTTCCACTTGCAAATATTTCTTTGCCAAATTTTTGCTTTTCTCTTTTGGTATTTTCGAATGCTTTTCCACTCATAAATTTTTCTTTGCCAAATTTTGCGAATCAAAATACAAAAGAACGAAAGAAACATCAAAACTGTTTAAATTTTAAAGAATTTTCCTAAGAATTTAAAATCGGTGTAAAAATGGACAAGCAGTGTAAAAATAATTTAATAAAATATATTTTATTAAGTACAAAATCCTATTTAGAGATTGACTAGACGATAGTGACAAAGACGAATTAATAATTGGTTTGTTACACTGAATCATAATAATTGTTTGTGAACTAAAATAAATATCATATTGTAGGACTAATTGATTTGTGCAACAAGGCGTCAACATTGCCAGTTGCGCGACGCAAAGGACAATGGGTGAAACCATGGAGAAGGAATAAGCTTGAACGCGGTTCGTTTGATTTTCTGACGAAGGAGTTGCAAACAAATTATGTTTCCTCGTTCTGCAATTTCTTCCGAATGGACAAAAGCCATTTTGATTACCATTTGTCGTTAGTAAAAAGAGATATTGAGCTCTGCGATACGAAAATGCGAGATGCCATTCCACCAGCAGAACTATTAGCAGTTACGCTCAGATTCCTTGCCATAGGTAAGTTACGTTAAATGGGATAAAACATCAAGAAGACACCGAAATAAACGTAATTGTATTACCATAGGAGAAAGTTTCCAAAGTTTAAACTATCTGACCCGACCAGTATTTCTCGAATTGTGCCACGTGTTTGTCCGAGTATTTGGAGCAGACTTAAAAATGATTACGTGAAGGTATGTATGTATAAATGCAAAGAATTGTAAGCATATATTCAATTATAAAATGTCTTTATTACTTTTAGTTTCCAAGCAGTTCATCAGAGTGGGAGGGTGTGGCAAAGGAATTTGGGACAGAGTGGCAATTTCCTAATTGTCTAGGCGCTTTGGATGGGAAACACATCAACTCCAACAACCCCGAAAAGACGGTAAGTAAGTACTAAGTAATAAAAAAAATAACACGTTTAACTCCACGCTCTAAAATAATAAATAATAAAAATAATTAAGCCAGTTATATCTGAAACTCATCATTGAACTCGTCCTCATCTAAAAGAAGTTCAATTGACATCTCGCAGGTATCTTCAACTAGGTCATCTGAAGAGTCGTCGGCAACTTTAGCAGCAGTATCTTCTTCAGTTCGTGGCAAAGGTAATGACACTGGGACGATTACCACCTTTTTTTGCTGCGCTTTTTGAACGTATTTCATCATTACGCTTTGCACTTCCAAACACGCCGCTACTCGATCTTCAATATCGATATCCTCCATTTGATTAGTGACCACAGCACCCAGCCAGGCGTATGTTTTTACTTCTTTTGTACGCTTTTCTGCTAACCTTTTTAACACAGGAAGGTCTTTGGCGAATGGATGAGATGGTGCTGATTTCATCTTCTTCCTTGGCGCTTTCTCAAAACTTTTTCGTTAGAAGACTGGGAAGAGTCTTCTAATTCAATAGAATTCGGCCGATAGGTCAAATCATCTGGAAATCCTTAACATGTTTGTGCTTCATTAATTAAAGAAAACTATAGTTACCTCTATATTGTTGCGACTTTCTTCAGTTCAGTGTGGCAGTTTAAAAAATTTAATTGGTCACAGCACCAAAATTTAGGTTTTAATACGTCACTCGCCCCGGCTCCATTTTTTTGGAATTAACCATTCTCCTTTTTTCGGTCATGTACTGGATTCTTAAGTTGCTCCATTTTTTTTTATTTCGCAAACGGCGAATGCCGGGGTTTTCAATTGCACTTCAATGCAAATTGAATTAAATGCTTCGGCTTTCTTTGTCCGGTCCAGATATTTTTACCAAAAGGATCACCGTTTCTACCTCGTCACGGGTCCACATTAAAGTAATTTTGTGTACTTTATTTAATAATATTACATTTATAAATTCAATTTCATTTGCTTATTCAAACAATCACTACAACCAACGGATTTCTAAACAAAAACCGATTATCAGTAAAAACGAATGGGTTAAAAACGATGTGTCAAATAAATTTGTTTCAGCGAAAAGAACAAAGCAGACTTTGCGAGAACAGCAAATTCTGAACTGACAAAGATTTGTTTCTCTTCCTCCCACCCCTCTCGCCCACAAACTCAAGAATTTGCAAAGAAATATTTGCTAGTGGAAAAGGGGACTAAACGAACACTAGCATTTACTTTCACTTTCGAGGCTTTTATGATTAAAAACGTCAAAAATCCGATTCGATGTCAAAAATACAATCAGATGTGAAAAACAGAAAAAGATCAATATATATGTATATCCAAACTATGTAGGCACGTAATAAAAAGTTTGGACTGGACTAAAAATGTATATGCAGACTTTAGTCAAAATTCGCCAATGTTTTTGGTTTTGCTTTCACATGATAGGGCATAAATCGAAAAAAATTTGGTCCCAGGTCCAGTCTGCGAAATATACGCCTCCAAAGCTTGAATGCATAATCGCACATAACTCGATCATTTGTTACCCGATCCTGTTGAAATAAATTACGCTGGAAAGATCCTTTTAAAATCGGTGTGTATATACAAATATTTGATTTTATTAACTCATTGGGGACTAGTAGTAAATAACGATGTCTGAAGTCCACTTTTTTAAGATCACATTTTATTTTTTCCAAACAAATCCACTAGTTTTTTCTTGAACTACGATAATAGACAAATCTTCAAACTTTTTTATAGGGGTATAATACTCACCAATAATCCTTAAAAGACCGGAAATATTATTTTTTTACAGGGTTTTCAGCTGAATCACTGAAACAGTTACGACAAAAGTTATTTTATTTCTCTTCTTATTTTTAAGATTTCTTCAGAAAATATCATAAAATATAAATTTCGGAAGTTTTTCCCAGGATTTTTACCATTCAATAACTGAGCCAGTTATCGAAAAACGTTATTTTATATGTTCCACTTATTTTTTAGGTTTCTATATCACATATCATAAAATATAAAGCAGTTATTTGTGTTATAAAGTTTGATGCGTGGTCGGCCTTTGGCCGGGCTTAGGGATTTTCTTCTCAGGGGTGGGTTCAACACCGGCTTCGGCATAGTATACTTGTGTTATAAAGCTTTCTGCGTGACCAGCATTCGGTCCGTCTTAGGGATTTTTGTTGTTGTCTATTGAAATATGTATTCCAAAACTTTCAATGTATACAGGGTGTTTTTTTTAAACTGAGACGATCAAATATCTCGAAAAATAGCCACTCTACAGAAAAAATGTCCATATTCAAAATTTAATCATACCGCGGGGGAAATACATTAGTGCAAAAAAAATAGTCCCCCACCCCCCCCTTTGTAGATGGGGCGGGGGTAACTTTTAAACTAAGATAGGAAGCCATATTTTTTATTGCAGATACTGATTCTACGACTAAAAGTAAGTATGATTTGAATGAAATATTTTGTTCGGTTCATGATAGATGGTGTTGTAATCGATGAAATTCAATTTTTTCAATTTCTCCCCCTTAGAACACACGCATTCGATTCTGCAATATGTTTGAAATAAAAAACATCACGTTATCATTGCAAATACTCGAAATTCGTCATCAAAACGAATTTCGAGTATTTGCAATGATAACGTGATGTTTTTTATTTCAAACATATTGCAGAATCGAATGCGTGTGTTCTAAGGGGGAGAAATTGAAAAAATTGAATTTCATCAATTACAACACCATCTATCATGAACCGAACAAAATATTTCATTCAAATCATACTTACTTTTAGTCGTAGAATCAGTATCTGCAATAAAAAATATGGCTTCCTATCTTAGTTTAAAAGTTACCCCCGCCCCATCTACAAAGGGGGGGGGTGGGGGACTATTTTTTTTGCACTAATGTATTTCCCCCGCGGTATGATTAAATTTTGAATATGGACATTTTTTCTGTAGAGTGGCTATTTTTCGAGATATTTGATCGTCTCAGTTTAAAAAAAACACCCTGTATATCTCCGGTCTTTGAGGCGTTAATGCGTAGTATTATATGTTTAAAAAAGCTTGCAGTCGTGTATCTTATCGGGGTCTAGGAAGCAAATAAGTACACTAGGGATTTTTTTTCAAAATAGTAAATTTTTAGCGAAAATAAGAGGTTAAAATTTTGTTTTTAAATGGGTCCCTGATGGGTTTATAAAACAACATATATTTATGGCATAAAACTATTTTAGCAGCAAATCAGATCTGCACCAAAATTTTACCAACGGTAAAGGTTTTTGCGATGAGTTGAAAAATAAGTTTTGTTTTTTGCGCTAGATCCAACTTCTTGAGATATAGGCCTTTAAAGCTTGAGTATATAATCGGTCATATCTCAGGTTTTTATCATCGGATCTGCTTGAAATATGTATCATTACAAAGCCTTTGTGAAACTCTATAACTCTGTATATAAATACATTTCCTTTTATTAACCCATTGAGGGCTCATTTAAAAAATGTTTTTTAACCACACTTTTTTCGTTTAATCAACTTGTTGTTCTTGTCTTTTGGTATTGTTGCCTTTTGTCGTTGTTGTCTTTTATTTCTGTTGTCCTTTGTTGTAGTTTTTACACACCAAAATAAAAAAATTATTTCTAAAAATTCGCGCAATTTTTCTGATTTTGTCACACATGGACTTAAGCTTCAGAGGGAATTTGATCCCCCCTGCTAGTTGGAATATAAATTTAACGATTTATGAAATTTATTTCATCAGGATGGGATAATAAATGGCGGGGTTGTGCGCGATTGTTTGGAGACCTATATTTCGGAAAAAATATGGACTTCCGCAAACTTTTCTCCTTTTTTTAAATCCGCATTTAATGCTCTACCAGGCAAAAAACGGAAAAAATCCAATTTTGTTGCTAAAATAAATTTGCTCCAAAATCAGAGTATTCTGAGTAAACTAAATGTATGGCAAAATTCGAGCTATGCCCGTAAAATAGTTTTAAGTCGAAAAAAATTGTGCACCATTTTTTAGATTGTCGGTCCGAATTTGATATGTGAGGTTGTACTTATTTTGGTACTTAATATTAAATAACACAACAATAATGACATTTCCTATAAACTTAGGGTGGCCCCGCTACCGCTTGATACAAAATACAAATCTGTCTACAATTGATATCAGCTGATTTCATGAATTTTCATTCCATCACTGGTTGTAGGAATTGTTTTGTTTACACAAAAAAGTAATTTTGTGTGAAAAATGGATATAATTAAGGCTGAAATAGCTCGAAAACGCAAATTGCTGGAGGATAAACATCTAATCGACGATAAGAAGAAATACTTCAAACGGGGTGAATTGATTGCCAAGAATAATGAAGAGATTCTGCAGAAGCAGGGATACAAAATCCCCGAAAGTAATGAAGACGACCCAAGTACCCTAGATGGAGGCTACAACTTTACATCGAATGGACAGAATATTTTACCCAGAGCTGAAGTTATACGTCGTTTGAGAGAACGCGGGGAGCCCATAAACCTGTTCGGCGAAACAGAACCCATGTCCTTTCAACGCTTGAGACAATGCGAAATCTCACAGCCCGAAGCTAATCGTGGTTTCCGTAACGATTTTCAGCAGGCAATGGAACAAGTAGATCAAGCCTATCTACAGGAAATGTTTGCCAACACATCAACGTCCAAAGAGGAAAAGAAAAATGAATTGGCGGAACTGGACGAAACTGTGGATTGGGAGAGCATACAACAGATGGCTCAGAAAATGGGTCGCAACAACAAAGACTACGACATGGATGTGATTATGACATTGCTAACTTATCTACTTAAATTATGGAATGATCAGATATCTGGATACTCCAAACAAGAGAAAATGTCGACAAAAGTAAAAATGGCGAGGGTCATTTACACACAAACCAAGGAATATGTTAGGCCACTTTTTCGCAAATTAAAAAACCGCTCCCTATCTGATGACATCCTGGAAAGCTTAACAGATATTTGTAAACATCTACTGAGCCGCAATTACATTCATGCCAGCGATGCTTATCTGGAGATGGCCATTGGAAATGCTCCCTGGCCCATAGGTGTGACTATGGTTGGTATTCACGCACGTACTGGACGCGAAAAGATCTTCTCCAAGAACGTCGCCCATGTGATGAACGACGAAACTCAACGCAAATACATACAAGGTTTAAAGAGGCTGATGACTAAATGCCAGGAGTACTTTCCCACAGATCCTTCCAAGTGCGTGGAATACGTTAGCAAAAAAGATAGAGAATAAATGAACCGACTATTGAATAAAATTGAGTTTTAGTTCTAGAATTCGGGATACATATATGCGAATGTAAAGCCCGCATACATGACATGGACTATATTCTTATTTATTCGCCATAATACACAATCCTACAAGATTAGTAGCTAATTATAAACTATCTAGTCACCTTTGCGCCCAAGTTCAGCTGACCGTTGGGAAGATTTTTCAACAGCATTTATCAAAGTAGATCTGTATAGTTAAATGAAAACAGAATCTAAGCCATCACCTACTATGTACTGGGTTAGGTATGATATATTTACCTTAAATTACCCTTCTCCAGTTCGTGAACTCCCACTATGGTGGCTCCACCCGGTGAACAGACTTCATCTCTCAAAACAGCTGGATGTTTGCCGGTAACCATAACCGTTTTCGCTGACCCCAGCAGGGTTTGTGTGGCAAATTGTAAAGCCATTTGTCGAGGGACTCCATTTTTCACAGCACCATCTGCCAAAGCCTCAATAACAGTATAAACAAAGGCAGGGCCACATCCCGAAACACCTGTAACAGCATCAATCATAGATTCTGGTACTTGTTGAGCAATACCCAATGAGTTAAGCATTAAGTGAACCTTTTCCAAATCCTGTTGAACCACATAGGACCCAGGTGTGTACACGGTGCAACCCTCACCCACCTGTATGGGTGTATTGGGCATTGTTCTTATCATTTTTAAGCGCTCAATAAAAGAAAAGCTCTGGAAGAAAGTACAACTTAGAAAAAAGTATTTTGAATTATTCTATAAAGACTTACCTGCTCCAAGTCTCTAAGATTAACTCCCGCCAATACGGACACAAATAGCTTGTCTTTGTCCTTGTCCGTGAATACATGATTGTTGGCCAATTGCAATGCACAGGGCGTGAGAATATGTGGTTTCACACACAGGAAGATAATGTCAGATTTGTCCAACACCTCGTTATTTTCTTCAGTGGTTGCTACTCCCAATTCACGCCAGCGTTGCAAATTCTCTAAATTTGGTCCGGAACAAAAGACTTGTCCAGCCTTGACAATGCCGCGGTTTATAAGTCCAGAGCCTATGGCAAATGCCATATTTCCGCCACCGATAAAACCGATCTTTTCATCTAATTTGGCCATAGCTAAAGAAAGAAAATTAATCCAGATATAATGGAAAATGGTTATACATATGTAAAGCTGTTAATTCCTTCTAATGTTCCTAGCCTACATGAACAGACAGGGGGTTGAGGGCTTTTCATTTTTTATTTACTAGTTCACTAGTAACTAATGAGATGTATATTCAAAGGTATCGAAATTTTCTCCAAACTTGATATAAATCACGTACCTACCCGCCTTGTGGTTCTACAATTTTCATTTCATTCCAAATAACGTAAAGTTGTTACTGGAGAAAAGAAGACCAAATTTGACAGATATTATCAAAATATTACGCTATTGAGAACGCTTTTTTCTTCTGCACCATCCAGACCTCACATACATACATGTGTTATGTGTTACATTGGGATGTTTGTCTTTTTCGGCTGTATGTAGGAATTTACAAGTGTCGATGGAAGTTCCTTGATGGAAAAGAGATCCGGTTCGGATGTGTTTTCTATAATTTGCAGAAATGTGTAAAGTGGGCCAAGATCCTTATTTTAATGTCACATTTAGAGACGTTAGGAAAGCCGAGATGCCCCAGTTTCTTTTTACCCCCATTTCAAAACCTTATCGGATGATGACGATATGCTAACAGGTCAATGTAACCATGCACAGCCATATACGACCTGATAAGTAATCAACCAACACTAACATATTGATTGATGGTAATCAATTTCACTAAATTTGTTTTGTTTACATCCATAAAATGTGTAACTTTGTTGTTATAAAACCTTCTCTTGTACAATCTCACCAACTGCGCACTGACAACAGTTTACATTGAACAAATGATTTGCTTTCATACACTTACTTTCTTTTTAAAATACTTTGTATTTTCAATCTACCAAATGATTATCTAACAGTATTACGAATCAATCGCAGTGATTTTAAAACATTTATTAGCTGGATAATCAATTTATGAGTCCCACCGGCTTATCAGTCAGAAAAAAACATCCCATATATCTGTATCTGAAATATGTTCACCACCTTAAATCAGCTGGCTGTGGTGAAAATTATACAATGACACAGGGTGTGTGAGAAAAAACGGAAATGACAATCCCCATGTTAGAGATGGTAAATTGACCCACTGGTCCACTGGTGCAAAAACAGCATTTGATTCTGATTAGCGTCCTTTTTAATATATTTTATTTTATTTATTTTTATTTCTTTTTTTACATAACCGAGGCGTTATATGATTACAAAATTTCGGCATAAAACTATTTTAGCAGCAAAATCAGATCTGCACCAAAATTTCACCAACGGTAAAGGCTTTTGCGCTGAGGTGTAAAATAAGTTTTTATTTGCGCTCGGTCCAACTTCTTGAGATATAGGCCTTTAAAGCTTGAGTATGTAATCGGTCATATCTCAGGTATTTATCATCAGATCTGTATCATTACAAAGCCCTTGTGAAACTCTATAACTCTGTATATATGTAAATATATTTCCTTTTATTAACCCAATGAGGGCTCATTTAAAAAATGTGTTTTAACCTCTCTTTTTTGGTTTAATCAACTTGTTGTTCTTGTCTTTTGGTGTTGTTGTCTTTTATTTCTGCTGTCCTTTGTTGTAGTTTTTACACGCCAAAATAAACAAATTATTTCTAAAAACACGCTCGATTTTTCTGATTTTGTCAGACATTGACTTAAGGCACAGAGGGAATTTGAACCCCCCTGTGGAATATAAATTTAAAGATTTATGAAATTTATTTCATCAGGATCGGATAATAAATGGCAGAGTAATGCGCGATTATACATTCAAGCTTTGGAGACATATATTTCGGAAAATATGGACTTCCGCAAACTTTTTTTTAACCCGCATTTAATGCTCTACCAGGCAAAAAAACGAAAAAATTAAATTTTGCTGCTAAAAGAAATTTGCTCCAAAATTTCTACCATAATTTCTGTAAACACATAAAAAGAACTTAAAATCAATTATAATAACTGTTTGTTCACTATATTTTTAAGATAAATTAGCATAAATTAATTAGAATAAATAACAAAAAACTTTAAATAACATATAGATGGAATTATGGGCAACAGTTTCAACTACTAATCTAGTAAATAAATAAATAAATGATTTCCCATTACATCCCCTGAAGGGACAGGGGAGAACTTCTCAAAATCACTGAGCTGTGCGCTTTCCAGTTTTCACTCACTGATTGGGGCCTACAGTTTTACACCGATTCCGCCACTATGCGAGGTGTCGCCGCCACTATACGAGGTGACTGCCGCCGAAAGAAATTTTAAGGTGGTCAGAGCAGGAAAAAAAATAAAAAAAAATCCATTACTCAAAAAATTAAAACTTGCAGGCTGAGGACCACCTGTATATTAAACAGCCATTTTTATTCTTTTTATAAATTGTTTTTAAAATCCATTATATTGAATAAATTCAAAATATACATTTTGGTAACAGTTTTTTAACCTACGTGGAAAAAAATTGTAATCCGCAAAATCTATTAAGAAATCACACTTCAACCAAAAAGAAGTGTAAATACGTTGTGTTAATTAAGATAACTGCTATATTATGTCTAGAGTAACAGAAAACGGAACATAAATCAACATATAACACTACTAGGACAATTGCAATTTCAAATGTTAAATGTTTTAAGTTATAAATCACTTACTTAGACATGTTGCAAAATCTTCTTCTTGTAGGTCTCTTTCGAAAATTGGAACGATTTAATAGGTTGAGGACTTTTAAATTTGTCTTATAATTTAGGGTAAAATTTTGCGGAAAACATAATATTTTACCTATTATACCTGAAAACATAATATTGCTCACTGTAAACTACATTTATTAGAAATTACTAAAGATGTTGCTCTCTCCTAAATGACGCGCACAATCCCTATTACGAAAATGTTGCTGTATTTGTAAATGTACTGAAGAAATTTAGTCAGATTAACACAATTTCGTCAATTTGAATAAATAGATTTGTTCAAAAGTTACTAAATTTTGACGTGACAACGTCTTAAATTAGGTTGCGGCTGGGAGTCACTTATGAAAAAGTGTAACGCCCGGTAACGTTACGATGAGTCACCGAACACAAGTAAACGCAATGTGTTTACTTGTGTGCCAGAAACGATTTGCTTTGCTGGCTTCTAGTGGCTGTTGGTCGGTGGTGTGAGTGTTTTTGTTTTTTGGCACATCATATATATGACGACTGAGCAAGTATGTATGTGCGTATATATGTGCGTGTGTATGAATATTGATTTAGATCAGTCTGCATTGGATAAGGCATTATTTTTTGTTTTTTTTTGTTTTTTGTTTTTTGGCTTTATGATATGTGTAGTGTATGTTTGTGTGTAGAAATTTTCATATGAATTAGGTAGCCAAAACGAAACAGAGAGCTGCGGTCGGCTTTAAAAACGATATGCGAATATGATGAATTGAAATACTTTTTGGTTAGTAAATTATTTTCTTTTGTTTTTAATAAAAGAAATGTTTATTTTTTATAATAAAAGAAATGTTTATATTTTATAATAAAGGATATGTTTATTGTTTATAATGTCACATTTGATAATGTGTTCATAGAAATCGCACAGGTACCTAGATGGTGTTGAAATTACTTCTATTTTCCTAAACCATAAGTTTCAATAAATGTTAAAACATCGCCCGTGAGTTCTAACACTCATTGGGCAAGTGAGTTCATTGCACTCCTATTGTGCAATTTAATTATATTCATATCAATAAATATTCTACCGAGAAAAAGACGTTGTCACGTAAAATCTTCGCCCGTAAAACCGACTTTACAGGCAACAATTTTTTTTTGTTGGCTTCACCTACGACAATTAGTTCGGTGTAGAATTATAGTTATGCCGTAGAAAAATATATAAAGAATGTGGAATTGTTTCAACTACCTAAACCAGGGGCCCAATCACGGCTGTCGTGATCGAATGATTTTGATCAAAATATTAACTCATGGAAATCATTACCGAATCACAAATATGCGAATTGCAATTGGTTGTTCTGGTGTTGTCGTGAAACCGTTTGTATATAGGTTTTCCTTGAACAGAGTCTTACATAACATGTATATTGGTAACTTTTTTTTAAGGAAACCACTTTTGGGTTTACGACGTTCAGCCCCGTATTCAGTTCTTGCGAAATTTTCGTAAGAAATTTTGCCATCTATCTCGAAACGAAAAACTTTGTTACGAAGAGTTACCACCTATCTCTGATTTACCTTGCAAATAATTCAATAATAAGGCTGTTTTTTTATTCCATTAAGCTATCGCCACTTACGACTTTCCAAATAAAACGATCCACACTTAATACTACGAAATGTGGAAACATTTGCTGTAATGCGTGAAAAAAATTCGATATGGCAACACGTGCCAACACAGTGCCAACAAATACATGGTAGCAGCATATGTTGTTGTAGTTGTAAGCAGCAACAACATACATTTTATTTTCGATCATTCGTTTCAGTTGTCAAACTCTACACAAATATATACCAACAATACAAGAATACAAAAAAGTATAAAATCAAAATACATATGATTTTGACAAGTGAAACGAAAAATGACATGGAAAACATTACATTTTAACGACTATACCTGATAGATAATTCTACCATGTTCAATATGTATAACATTTACCGCGCGTTATTGTGAACAATTTATTTCTAATTTTGTTTTCAATCGCAAATAAAAATCTATCCTTCAAATTTAGAGATATAAAAGTACACGTAGTCTACCATTAAATAAAATAAGCTTAATGAACATAATATGTATAACCCATTTTTCAAATTTCTGCTTTTGAGTCTCATTTTTATTCACAAGAAATGATAACAAAATTTATCTAAGATAACTTTTTGTTGCCATTTCTTGAAATTGAACATGTGGCAACATTGTCATTGCTCAAGTCGGAATTTAAGTGGGAAATTGAAATGCCACTTAATATCGCTTAGCTGTCCCGTACAAATTAAGCTATAATTAACTTTAGCGGGGTAAAAAAAACACACTTAGTAATTCCTCTTCGCACTCCATTTTATTATTAACTCCTGTGGTAAAGTAGGTAAAAGTATCGAAATGTCAAAATTCCGGTCCAAACAATTATCAAACAATTGTTTTCGTACGAAATAACTTTGGCGTAACAACCCCGTAATTGATTTTGTTTACGAAATTTTCCCAAGGAGCTAAGTACCAGGCAAATGAAAAGTGAGCGAAATTTCTTAGGAACAACAATAAATTAGCTCTAAAAAAATTCTTCAGTTATTGAAAGCTTTAAGATTGTGCGAAGGTTTTATTAGTACCGTAGTCACAATGAGTATTTTAACTAGGGAAGAGATAATTGACTGACAACCCTGTTTTATGTCTTCTCATAGTGCTTGTGATGTAAAGCAAAATAAACAATAAACGGTAGACCGAATTAAAAAATTTGTATTTAAATGCGTCAAAGCATTTTTGGCAAATTTTAAACAATAATGCAAATAACTATTCAACAAAGAGATCAATTAATATTTGCAATCTTCTTAAATTTGGAAGAGGTTTAAAAAAATCATATTGATTTGAATTTAATTTTTGGGTAGTTGAATATAAAACCGGATAATAGGTTGTAGATTCAATGTTTTGATTTTATATACATCACTATATAACCAAAAGATCGTTCTAAGGGTTTTTCATAAAGTAGTCCAATCCTATGGTAGATTTGTTTTCCAACCATCACTAAAATAAGAAAACCGCTAAAAAAAACTGTCTATAACTCGGAAACGGTGCGTACCAAGATAATAATTTGTTTGGTAGGTATATTCAATGGATTTCTTTAACACGGCATCAGTTGTTTGTTACGTTACCAGATGAGTATTCCATCCCTGGCAAATGAAATGTCATAATGCTTTATTATTATATCAACATCACTGTCGTTGCGGAAAAAGAAGGAATGTTGAAACGAAAAACAAAAAAAAAAAAGGGAGGAGCTTATTAACGAAATGAACGATGTATAACTGTACCTCTTACAACCACACTGGAGCTGTAATTCATTTAATCTTTACATTCTTTCATTCTCTAGTGTGGGTATCATAGAAACCAAATTCATGTGATGCTTTCATTTCTAATTGTCTATCATCGCAAGCAGTCGTTCAGGTAAGGGTAAATAGTTAAAACTTATGGTAAGTGAGATAATTAATTCCTGATGATACCCAGGCTTCGACACAAATCTTTGGGACTACAAAGGAGGCAAGAGGACACTGGTGATCGCCGCGAGGAAAGCATTCATTCCTCCAGACCACAAAATTCCTGGCAAGTAAAGGGCGTTCCCATTTGAACACCCTAATAACCAGCTGCATCTCACCACCATCTCACCATTATCTTTTCTTTGGAACATATTGTTGCGCAAACACACTCCAGTTGGCCAGAATAACAACGAGTGTAGAATCGCCAAAGTTTTGAATGTTCCTGAGGTGTCCAGTGGCAACAGTGGTGGATTGAATTTGGCTGCATGGTGCCATTGGAATTGGGTGTCTCTAAGCGGGAGTTGCAAGTGACAAAATAAGCAACACGTGATAAAGCGGCATTCCCCTTATTGAAATTGTGCCTGATCTTGGAGGCTGTTGGCAAAATAGAGGACCTGTCTCTGGCGAGAACCACTTCTGCATTTATTACAACTAAGTCTAAGACAAATTAAAATCTGTCAAATAAGTCTAAGTATATTTCATATATTTAATAAATTTAGTAAATTTAATAAGTAGCCTACCTATATATATAGATATATAAGTATACTGAATTACATATTAGTATAATTCATTGGCATAAACATTTAAATAATCATTATATACCTGTATTAATAATCTTCTCTATTTTTAACAGACCGATCACACGATTTTAATATCTCTAAAATCGACATCACAAACATACCAAAATAGAAACCTGCGTCATCGACGATCTTGAGTGCTCAATATCGGACGGACGTGAACATGCATAAATAACTGCAGAACCATAATTAAACTGATCATCGGCTGTCTTCCCATGTGGATGGAAAAACGTAAGTTGATCTGTTTTCTAATTCTTTTGATCGTGATCGAGGTTATGTGCGAAAAATATTGAAATCTGAATTTAAACCAAAGTTTTATAAAACAAGGTTATGTTCGATAACCACTTCTGAATTTCTCTTCTTTGTGAATATGCCAATGAAAACATTTATCAAAATGAGTGAATTTTGAGAACATTTTCATATCGGCTATAAGCCCTAAATATAAGTGAACTGAAATGCACGTTGTTTGAATTAAATAAAATTTATTGTACCATGGATAGGTGAATATTTGATTGATGAGGAATACTACAACCATGGATAAGGTTAACTAGAAGCTTTACGCTTTGCTAATTTTGGGGCTAACACCAAAAGTTACGGTCAGGTGTTAGCCAAGGATGCTGTTGTGGCATATGGGGTGGGCATGACCAAGTAGAAATAATTCCATCTTAGTTTCTACAACGACAGTGATGTGTATACCAACCTTTTAATGAACTTTTGAGTGCTGTTTAAGATAATCGTTAAGATCTGATTGTGAAAATTTATTTGTAACTGATTGGAATATAAGCACAGAACCTACAAGCCGGGCTGAACAAAATTCAGATCATTTTGGAAGAAAATATTGACATCTTATTTGCTTGCTGCTTAATCCAACCATACGGTAACAAAATGGCGCCCAACGAAGAACGAGTCTGTGATTGCAACTCAACAGAATTGTAACCACATGCTCTGGCATACGAAATACATTGGAAGAATTGTTGAAAGATAATGTCGGTTAAATTGTGTGATACTATTGGGTATCTTGTTTATTGAATGAGTGAATGGTGAACAATTGTGCACATTAGTCTATTGTTTCATTTTTATGGCTATTTTTGAACGATTGGGTATACACATCTATGACTGCAAAGTTGGAAAATACGGGCATCTCATATACTGATGTATGCGGTTATGTATTGTGCGCGGACTTTCGGGCTTATGGGATTTTCGTAGTATTAATCCTAAATGTTGGCTGATACGCAATGGTATTTGGTAGTTGATATTTTCGAGTGTTCTACATGCGGGATTAGATCACTGTCGTTTAAAAATTGTTGACTTTATCCATTAGTTAGTATTCCTCAAACAAATATAATTGAAAAGAATTTGAAAAGAACTTTAAATAAAATTGTACGTTTTGAATTGAATTTGGTGACTGAGAATTTGAAGGCTTTGTTTTGGTAGTAGCTTTTGCACTTGGTTGTACATATAGTAGAGGAGGCTAATGAGTTCATCGCGTCCAACTACAAGGCTGTTTTCAAAGGCTGTTGGACAATTGCAAGAACAGGCAAGTCCTAGTACTCCTCGTCCTAGTGTTGAGTCTGGCGACAGTGCATCATCATTTCTAGGTTTTTCCAGTGCAGAAAATACGCAAATCTTCTGTGAATTACAACACGAAGGCGAAGAACAGAATAATTTAACAGCAAGGACAGACAACGCGCATATCATGGCTGAAGGCGGTAACAATGTGGTTGACAGGACTCAAGTTCCATCGGAGATTTCACCAGAGGCCGAAGCCAGATTAGTGGCTAGATTAACCGAATCGTTATCTCAACTCTTTGAAGCTAGACTTCCAGCATTTCCACAGGACCTTCCACCAAGATCATCAAGGGGTAGGCGTCCGTATAGGGGTAATAATCGCAGATACAACAACAGCAACGCGTCGGTGTCGTCAGTTCCATTGGAACCACCAATGATCCCTAATCGAGAACCACCAGTCGAAATGGAAGATCATCGTTCATCCAGTAATATGCAGGACATTAATGAAGTCCTACAGCAACTGCAATTAAATAATACCAATGAATCCTTTAAACGACTTGAAATGCATCGATGGAATTTGCAATTTACAGGGGATGGAACAGGGTTACACATAGATGAGTTCCTTAAACGAGTAGAATACATTGCCATCTCACAGAACTATACATTCAACGAAGTTGCTCGGAATTTATATATGTTTTTAAAAGGTGTAGCGGCATCATGGTACTTTCAATGGATTCCAAAGAATCCAAATGCATCATGGAGCAGAATGAAGAAAGCCATGGAGGATCATTTTCGTACGGCCGAGACAGACTGTGATTTAGAACACCAGCTTATGAATCGAGTACAACGTCCCAACGAAACATTTGATCAATTTTATAACGCTTTGGCGGAAGTGAATTGCCGGATGCAAAATGAAAGGTCAGATAGAGACTTGATTGAAATCATGAAAAGAAATGCGTGTAGCAAATTGACGATCTTTATACACTCCTCAATGACCACAAGCCTACCTGAATTTCTGAAGCAATGTCGTCGAGCGGAAAAGGCCGTTATGAAAATTGAGTCACAACGGAGAAACATTTATAAGCCTCGAGTGAATGAAATAGATTTTGTCGATGAAGTCCTGGGTACCTGCGAGGAAGAAGAAGAACATGTCGAAGCATTGACTAGCGGACCTGGTAAAATCACACGATATACCCCGGACCATTCTCAACTTACCTGTTTTGATTGCAAAGAAATAGGACACATCGCAGTCAACTGTATGCAAAAATCCAACCGGATATTTTGCTATAGATGCGGTTTAGACGACTACGTTGTGTCAAACTGCCCAAATTGCCAAGGAAAAAACTGGAAGAGGAGCGGAGCGACCGGGAGCCCCGCAAACTAATCTTTTTACCCGGATATACAACTTCAGTTAATAAAAATTCTTTTGATAAAAACTTGTTTAGTAAAAATTCACAGACTATAACCAAATCTATTCCTAGCGCAGACGTAAGTAGCATCCCATCGCAATTTCACCAATCATTTAACGACAGATGGAGAAAATATCATGAGGCAAGGGAACGTATTTTTGACAATACAGCTGAAATTGAAAATCATGTCCAGATTTCTCCGCGGATTATAAGAACACGCAACCGACATAGAGAATTAAGGTTGGAACATCGTCAGGTAGAAAGGGTGTTGTTGGCTGAAGAAATTGGGGGAAATGATTTGAGACCATTCGCTGACGTCGAAATATTTGGTGAGACTGTAAAGGGATTGCTAGATAGTGGAGCGAGTGTCACTGTATTAGGAGCTGGATCTCTACAATTCCTGGAGAAACATAAAATTGATTTTGATAACTTTAAGTCGTCAATAAAGACAGCTGGAGGAACACCTGTTATGGTCATTGGCAAACTGGTCGCACCTATCACATGGAAAGGAGAAACAAAGGATATTACCATCTATGTAGCGCCTGGTCTTCATCAAGAGTTATACTTGGGATTCAATTTTTGGAAACTTTTTGGCCTAGATGTGGGGTTAGTCTCAGCAATTCAGGATATACAGCCTGAGTCGGATCCGAATTCTCACATGCTCACAAGAACTCAGAAACATCGACTAGAGGAAGTCATACAACTGTTCCCGTCTTTTGCTAAGCTCGGTCTCGGGAGAACACATCTGCTCGAACACAAAATCGACACAGGGTCAGCCCTACCGATCAAACGTCGTCACTACCCGATCTCCCCAGCGAAAGAGGCCCTTTTGTTTGCTGAGTTGGACCGCATGCTGCATCTTGGAGTCATTGAGCCATGTCAGAGTCCTTGGTCTTCTCCAGTGGCTACAGTGGTGAAGCCTGGGAAGACTCGCGTGTGCATCGACAGTCGTGGTCTCAATGCCGTCACGGTGAAGGATGCGTATCCGATTCCGCACATAGAAGGGCTCCTGATGCGTCTTTCGGATACGTGGTATATTTCTGCCATTGATCTGAAGGATGCATTTTGGCAAATTCCGCTCGAGAGATCGAGTAGGGAAAAGACCGCATTCACTGTAGCTGGTAGGCCGTTGTACCAGTATACGGTCATGCCGTTTGGGCTCTGTAATGCCCCACAGACGATGATGCGCTTGATGGATGTTGTGATTCCGGCTCGATTAAGGGAAAGAGTCTTCGTTTACCTCGACGATCTGTTGGTGTTCTCAGGATCTTTTGAGGAACACATGAAACTTTTAGAGGAAGTGGGCGGCTACATAAAAAAGAGCGGACTCACAATAAATGTTGAAAAATCAAGATTCTGTGTAAAAGAGGTAAATTATCTTGGGTTCTTGATTGGAAACGGAGGAATACGCACCACCGATGAAAAAGTTGCTTGTATAAGACAATTTAGCGATCCACGTAGTGTCCGGGAGGTAAGAAGATTTCTGGGAATGGCCGGATACTATCAGAAATTTGTTAAGAACTACTCAACATTAGCCGCTCCATTGTCCGACCTTATCAAGAAATCAAATAAAAAATTTGTATGTACAGAAGCGGCTAAAAGCGCGATGGAACAGCTAAAGTTGGCGCTCTCTACAACACCAGTCTTGGTACACCCAAACTACAGCAAGCCATTTATTGTCCAGTGTGATGCATCCTGCACTGGAATTGGAGCAGTCCTGTGTCAGGCAGATGAGGACGGAGCAGAGAGACCCATATTCTACTACTCGATGAAATTGAACAAAGCACAAAGGAATTACTCAGTGACCGAGCTTGAGTGTCTGGCAGCTGTAGAGGCGGTGAAAAAGTTTCGACCGTACCTGGAAATGCAACCTTTCAAGATCATCACTGACCACGCTAGCCTACGATGGTTAATGAACCAGAGAGACCTATCGGGCCGGCTAGCTAGATGGAGCTTGTCGCTGGCGGGGTATGATTTTGAGATCGAGCATCGAAAGGGGTCAGAGAATGTGGTGCCAGATGCTCTCTCTCGGTCATTTTCAGAACATGTTTCCGCATTGGATCTGTGTGTGATAGATGTGGATCTCGATGCTCCTGAATTTGAAGCGAATGACTACAGAGATCTCCGAGACCAGTGTGAGGCCAACAAGGATACTCTGCCAGATATCAAGGTATCACAGAATTTAGTCTACAGGAGAACTGATTTTCCATCCGGATCTGAGTCGGTGGACACATCAATTTGGAAATTGTGGATACCTAGCGAACTGACGGAATCATTAATTGCTGGAGCTCATAACCCGCCACAAGCGGCCCATGGTGGTATAACTAAAACCCTAAGTCGCCTTCGAGAGAAATATTACTGGCCTAATATGCCTATACAGGTGCGTGAGTATATACGCCGATGCGAAATTTGCAAAATGTCAAAAGCGCCCAACTATATAACAAGACCTCCGATGGGCAATGAGACGATAGTGGAAAGGCCATTCCAGAAAATGTATGTAGATCTCCTCGGACCTTATCCACGCTCCAAGAAAGGCCATACGAACATCTTTATAGCTCTTGATCATTTCAGCAAATTCGTGTTCCTGCAGCCCTTGCGAAAAGCGGATGCAACCAGCATTATACAATTTTTGGAAAATCAGATTTTTGCAATTTTCGGTGTGCCAGAACTTATACACAGCGACAACGGCAAACAGTTTGTCAGCAAGGAGTTTGCTGAAATGACCAAATCATATTCAATAAGACACATGTTTAACGCATCATATGCTCCGCAGAGTAATGCCTCCGAACGCGTTAATCGCACAGTTTTGGCAGCTATTCGCTCCTATTTAAAAGGTGACCAAACGGAATGCGATGACAATTTGGTGGCGATAGGAACATCTTTGCGAAGCTCAGTACACTCAGCTATAGGTATGTCTCCCTATTACGCGCTGTTCGGCAGGCATATGATCGTTCACGGATCTGCGTACCAGGTACTTAAAAAACTGAATATGATTAATGACACTGAACTCCAAGTAATACCAACAGCTGATAAAATGAAGATGATTGATCATACCATTGTTAAAAATTTGCACAAGGCATATGACAAATCAGCCCGGATTTACAATCTCAGGAGCCAACGACAACCTCGATTTAAACCAGGTGATGAAGTATTCAGACGTAACTTCCAGCTTAGCGATTTCGGTAAACTGTTTAACGCGAAGCTGGCTCCGAAGTATATCAAAGCTCGTGTGCATTCTCTAGTTGGTAATAATTTGTACAAGTTGACAAATCTGCAAGACAAAACACTAGGCGTTTTCCACGCAAAAGATTTGCGCGTGTGAGTAATATGCCCGGCTAGAAACAAGGCGAGATGTGGGTCGAGCCACACGTGGGCAATACGAAATACGGCCAAACTATTCCCAAACCAATTGTCTTCTCGGAGTTCGTCAATTGCCTTGGTGTTGTTACGTTACCAGATGAGTATTCCATCCCTGGCAAACGAAATGTCATAATGCTTTATTATTATATCAACATCACTGTCGTTGCGGAAAAAGAAGGAATGTTGAAACGAAAAACAAAAAAAAAAAAAGGGAGGAGCTTATTAACGAAATGAACGATGTATAACTGTACCTCTTACAACCACACTGGAGCTGTAATTCATTTAATCTTTACATTCTTTCATTCTCTAGTGTGGGTATCATAGAAACCAAATTCATGTGATGCTTTCATTTCTAATTGTCTATCATCGCAAGCAGTCGTTCAGGTAAGGGTAAATAGTTAAAACTTATGGTAAGTGAGATAATTAATTCCTGATGATACCCAGGCTTCGACACAAATCTTTGGGACTACAAAGGAGGCAAGAGGATACTGGTGATCGCCGCGAGGAAAGCATTCATTCCTCCAGACCACAAAATTCCTGGCAAGTAAAGGGCGTTCCCATTTGAACACCCTAATAACCAGCTGCATCTCACCACCATCTCACCATTATCTTTTCTTTGGAACATATTGTTGCGCAAACACACTCCAGTTGGCCAGAATAACAACGAGTGTAGAATCGCCAAAGTTTTGAATGTTCCTGAGGTGTCCAGTGGCAACAGTGGTGGATTGAATTTGGCTGCATGGTGCCATTGGAATTGGGTGTCTCTAAGCGGGAGTTGCAAGTGACAAAATAAGCAACACGTGATAAAGCGGCATTCCCCTTATTGAAATTGTGCCTGATCTTGGAGGCTGTTGGCAAAATAGAGGACCTGTCTCTGGCGAGAACCACTTCTGCATTTATTACAACTAAGTCTAAGACAAATTAAAATCTGTCAAATAAGTCTAAGTATATTTCATATATTTAATAAATTTAGTAAATTTAATAAGTAGCCTACCTATATATATAGATATATAAGTATACTGAATTACATATTAGTATAATTCATTGGCATAAACATTTAAATAATCATTATATACCTGTATTAATAATCTTCTCTATTTTTAACAGACCGATCACACGATTTTAATATCTCTAAAATCGACATCACAAACATACCAAAATAGAAACCTGCGTCATCGACGATCTTGAGTGCTCAATATCGGACAGACGTGAACATGCATAAATAACTGCAGAACCATAATTAAACTGATCATCGGCTGTCTTCCCATGTGGATGGAAAAACGTAAGTTGATCTGTTTTCTAATTCTTTTGATCGTGATCGAGGTTATGTGCGAAAAATATTGAAATCTGAATTTAAACCAAAGTTTTATAAAACAAGGTTATGTTCGATAACCACTTCTGAATTTCTCTTCTTTGTGAATATGCCAATGAAAACATTTATCAAAATGAGTGAATTTTGAGAACATTTTCATATCGGCTATAAGCCCTAAATATAAGTGAACTGAAATGCACGTTGTTTGAATTAAATAAAATTTATTGTACCATGGATAGGTGAATATTTGATTGATGAGGAATACTACAACCATGGATAAGGTTAACTAGAAGCTTTACGCTTTGCTAATTTTGGGGCTAACACCAAAAGTTACGGTCAGGTGTTAGCCAAGGATGCTGTTGTGGCATATGGGGTGGGCATGACCAAGTAGAAATAATTCCATCTTAGTTTCTACAACGACAGTGATGTGTATACCAACCTTTTAATGAACTTTTGAGTGCTGTTTAAGATAATCGTTAAGATCTGATTGTGAAAATTTATTTGTAACTGATTGGAATATAAGCACAGAACCTACAAGCCGGGCTGAACAAAATTCAGATCATTTTGGAAGAAAATATTGACATCTTATTTGCTTGCTGCTTAATCCAACCATACGGTAACATGTTTTAATTTACCGGACTTTTTTATGAAAGGCATCCATTGGTTAAAGTGCAAAATTTATTATGTTTGCGATTGGACGCACCGTTTCCGAGTTATAGGCATTTTTTGCAATATGTTTAAAAAAAATTCAATACGAATTGACCACTTTCTGGAAATCCCTTAGAAACCCGAAAAATTAGTTATTTTTTCGATTCGACGCTCCGTTTCCAAGATATTATGATCAAAACTGGGGATGAGTTACCCACGCTCACTCTGTATCCAAGAAATACGAACCCTGGTTACAAATAATAATAATTTTATTTATATTTAAATATAAGTATAAAATATACAATTTTGATAAAATCTATCAATCTATGATATCGCATCTACAAATGGTTGTGACAGGCATTAAATTCAAAAAAACGGTGTCCCATAACATCCCATGAAGGGATTGAGGAGAGCTTCTCGCAATCAGAGGGATGTGCGCTTTCTAGTTTTTACGCTCACTGATTGGGACCTACAGTTTTACACCGGTTCCGAACGGTATTTTGAGAAGCTTTTTCATGGCTAAGTACTCGATAGTGTCGCTATCACTAAGCGAGGTGACCGTAGTCGAAAGAAATGTAAGGTGGTCTGAGCAGGGATCGAACCCACGTTCTCGTGTACAAGAGCCGCGCAGACTAACCATTGCACCACCGACTATTTATGCATACCAATATATTAATGGGTACAACCGAATTAGTTTTTAAATTTTTCGTTGATCCAACAAATATAATATTCACCACTACAGGATAATTTGGTTGCTAGAACTAAAACTCGATTGACAGATCGCATTTATTTCTTGTTGCTGTGGCGTCAACTAAATATTTCTGTTCTTGCAACCAAAACTGAATTATAAATCAATTGATATGCACAATATTTGGTGATACAGAACACAATTATTGGCAATCACAACTGAATATTGTAATAGTACATGGGACCGCCAAATTTTAGTTGACTGTAAATATATTTGTGTCAATGAATCTCTTCTCTGTATGTAATCAGCTCCCATCTCCACGAGTATTTAGGTATGTCATCAAATAATATATATAATAATAAATTTTGTCATTATCTTTGATTTATCTTGCAAATATTAGAGGAATTATACTCTAAGCACTCCGTTTTATTTTTCATGCATGCGGTGTAACTTTTGGTTATTAAAGCTATCGAAATGTCAAAATTCAAACAATTGTTTTCGTGCGAAATAATATGGTGTAACAACCCTGTAATTGATTCTGCCTATGAAATTTTCGAAAAGAGCAAGCAAATAAAATTTTTTATACACGTACTTCTTATGGCCAGGAATATTTCATAAAAACTGAATGCCGGGTTTTAGCGAGAACTATCAATTCCTACTTGTGCGAAAACGTCCAAAATAATACTTTCCCATGACCATCAATATTCACATTATTCATTTCCTATACCGGATTTCATTGAAAGCCGTTGCATAGATGTTGTTGTTTCCAAAGAAGAAACGATTGTCATTCATGAAATATTTGCAAGATATCGGGTTTTTCAATAAGAGCGCTACAAAAGGTTTTTTAAATAAAACAAAACCGGTTTTAGATACCAATGAAATTCCTGTGAAAGTACGTTCGATGCCATTATGTATGGAACTCGATTTCTTTTGCATGGCCACCACTGGCACGCTTGCAGAAGTCCAGACGCTTAACCAAATTTTCGACGGTTTTCAAGCATAAATCGGCCGATACTGCTGCAATTTCACGTTCGATATTCGTACGAAGTTCATCAATCGTCGCTGGCTTGTTGGCATAGACCATAGACTTGACTTAGACCCACAGGAAATAGTCTAACGGCGTCAAATCGCACGACAGAGGCGGCCAATCGAATGGGCCATTTCGTGAGATAACACGTTCACCAAGCTTGGTTTCCATTAATAATTTCGAGTCGTTGTTGGCTCGTATATCTTTCCATGATGAAATGGCAACCCTTACTGAAGAGAAATGTCAAAAGAGCGGGAAAAAATATGGCGTCGTTTGCTGTCCCTATCGATTTACTTTTGTAGCGTTTCTGTTGAAAAACCCTTTACATAGATGGTAAATCTCTGCAAGATAAATGACAAAATTTCTTACGAAAATTTCGCAAGAAGTGAACATGAGGCTTTAAGATACCAAATGTATGTACTTATATGAAAATCTTAACGTCCCTGTTCCCAACTGTGATGCCACATCATTTACACATGTGTAAAGGAATCACTACCAACTTTGTAAGGATACAGAACATATGTGTACACCGTAGTTGTTTGCGCAGGTAAGAAGATTTCTGGGAATGGCCGGATACTATCAGAAATTTGTTAAGAACTACTCAACATTAGCCGCTCCATTGTCCGACCTTATCAAGAAATCAAATAAAAAATTTGTATGTACAGAAGCGGCTAAAAGCGCGATGGAACAGCTAAAGTTGGCGCTCTCTACAACACCAGTCTTGGTACACCCAAACTACAGCAAGCCATTTATTGTCCAGTGTGATGCATCCTGCACTGGAATTGGAGCAGTCCTGTGTCAGGCAGATGAGGACGGAGCAGAGAGACCCATATTCTACTACTCGATGAAATTGAACAAAGCACAAAGGAATTACTCAGTGACCGAGCTTGAGTGTCTGGCAGCTGTAGAGGCGGTGAAAAAGTTTCGACCGTACCTGGAAATGCAACCTTTCAAGATCATCACTGACCACGCTAGCCTACGATGGTTAATGAACCAGAGAGACCTATCGGGCCGGCTAGCTAGATGGAGCTTGTCGCTGGCGGGGTATGATTTTGAGATCGAGCATCGAAAGGGGTCAGAGAATGTGGTGCCAGATGCTCTCTCTCGGTCATTTTCAGAACATGTTTCCGCATTGGATCTGTGTGTGATAGATGTGGATCTCGATGCTCCTGAATTTGAAGCGAATGACTACAGAGATCTCCGAGACCAGTGTGAGGCCAACAAGGATACTCTGCCAGATATCAAGGTATCACAGAATTTAGTCTACAGGAGAACTGATTTTCCATCCGGATCTGAGTCGGTGGACACATCAATTTGGAAATTGTGGATACCTAGCGAACTGACGGAATCATTAATTGCTGGAGCTCATAACCCGCCACAAGCGGCCCATGGTGGTATAACTAAAACCCTAAGTCGCCTTCGAGAGAAATATTACTGGCCTAATATGCCTATACAGGTGCGTGAGTATATACGCCGATGCGAAATTTGCAAAATGTCAAAAGCGCCCAACTATATAACAAGACCTCCGATGGGCAATGAGACGATAGTGGAAAGGCCATTCCAGAAAATGTATGTAGATCTCCTCGGACCTTATCCACGCTCCAAGAAAGGCCATACGAACATCTTTATAGCTCTTGATCATTTCAGCAAATTCGTGTTCCTGCAGCCCTTGCGAAAAGCGGATGCAACCAGCATTATACAATTTTTGGAAAATCAGATTTTTGCAATTTTCGGTGTGCCAGAACTTATACACAGCGACAACGGCAAACAGTTTGTCAGCAAGGAGTTTGCTGAAATGACCAAATCATATTCAATAAGACACATGTTTAACGCATCATATGCTCCGCAGAGTAATGCCTCCGAACGCGTTAATCGCACAGTTTTGGCAGCTATTCGCTCCTATTTAAAAGGTGACCAAACGGAATGCGATGACAATTTGGTGGCGATAGGAACATCTTTGCGAAGCTCAGTACACTCAGCTATAGGTATGTCTCCCTATTACGCGCTGTTCGGCAGGCATATGATCGTTCACGGATCTGCGTACCAGGTACTTAAAAAACTGAATATGATTAATGACACTGAACTCCAAGTAATACCAACAGCTGATAAAATGAAGATGATTGATCATACCATTGTTAAAAATTTGCACAAGGCATATGACAAATCAGCCCGGATTTACAATCTCAGGAGCCAACGACAACCTCGATTTAAACCAGGTGATGAAGTATTCAGACGTAACTTCCAGCTTAGCGATTTCGGTAAACTGTTTAACGCGAAGCTGGCTCCGAAGTATATCAAAGCTCGTGTGCATTCTCTAGTTGGTAATAATTTGTACAAGTTGACAAATCTGCAAGACAAAACACTAGGCGTTTTCCACGCAAAAGATTTGCGCGTGTGAGTAATATGCCCGGCTAGAAACAAGGCGAGATGTGGGTCGAGCCACACGTGGGCAATACGAAATACGGCCAAACTATTCCCAAACCAATTGTCTTCTCGGAGTTCGTCAATTGCCTTGGTGTTGTTACGTTACCAGATGAGTATTCCATCCCTGGCAAACGAAATGTCATAATGCTTTATTATTATATCAACATCACTGTCGTTGCGGAAAAAGAAGGAATGTTGAAACGAAAAACAAAAAAAAAAAAGGGAGGAGCTTATTAACGAAATGAACGATGTATAACTGTACCTCTTACAACCACACTGGAGCTGTAATTCATTTAATCTTTACATTCTTTCATTCTCTAGTGTGGGTATCATAGAAACCAAATTCATGTGATGCTTTCATTTCTAATTGTCTATCATCGCAAGCAGTCGTTCAGGTAAGGGTAAATAGTTAAAACTTATGGTAAGTGAGATAATTAATTCCTGATGATACCCAGGCTTCGACACAAATCTTTGGGACTACAAAGGAGGCAAGAGGATACTGGTGATCGCCGCGAGGAAAGCATTCATTCCTCCAGACCACAAAATTCCTGGCAAGTAAAGGGCGTTCCCATTTGAACACCCTAATAACCAGCTGCATCTCACCACCATCTCACCATTATCTTTTCTTTGGAACATATTGTTGCGCAAACACACTCCAGTTGGCCAGAATAACAACGAGTGTAGAATCGCCAAAGTTTTGAATGTTCCTGAGGTGTCCAGTGGCAACAGTGGTGGATTGAATTTGGCTGCATGGTGCCATTGGAATTGGGTGTCTCTAAGCGGGAGTTGCAAGTGACAAAATAAGCAACACGTGATAAAGCGGCATTCCCCTTATTGAAATTGTGCCTGATCTTGGAGGCTGTTGGCAAAATAGAGGACCTGTCTCTGGCGAGAACCACTTCTGCATTTATTACAACTAAGTCTAAGACAAATTAAAATCTGTCAAATAAGTCTAAGTATATTTCATATATTTAATAAATTTAGTAAATTTAATAAGTAGCCTACCTATATATATAGATATATAAGTATACTGAATTACATATTAGTATAATTCATTGGCATAAACATTTAAATAATCATTATATACCTGTATTAATAATCTTCTCTATTTTTAACAGACCGATCACACGATTTTAATATCTCTAAAATCGACATCACAAACATACCAAAATAGAAACCTGCGTCATCGACGATCTTGAGTGCTCAATATCGGACAGACGTGAACATGCATAAATAACTGCAGAACCATAATTAAACTGATCATCGGCTGTCTTCCCATGTGGATGGAAAAACGTAAGTTGATCTGTTTTCTAATTCTTTTGATCGTGATCGAGGTTATGTGCGAAAAATATTGAAATCTGAATTTAAACCAAAGTTTTATAAAACAAGGTTATGTTCGATAACCACTTCTGAATTTCTCTTCTTTGTGAATATGCCAATGAAAACATTTATCAAAATGAGTGAATTTTGAGAACATTTTCATATCGGCTATAAGCCCTAAATATAAGTGAACTGAAATGCACGTTGTTTGAATTAAATAAAATTTATTGTACCATGGATAGGTGAATATTTGATTGATGAGGAATACTACAACCATGGATAAGGTTAACTAGAAGCTTTACGCTTTGCTAATTTTGGGGCTAACACCAAAAGTTACGGTCAGGTGTTAGCCAAGGATGCTGTTGTGGCATATGGGGTGGGCATGACCAAGTAGAAATAATTCCATCTTAGTTTCTACAACGACAGTGATGTGTATACCAACCTTTTAATGAACTTTTGAGTGCTGTTTAAGATAATCGTTAAGATCTGATTGTGAAAATTTATTTGTAACTGATTGGAATATAAGCACAGAACCTACAAGCCGGGCTGAACAAAATTCAGATCATTTTGGAAGAAAATATTGACATCTTATTTGCTTGCTGCTTAATCCAACCATACGGTAACATGTTTTAATTTACCGGACTTTTTTATGAAAGGCATCCATTGGTTAAAGTGCAAAATTTATTATGTTTGCGATTGGACGCACCGTTTCCGAGTTATAGGCATTTTTTGCAATATGTTTAAAAAAAATTCAATACGAATTGACCACTTTCTGGAAATCCCTTAGAAACCCGAAAAATTAGTTATTTTTTCGATTCGACGCTCCGTTTCCAAGATATTATGATCAAAACTGGGGATGAGTTACCCACGCTCACTCTGTATCCAAGAAATACGAACCCTGGTTACAAATAATAATAATTTTATTTATATTTAAATATAAGTATAAAATATACAATTTTGATAAAATCTATCAATCTATGATATCGCATCTACAAATGGTTGTGACAGGCATTAAATTCAAAAAAACGGTGTCCCATAACATCCCATGAAGGGATTGAGGAGAGCTTCTCGCAATCAGAGGGATGTGCGCTTTCTAGTTTTTACGCTCACTGATTGGGACCTACAGTTTTACACCGGTTCCGAACGGTATTTTGAGAAGCTTTTTCATGGCTAAGTACTCGATAGTGTCGCTATCACTAAGCGAGGTGACCGTAGTCGAAAGAAATGTAAGGTGGTCTGAGCAGGGATCGAACCCACGTTCTCGTGTACAAGAGCCGCGCAGACTAACCATTGCACCACCGACTATTTATGCATACCAATATATTAATGGGTACAACCGAATTAGTTTTTAAATTTTTCGTTGATCCAACAAATATAATATTCACCACTACAGGATAATTTGGTTGCTAGAACTAAAACTCGATTGACAGATCGCATTTATTTCTTGTTGCTGTGGCGTCAACTAAATATTTCTGTTCTTGCAACCAAAACTGAATTATAAATCAATTGATATGCACAATATTTGGTGATACAGAACACAATTATTGGCAATCACAACTGAATATTGTAATAGTACATGGGACCGCCAAATTTTAGTTGACTGTAAATATATTTGTGTCAATGAATCTCTTCTCTGTATGTAATCAGCTCCCATCTCCACGAGTATTTAGGTATGTCATCAAATAATATATATAATAATAAATTTTGTCATTATCTTTGATTTATCTTGCAAATATTAGAGGAATTATACTCTAAGCACTCCGTTTTATTTTTCATGCATGCGGTGTAACTTTTGGTTATTAAAGCTATCGAAATGTCAAAATTCAAACAATTGTTTTCGTGCGAAATAATATGGTGTAACAACCCTGTAATTGATTCTGCCTATGAAATTTTCGAAAAGAGCAAGCAAATAAAATTTTTTATACACGTACTTCTTATGGCCAGGAATATTTCATAAAAACTGAATGCCGGGTTTTAGCGAGAACTATCAATTCCTACTTGTGCGAAAACGTCCAAAATAATACTTTCCCATGACCATCAATATTCACATTATTCATTTCCTATACCGGATTTCATTGAAAGCCGTTGCATAGATGTTGTTGTTTCCAAAGAAGAAACGATTGTCATTCATGAAATATTTGCAAGATATCGGGTTTTTCAATAAGAGCGCTACAAAAGGTTTTTTAAATAAAACAAAACCGGTTTTAGATACCAATGAAATTCCTGTGAAAGTACGTTCGATGCCATTATGTATGGAACTCGATTTCTTTTGCATGGCCACCACTGGCACGCTTGCAGAAGTCCAGACGCTGAACCAAATTTTCGACGGTTTTCAAGCATAAATCGGCCGATACTGCTGCAATTTCACGTTCGATATTCGTACGAAGTTCATCAATCGTCGCTGGCTTGTTGGCATAGACCATAGACTTGACTTAGACCCACAGGAAATAGTCTAACGGCGTCAAATCGCACGACAGAGGCGGCCAATCGAATGGGCCATTTCGTGAGATAACACGTTCACCAAGCTTGGTTTCCATTAATAATTTCGAGTCGTTGTTGGCTCGTATATCTTTCCATGATGAAATGGCAACCCTTACTGAAGAGAAATGTCAAAAGAGCGGGAAAAAATATGGCGTCGTTTGCTGTCCCTATCGATTTACTTTTGTAGCGTTTCTGTTGAAAAACCCTTTACATAGATGGTAAATCTCTGCAAGATAAATGACAAAATTTCTTACGAAAATTTCGCAAGAAGTGAACATGAGGCTTTAAGATACCAAATGTATGTACTTATATGAAAATCTTAACGTCCCTGTTCCCAACTGTGATGCCACATCATTTACACATGTGTAAAGGAATCACTACCAACTTTGTAAGGATACAGAACATATGTGTACACCGTAGTTGTTTGCGCATGCCCTCTTTTCAAATAAATTTTGTAATACGTATTTTCTTTAATTAATTTATTTTTTTTCTACAAAAATTTGTTGAGCTTAAATATTAAAAATCAGTTAACTTGCGTTCGTGTTTAATCTAACTCTAACACACAAACAAATTTTCTACACACATTAACTCGATGTATAAACATTTGATTAAATCATTTATCATAAACTTTTGTTTTTCTCAATTATATACATAGACAATTTTTCATACTTAATAAAAAACTAACTATAGTTTTACATACATAGTGTATAATGATATATGATATACAATGTGTAGATATGGAGAAAATTATTTAGAAAAATAAAATATACACTTAGGGACTAATTCATGTAACAATTTCTAGAAATGCTAGTAAACCTTTATACAAAAGTTGCATTGAAAGTTTGAAATTAAAAATAAAATCACAACTTAAGAAACTAATGACTATTTTATAAATATTTTATATTTTTTTTGCTGATTTCCTATTTGTCGTTAATTTTCAATTCGGGTCTCAATGTAATTAATTGTATTTATATGTAGTATGTACATGGCTAAAAGTATAAAGTCTTAATTA
The DNA here is from genome assembly GCA_963931995.1 of Phaonia tiefii. Lineage (NCBI taxonomy): Eukaryota > Metazoa > Arthropoda > Insecta > Diptera > Muscidae > Phaonia > Phaonia tiefii. The sequence goes on along the minus strand of OZ008367.1, from coordinate 88,917,802 downwards.
AATTTATTTGTATTTACAATTATGGTTTAAACTTAATGGCAACATAGTAAATTTTGCTTCGTTTGTTGTTGTTGTTACTTTTCCTTTTACTAATCTATTATATTATTATTTTACTTTTCTTTTCAGAAAAATATTGCAGTTAAAACAAATCTCTTTGTTTGTCTTTGTTGTTTACAGAAAATTAACTAAAGTATATTTAAAACTTTATTTTGGCTTGTTGTGGGGTTTGTTGTTGCGTTCGATAATTTCAAGTTGTTTCGTATTCGATTCGATGCGACAGCTTCAGATTTTCATAATTCGGTTGTGGTCTCGACTTCAGAACGATCCAAATCGTTAAGATACGAAAAACCTATTTGGCCATAATCCCGCTTGCCAAATGTGACATTATCATTTGAAGGACTTATGTGTGATAAATCACCATTAGATCTAGAATGAAGACACAAAAAATTTGAGTTATGTTCTTCTTTAGAATGAGTTTTCTTACCTTTGAAATAGTGGATTCGCTATTGGCACTTCATTGTAGCCCCTTTGTATATTGTGCTGATGATTTCTACCCAATGTATTGGTCATCAGTTCTCCATTGCTCAGCTCTCCGTTTAAACCCCCATTCAAATTTGAATTATTGCCAAAAGTATTACCTCTTCGTCCCAGGGTGCTGTAGGCATTATTTTGTATATTTGCCAAATTATTACGACTAACAGTATCCAATTTATAGCCTCCATTTTGATAATGATTCGAATTTTGATGTTTGATGCGGCCCAAAGTTAATGTTCCTGGCAGGGTACCATTGGCCGCCAAAGGGTTGGCATTATTGCGAGCATTCATCTCCAATGTGCGATTGAAAGTGTTCTGACGATTATTCATGGTATGGTTGTTAATGTTATTATTCGCGGACATATTATTTAGATTATTGTTGTTATTGTTATTTCTTCTTAAAGTGGTAATAGTGGCGGTGGTAGCGTCGGAATGGGAGGGACTAGCTTGTCCACCACTAGAGGTGCCATTGTGCTCCTTATGTGTTATATAGCTAACGTTATCCAAGGAAAAGGCATGATTCTTGGCACTAAAGTCCAATTGCAGTTCATCATCGCCATCTGGTGGCACGGCCATGGCTAAAACTTGGGTTTCGTATTCCTTTAAATTAGATACAGTATCACCTGAATTCGAAGCTTGCGAGTTGACAATCACCGGATCATAGCGTGTGGGACTGGGTGTGGAGTATTGACGCATGCGTTGTTTGAAGTTCTTGTATCTACAAAGGGAAGAGGACATTTGAAAATCATCAGATTCTATTACGGTATTGAGAAATTTGTATGAAATATCGGGTTTTCAATAGGGACATAACAATGATGTATATAAATTAAACACATAATAATTGAGATATCGGGCTGAAATTTATTCCAGGCGTTGCCAACATATTAAATTTAATTATGGATTTCTAGTTCGTTCATATGATTGTTTGGAGACAATTTTCCGCCACTCTTCCACACATATCGGCCGGAACGTTGGCAATTTCGCGTTCGATATTGTTTCTGAGCTCCTCTAACTTTTTGTGGATGAATTGTTGTAGCCTCTTGAAGTACCAGAAATGACCTTCATCGCTGAAGATGTTTTTTCGATGAAATTCATTATTTTCTTCAAACTTAAAGTTGCGACCACCGACTGAGAATTTTGGTGGTATTTTTTATTAATTTCCAAACGTTCGTCGTTCGTGAACTTCACCATGATACAAATGTAAACATTCGGTCTGTCTGCGTACTTTTCCAGTAAAAAATATCCAGTAACTATTTTGAGAGAGTAAGATAGATTTTACACTCCTAGTAATATTACAAAAAGTACACGGACGACATCCAGTAAAAACTTGCAAGAAATAATACTTTGGTATGTAACCAGCTGATTTGTAATGTAAACATTGGAAGAACCAACAACCGAAGTTTAAACAAAACATTACAAATCATAAAAACTGTGGTTAAGTTCTGCAGTTTATGTTCTGTTTTTAAATAAATATAAAAAATCATCCCTAATTTTGTTTGTTTACACAAAACATATGTTTTAAAACATATGTTAAAAAATAAATAAATAAACATATGTTCGCTCTTGCAAATTCTTACTGGCAAAACTTTCTCCCGTAAAAACTTGTTCTCTATCATCGAACTGTCAAAGCAATCTCTCTCTTGCTCTCTCTCTCTTTTTGGTGTAAACAGACAACATCCAGTAACAATTTGTACAAATTCTGGCAAATTATCAGTACTCAGACAGACCTATTGACTAATATTTTGACATTACCAGATCATAAAAAAAATTTAAGAGTGCGTTCGTATTAAAATACAACGTCGTTATTTTCCAATTGAAAAACCTTTTACATTTATATTTTCATTTGAAATAAATCATCCCTGGCTACCGAGTTGAGGTAACGTTTTAAAGGAAGCTTTAGAGATGTTTCACAATACTTACTTTGACCATGAAATGCAAATGTAGATAATACCAATAATGCCCAAAACCAAAATGATAATGGAAATGGCAATCAGCGTATAGGGGAAAACTTCATCATCAATCGCAATGGCAGCCTTAACCTTAAAATATTCAAATTTCAAGTAAAATCTGTGCCACAATTTCTCCGCCATATATAAAATTTACCTTATGTACTTGCTGTTTCATCTCAATGGGTGCATAAATACCCTCCGCTGTCGCTCTTGCCACACCCGAAGCAGCGAAATACACCTCTGTCCTCGCTGTGGGCTCCAATAAAGTCTCTTGTATGATTGATGCATTACGTGGTAATATCTTCTCCGTTTTCGGATCAATCAAATAGAACCATACATCCGTGGCTGAGGGATTTTCCAATATTGTACCATTTTCATTAAGGAATTTGCGATTGCTAAACCGTTCAATGCTACTGATTAGACCGCCTGTTTTTTCAGAGAACAGTTCTTCCAGTGCTGCGTAATGACTGCGCAGTTCATTGGGTGTGGCATCCGAGAAAGCCAGGGAAAGGCGGTTAGAGTCGTTAATACGATTGACTACCACTCGAGCTCTCGTACGATGTGATCCCATTTCTTGACCATCGTTGTCACGGGCCTCCACATAGAAGATCATGGGAAACTGTGCATCATCGCGGAAATGTTTGGCTGTGCGCAAGATACCCGTCTCTTCGTTCATTATAAAGTAAGAAGTGGGCTGTTGACAAGATAGAAATAGCCAAAGTATAAAAATTAACATTAACATTCCATTCCTTTATGTCTATACTCATACTCACCAAATTATCATTGCTGATGTTATTGTCCTCCTCATCGAATATCTTATAGCGGATGATGCCAAATTTACCAGAATCTCGATCAGATGCTCTAACCTGCAGTATCGGGGTATCGATGTCCATTTCGGGATTAAACACAGCATAGAAGGTATCCTTACGACCTCTAGCACGATTGAAATTGAATTCTGGAGCATTATCATTTTCATCCTGGACAATAACCTTCACTCTGGTCATACTCTTTTGGGGATTAATGAAATATTTGTGTGACACTAAACGCAATTCCAACGAAAATGTAGTTTTGTTCTCAAAGTCTAAATGCTTGATGAGCTGTATGCCACAGCCGTGATCCTCTTGGGTAACATTGAAGAGACCCCATTCATTGCCAGACACAATTTCACATTTGAAGCCAGGATTTGATTTGACAGACTTCTTGGAGTTTATAACTTGTATGAGTTTAATGGTGGCATTGATGCCCGTAGTTTCGGGCACGCCGGTGGTATAGCTATCATCACTAAAAGCTAAACCTAAACTTTCGGGCGACATGATTACACCATTCTCTACACGTCCCTCCATTGCATTTTCCTCATTGAGATCCGTTAGCAAATGCCTCACAAATACCGGGAGAGTAGCCACGGAACTCAGCTGAGGTTCTCCCATATCGTAGGCTCGTATGTCTACTTGGTACTCAGTATCCTCTTCCTTTCTCAATTCATCACGTATGCGTATCGAGCCTGTGTCCGGATCAACTTGGAAATATTTCAAAGCTTTGCCTCTACCGACAATTTCATAACGCACTACATTTCCTGGTGATGATCCGTCTCCATCTATTGCTGGCATTGTGGCAATCATGGCACCAATCGGTTGGTCGTCATTAACGGTCACTGGCTCTGGTACGGACACAAATACGGGTCTTATGTCATTGCGATCTTCTACCTCCACCACCACCTTAATAGTATCTCCCGCAGCATTGCCATCGTTTTCTATAGTACCAACAATCAACTCATGGGTCTTTTGTTTCTCAAAGTCTAAACCTTTCGTGGTTCTTATTTCTCCCGTAGAGGGGTTAGCCTTGAAGAGATCAGTTGCTCCCTTGCGTATAACATAAGTTATTTCCGGCATAGTATCGGGATCTAAAGCCTGAACTGTGGCTACTAACAAGTCGGGCTCATTTTCGGGTATTTTCACATCAATACGAGAATCTGTAAACTTTGGCACTTCATCGGGTAAATCACGAACCAAGACTGTAACGCTTGCGGTTCCTAAACGAGCATCGGGAGCCCCATCCTTCGCAGTAACAACAAAGCGATACTCATTTTGTTTTTCATAGTCCAGGGCTGTCGACGTTCGAATTTCTCCCGACGATCCATTGATGGCGAATGGAATATCTTGTGGAATCGAATAGGTAATCTCCGCATTGATGCCCTCATCAGCGTCAGTGGCATGTACAATACCCACGAAGGATTGTGCACGACCCTCCTCCACGTGGAAAACGTACGGTAAAGTGGATTCATCGAATTCAGGATTTTTGTCATTGATATCGGTAACCTTAATATTAACTGTGGCACTGCTGGAAAGCCCACCATTATCTTCGGCCTTAACTATCAGTTGGTATCTTGTTAGACTTTCGCGATCCAATTTGCGTATGACAGCTATAACACCAGACTCTTGACCAACGGCAAACTGTCTCAAATCATTGCCCGATAGTATGGAATAGACAACAGGATCATTTTCGGGATCTTCGGCATGGATAACTGCAACTGTGGAGTTGATCTCGGCCCCTTCACTAACTTGCACTTCATAAACCGATTTGACAAATTTGGGTGGTTTAGTATTGGGTCCCGGAGTGATAGTCACTTCTACTATAGCCTGCGAAGACAAACCACCTATATCTGAGGCCTGAACCGTAATACTATACTGTTCTCCCGCCAAGAGGCGGCCTCTTGTTTCGATTTCTCCCGTCTGCTCGTCGATAGTAAACTTCTGCATGCCATTATTAGAGACATGGTAAATCGAATATGTTACGACAGCGTTGGCGCCTTCGTCATTATCAGTAGCCACCACTTGAGCTACTTTACGCATACCGTCGCCAGCTGTTATAGAAACGGGAGGAACCATCGATAACTTGGGTGCATTATCGTTTACATCTTTAAGTATTACAGTTAGACTTAAAGGAGCACTGGCGGCATTTGTTTTTGGCTCTCGGGCCACAACTTGGAATTTATATTTGCCTGGTGCAGGGGGATCACGATCCAAACCTTCCTCATTGACAACCAAAATACCTTCGGCCGTTACTTCAAACGAGGGTGTGGTCAGTTCATAAATGTAATCCGGCTTGGTGTCATCTTCGGTTAAGTCAGCATCAGAAGTTTGGAAATAAATAGGTTTGCCACCTTCATCGAGCACCTTGGTGCCTAAAGCAGAGTTTTCATCTACATAACCTGTTATAGAACTAGCAGATATCACCGGAGGATTAGCGTCTACAGGCTTGACATTTATTGTTAACTTGGCGGTGGTAAATCTCTTGGCCATCGATACTTCCTCGGCCTTGACAATAATATCATATTTCTTAGCCGTTGAAGTGTCTACTGCTTTGATTTGTTTCAACACCCCCGTTTGTTCATCGATTTCAAAATAATCCGCATAATTTCCGGGCATACCACTGGCAAATGTATACCGTATGGGTGAACTAATAGTATCCAAGTCAACGGCCTGAATTCTTTCTGGGGTTACGGTGAGAACTCCTTGCAGGGAGCCAGCAGGTACTGAAGCGGTATATTCGGGATTAATACAGGCACCATCGAGTAGGACGCACCCACGGTAAATGAATGAAGGATCCAAATCATCAGAATCGGCAATATTGACGGTCAGTGTCGTGGTTGAGGTTAAACGTTCAGAGACATTACGAGCACGATCCTGAAGAGAGAGAGAGAAAGATGGAAAAATAAAGAAGAGTTCAGAAAAAATTAATATAAACAGAAACTAAGTGAAGTCTTTGGGCCGTCGGTGGTGCAATAGTTAGTGTGCGCGCCTCTTAGACATGAGATCCTGGGCTCTGACCTCCTTAAATTTCTTTCGGCGGCGGTCACCTCGCATGGTGACGGCGACACTATCGACTATTTGTCCACGAAAAAGCTTCCCAAAAACCATTCGGAATCGGTGTAAAAACTTTAGGTCCAAAACTTCAGTCTTTGCTTATTATATCACACTACTGTGCAGGATATTCGTGTCATCTGTAAAATCTGTCTTTGTTTGTTTGGATGCAAATGTAACTTGTTTGTCCACACACATTGGGTTTGCTATTCACTATTACATCTTGGAGACACATTGATTAATACACGCTGAAAAAAAACGACCCCGGGAAACATGTATGTGTTTGCAAACATGCTTTTCATGAATTAATGATTTGCTGCTTTTTTGTATCTTTGTTGTCACGTTTGTTTTCATCAGTATTCAATAAACAAAGTCATATTTGGGTCACAAAAACATATATTACATCATATTAATCATTGTGTCTCAAACATTTAATATTTATTAGCAAATACAATGTGTTTGGACACAAGTATACAATATTTCCGATAAGCTGCAAACACATTATATTTGCATACAAACAACAAAAAAGACAGATTTTGCAGCGTATAGGTTATAATATATGTTTTTGTGACCCAATTGTGGCTCTGATTGTTGAAAACTTAAACGTGACAGACAACGAAGAAACAAAAAATTAGCAGATCTTCAATTCATGAAAACAATTCATGCAAACATGTACATGGTTACCGCAATTCGTTGCTATGGCCGTTTTTCCAGCATGTGGCGGTGAATATACAAATATTTGGTTTGTTAAACTTGGTACTGATATTGATTCACCACTATATATTGACAAAAAATCAGATGTGATCTGTATTCCATTTTCTTATTAAGAAGGGTCTTATCTGTCGTCAGATTCAGTGAAATTTGTGCAGACATGCACGCTGAAAAATTTGCATTTATTTCTTGTTTAGATGCAAATATAACGTGTGTATGGAGCTTGCCCCAAATATAGTATACTTGTGTAGTTTGCTACACAACATTACATGTTTGAGACACTATAACTAATATGTTAAAATATATGTGTTTGTGATCCAAATACAGCCTTCTTTGTGATACAAATACAGCTGTGTTTGATACACTGTTTACTTAATCTTTTTTGTCACTATTCCCTGTCAAGAGCAAAATAATAAAAGAGGTACAAAGAGAGATTGCTCTCAGCCTAAGTTAATGTTATTCCAAATGTATAACTGTATTTTTCATTATTGTTTCAGTCAGTGATCCATAAATATTCCTGAATGCATGTGGACTTATAAATGAATTGAGTATTTATTATGTTGACTGATCTGTTTCGTTTTAGTTTCGTGTATTCTGTCGTCAATTGTTCCTTTGGGAGGAAACAAACGAATGCTTCGACTTAAGTATATGGATGTTTGGGATGAAACACGCATATGATTCCACATAAAGGTATTCATCTTTGCAAGTAAACATGCTAATGTTTGCATTTAAATATAAGTGAGTTTGGGACTTGCAAATAAATGAATATTTGGAGTGTGTTCCAAACATATACATGGTTTAATCAGAATATGTTTGGGAGAATATGTTACAGACACTGTTTTTTCTCGCCATGTAATGTTGTAAAAATAATAAGATCCATAATGTTTTTGAAATATTTCATGCAAATAGAATCTTTTGTGACACTACAATTAATTCCAATTATAATTTGGAATGTATAACATCTTCGTACATTTAACTTTGCGGTGCTCTGCTACAACTACCAAATCTCAATATATATGGTCATATATTAGTATCGTAACAAATATTGTATTGTTGAATATTAATTACACGTTCAACACCTGACAAGTTTGCTGCAAGTATTCGCACAAATAAGTGGCATTATTCGAGTTGCTTCATGTTCTCTATTACTTTAAGCCATTAGTGGTAAGGAGATCGTAGTATTTTTTTGGGTTAATGATGCGATTCTTCATACCACAACCTTATGAACCGTAATACTTTTCAAAAGACTTGCTCAATTTGAAAACTATGCTGAAGGCCACTTGAATGACATTTTTTGTTTATTGCCAATACTCAGTGCAAAACAAATTAGCATTTTGTGGTAAAGTGTAAATAAATGACGATCTAACAACTTAATTACCGCTACATTAATACAACTTCACGATCGGGGCAAAGTAAGCGTGTAAAAACTTCAATTGAAAAATTGATTTTGAAACACTGCGAATAATTTACTATTGAAATACAAAATTTTAATTAGTGGAAAATACTTAAAAGCCTTAGCAAATGCATACGTGAACTAATAATAAACTCATGTGTATGTATTCTCAAAATATATACAAACATTAAAATGGATATTCGGTCATTAGCTGTAATATTTGGCTATTAATAAAATCAAGTTTGTTTCTTGAGTCTTTTGATTTTGACTATGTAATTTATACGAGCGCTGGTGGTATTCACCATAATCTCCTGTAGCATACGTTTGATTTTACTGACTTGCAGTGACGTTGTGATTTCAACTTTTATAAATTTGCAACAAAAATTCTTGTTATTGTTGGTGGATTGTGTTTGTATTTGTTGTTGCAGTATTTCTAAATGTTTATGGTATTTTTGCTGTTAGAGCGTAGGTGTTTTGTGTTGTTTGGTATTTGGTATTTGTAGCCGATGTTGTCGTTACTTTTTTTGAAAAGCAACTGTAGGCAGCTGCTACTTGTTGGCTGTGGCAAATTAATGAATTTACAACATTTGGTTTCGAACCATTGTCTGTGACTCGCTTCCTTTTCCTTTAGATTTAAGGTGAAGTCAGCAGTTATTTTTTTCAGACTAATGGAAGAAAATACGGCTGGGTATGTTTGTATGAGATGACAATTTTTGTGGGTCATAGAGAATTATGTGAAAAGTGGGTAACAGAAGATGTTAATAACAGTTTGGTTTTAAGTGCTAACTAAAGTCTTTGTTATGTTAATTAAGTTCAAAAAATATAAATCTAAAAACATAAATTTATCTTTTGTAGTAACTTTAGCAACAAACCATTTTGAGAACACTCACAAAGAGATATTTTAGCCTCGTTTCTGCATAACATGTCTTCACATCGACTGTGTTGGATTGTAAAAAATGGGCAATGGAAGCCACAGTTATTTTCCATTTTCTCAACATCTTTTAACTAACCTCGGTGGCGTTTTTTTGCAGACATTTAGTAATGTTACATTTCCCATTTAGTTTTAGCAATTAAAATGCAACCCAAATCGCATGATTTTGGATTCTGACCATAATGGAGATTACTTCATTCATGAATGAAAACCACACTAACAACTTTTTGTAGCTTACAATATTGTACAAAGAAACGTGCGTTTTTCCAAAATATGTTTTTGTCTTTGTTAAAAACAATTTACAGTTTTTGGTTGTTTTGGAATTGTTTTGAAAACACGAAGGCATTTTTTTATGGAGAGTATAAAATTGATCACAAACTGGTATGTCAGACCCGGCAACAAACAAAAAAATCGAAAAAAAACTAAAAAGAAATTAAGGCAAAACAATTAATCAAGTAAAACACTCTACTCTCGCTTTTTTAACACAGTTTTTTATTGTTGATTTCGGGGTAAAACACAACAGCAGTTTAAATTTGTTGTCTTCAAAATTGCAATTAAGTAAATATTCAATTTTATTTCTGCTGACTAACGAAATTGGCCAACAATTCTGCTAACAGTTAATTGTATTTCAAACAATCAACTTTGACATGTCAAGTGTGTAAGAGACTTCATGGATGGCTGTTAAATTATCTTAACGAAAATGTTACACGAAAACAATTTGCAAGCGTTTTCAAAGAATAGTGTTCAGCAACAAGCAGAGACGAACAAAAGCTTGTCTTGGCTTAAGAGCATTGTTAATTGAAACTTTGTTATAACGATCTTGATTTAAGTTTTGTGTGTGTGTGTGTGTGTTTGTTTTCCTTGGCTCCATGTGCCTTGAAGATTAGTCCGTACATATTAGGAAATCGAAAGTTAACTGTAGGAAAACAAAATGTAACGAAACGAAACACGTTATTGCAATTTTGATGTCAATTGTAATTATTCACACTAAAATCGAAATGAATCGACGACGAACAACTGTGAAAATATTCGTACACGTTACAAAACCAATTATAGTTAGTAACACTTGCATGTCTTTCGTCTATATAACTATAAGATCTTAGTTTTACTAGGAAAGGCATAAGAGTTTCAAGTTAGTGAACAAAAAATTCCAATACGTTAAGTAATCAATGGATTGGATTTTTATGGAAATGAATATAACACCACCGCCACGAATTTGTATTTTCTGTAGAAAATTGCAAATTTTTTCCTTTCAAGAAAGTAATCGCTCTGTGAAAGCAATTATTGCAGAGATATTGTAAGGCTTAATTGTCATGAAATCTCGTATAAAGTATATCTTTATGTATGACGAAATAGAGTTATTTTTCTATTGGATTATGATCCAGTAGGAACTAGTTTGGAACTTATATATCTGCATCATAAAGCTAGTTCTTCTCTACATAAAGACCTGTAGAAATTTCTAATGCAAAGTCATTAGTTAGACAGAAATTATCCCCTTTTCGCCAATCTGGAACTGGTTGTGACCCATTTCCAGACAATTCCCAGTAAAAAAAGTACTCGTTCATAATATGTTTGGAACTAGTATTTTCTTCACATACAACTAGTTCTTCTTCATACAAACGACTGTAGAAATTAATATTGTGAAGTCATTGGCGTTGTATTTTCTTCCTTCCAACTAGTTCTTCTTCTTACAAACAACTGTAGAAATTAACATTGTGAAGTCATTGATGTTGTAGAAATTATTCCCTATGCGCCACTTTGGATCTGGTTGTACACCATTCCCAGACAGTTCCCAGTAGGTTCATAACTTGTTTGGAACTACCATTTTGGTACAATAGAACTAGTTCGTCTTCCTACAAACAACTGTAGAAATTAATACTAAGAAGTCATTGGTGTGGTAGAAATTGTCAACTTCATACCAGTTCCAAGAACTGATATACCAGTTCCAAAACTTTTTCAATATTTCTGCTAGTTCATATTTTACTAGTTTATGAACTATTATTATCGTATTTATTTAATATTTCGTCTGTTTTCTTCTGGGGTAATAAGTAAATAAATAGTTTTCCATTACATCCAATGAATGGATAGGGGAGAGCTTCCCACAATCAGTGAGCTGTGCGGTTTATAGCTTTACACTCACTGATTGGGACCTACAGTGTTGCACCGGTTCCGAACGGTATTTTGAGAAGCTTTTTCATGGCTAAGTACTCGATAGTGTCGCCGTTACTAAGTGTCGTCGAAATAAATGTAAGGTTGTCAGAGAAGGGATCGAACCCATGTTCTCCTGAACAAGGGTCGCGCACACTAATCATTTCTGGGATTATACTGACATGAAACGATAGAGATACGTTGGAATAGTGCGAAATTGTTCCAATTAAAATGTATAAATTTTGAAGAATTTAACGACAAAAAATTGGCGGTCTATACTATATTACTAGGTATTCGTTCAAAGCCTTAGCTCGCATAGTTAAGGATATCCAATGTTAGTCATATAACAAATACCCACAAACGTTGGCTCTAAACCAGCCACATATTTTAATGAGAAAGGCTCGTTGGGATGAGATCAACGAATTCTAACCGGCGTTTGTTTTTAGAGGCGGAAAACTTTGAAATAACACACATAAGATTTTTTTAATATCCCTTAAATTGGAATTTGAATAAAAATCCAATACGCAAGAAAGAAAAATCGACATGCATCAGAGTACTAAGATTTGTACTAAGTAGTACTTAGTATTAAGACTTAGTTTCTCTACGAACAGCATCTCCGTGCTAAAGTTAATTCTTCTCCTAGGGGCAGTAAGAGCTTTTGGTCATTTGTTAAAAGAGTAAAGAATAATTTTTCTCAGCAAAAGCCAGTTGGCTATAGACCTCGTCCCCAGCACTGTCCTGTACCACAGCAATCCTGCGGAATTTCGAATTAAAACTCGCAATAACGATGCGACCGGATATAGCCTTGTATGATATTAGAGTGTTTATAGCCCTAGGTGACTCCGTTTATACGTTGCGTACTCTATACCAACTTATATTACGAATGAAAAAATCTTATATTCTTATATATATTACGAATGAAATACTGATCCGATTTACTCACTCACTTGCAATTATTGCAGATAACTCCAGTGATATGTGTGGAGTTGAAAGGGAGATAAATTCTCGGGTCCGGGTGGAATTGCAGCACTTCTTTGAAAAAGTACTCTTTGATGCTTTCGCGTCTATTGCACCATCTTTAAGGCGTTCATACCATCCCTTCGCGGTGGAGAGTTGTCGGTATCTACCAGATCCATAAAAATAATTCTGTGCCCACAAGGAATAACAGCTAAAGTCGAGTTAGGACAAAGTTGACTTTGTTTTGTTTACTTCTCTCAAGTTAATTGTTTCTTCATCATAAATTGAATTTCAAATTTAAATATTATAAAATTGTTAACATAGAACTTATAAATATTATAAAAAATAAAATAAATGGTTTCCCATTACATCCCATGAAGGGACCGGGGAGAACTTCTCACAATCACTGAGCTGTGCGCTTTCCAGTTTTCACTCACTGATTGGGACCTACAGTTTTACACCGATTCCGAACGGTATTTTGAGAAGCTTTTTTCATGGCTATATACTCGATAGTGTCGCCGTCACTAAGCGAGGTGACCGTCGTCGAAAGAAATTTTAAGGTGGTTGGAGCAGGGATCGAACCCAGGATCTCCTGTACAAGAGGCGCGCACACTACCCATTGCACCACCGACGGTCACGTGGTGAATTCCCTGATTTCAGAAAACGACTTAAAATTTTTAAAATCCTCTGTTGAACACTGATCGAAATCGAGTTTAGCTGTTATTCCTTGTGGGCACAGAATTAAGCCAACAACCCCGATAACTACTGACTGATTGCAATATGCCCGACGATCTCTAAGACATTGGATAGCATGACTAGTTTCGGTGAATTATAGTCCAGAGTTATACTATACTAAGTATGGCTTCTGGAGTGATCTACACTCACAGAAAAAATTACCATCTTTGTTGTAACCGAATTTAGAGATTGTCACAACCATATTAGATGTCACCACATCCAAATAAGGGGTTGTCACAACCGCATTAGGGGTTGTCATATTTAGTGGTCGTCTGTTAGACGTAGCTTCAACCGAATTTCAGTTGTGCGAACTAAATTCAGTCGTGACTAGGTTGTGGCAAACAGGCCACGAATTTACGGTTGCTACAACCTTCTTTCAAACAATAATTTCTGTGAGTGTAATTGCGTTCCTCTCGAAACGGTGGTGTCGAACTATACGTACACTGGGTGAAAGTAAATGTGTGGCCCTAGATATTTCCAGGGCGTTTTATAGTAGTAACTTTTCTCGATTTACTACGAGCTTTCTCAGAGACCGTTGTATATGTGTTGTTATAGATAGTATCTCAACCGATGAGTATACAATTATTGCAGGGATACCACATGGCTCTGTCCTCTCTCGTTTACTTTTTATAATCTTCATCAACGATCCTATATAATATATCAATGCTATTAAATCGAACACATATTAATCTTGACACATTTAAAACCCACATTTAATCAGCAAAAATAAAGGAGTAAACATAAAGTATTTTAGGGCCTCACACTGTATTTATATGAGAATACACAAAAGACCCCAAACGCCTTCTCAAATTGTCTCCACTTTTTAATTTGATTTGACTAATTGGCATCTGAGTAACTCATTTCTTACTCATATTCGATTGATCGTCAGCCTAGTCTTTCCAGGTGGTTGTGAATTTGGTTATCGCACTGACTGGGGTCAGGTGAATCAAATTGAATTTAATGCACCTAGGACCCAGGATAGCGTACTTTCGCACAGTCGTGCAGCGCCCAATTCGCTCGGCTCTGGATTGTGTACGTAATTTTGAAGTTCTGGGCACGAACGAACAGTGTGATGTTCGCTGGAACAAACATGTATTTATCGTATCGAAAGAATGCGATTTTTAACATAGTGCAGTAGATTCTTCACTCTGTCTGATCGAGAGTGTTCAAAGTTGACACCGAAAAAACCGGTGAAACCCGGTTTTTAGCTATTACCCTTGTGACGGGGTTTTATGCAACACTTTAGCTAACACCTCGCCAATGTTGGAATACCAAGCTTTGAGCTTCTCAGAGGAAAAAATTTGGGGAACACTTAGGAAAATTAGATTCACATCCTAGACTACAAAGGACGAATATCAGGTCGAACAACTGGCTAAGCTGTTTGGCCAGAACTAGGACATGAGACGAAGCAGAAACTATTCGATCCTTCTTCTCAAGCTACCGTTTGGGAACCACTTAATTTACTAATCAACGAAGTGCCTAAGTTTATCGATTTCTGTTAAGAGGTAAAAATTCAATGCAATAAATATAACTCAGCTCGCCTTGTTAGTAACTTTTTTAAATTCATATCTTTAAAATTAAATATATTATAAATTGCTCAAATTTGTTTCTGTTTCTTTACACAAATTTGCTATGACATATTTAGCTCAATCATGTTTATTATTTCGTTTGGCAACAAAAGTGTTTGTAGCAAAAATGTTGTTTCCCATAACAAACAAGCATGTACTCCGTTTTTGATGGGTTCAGTTTGAAACATTTTTCCACGGCCAATCATATGTTGAGTTGCATTACATAATTTTCAAACAATTTTATGGATATTATAAACTCATTTATAATATTCAACACTTGTTGACCGCAAAAAAGTAAAGCTCAATCAACCTACTTTTCATTCAGGAAAAAAACCGAAAAAAACACAACACAAATTCAGAAAAAACTAGATACTGTATTGGCATAAAGTGTAATAAATTGAAAATATTTCCATAAAAGAATTCGGTCACAGAAACCTAAACAAAAACAATTATATGAAATTTATGATTATTTCAGGTGGCAAACAAGTTCAGAAATTTTAGCAAATAATGATTACAAAATATCGGCAAAATAACCAAATATATAGTTACATACAATTTACATGCTAACATATAATTTCGATAATATTTATGCCTGAATTGATTGGTTTTCATTACCAATTATAAGGTACAACACTATTGACCTTATTAATACAACACGGAAATGTTGCTGACTCACTGTTTGTTAACTTAATTTATTAACTTATCCTCCCATTCCCACAATTAATCATATTTTGGGATAACTTGAAGAGTTAATGTCGAGAACAATTTTCTGACTATGTATGAGTTATTTATTTTACCTTGCTAAATTTAAAAAAAAAAACAAATACATTCAAATCAAATGTTTACACATCCGGCTGTAAATAAACGCCTCTAGTTTAGTGAAAAAGATAACATAAAACTGAAGATAAATACAATAAACTTCAGTTTGAATACAGATCATAAATACCACAAACACCAACACTGTGTACAACATTGAACACATTGAAGACTTCTCTAATTTAATAGCACCAAGTTTGTTGCTTAAGTCTTTTGCTTTGTTTTTTTTTCGGCGGCGACAAAAAACAAAGTCATATATATTTGTGAAATAAATTTGAAAGAATTGCTGAGAACTAATGCAAACAAAGCAGAAAATATGCTGGTAAGAAAGAGAATGTGTCGACATAAAGTTTGGTTGGAATAGAAGTGACAAATGAGTTATTGTGAATGGAGAAATCTTAATATTTTCCATTTTGTTCAGGAACTTTATTCATAACCCCCACCAATGTATGATTCTGTGTGAATCGCATTGAAACCTACGAAAACACATTATACTTTGAAGTTTCTTTGACGCATGGAGATGTAAAGTTCCAAGATTCCTGTTGTTCATTAATGAAATAATAGTCGTTAGGAACAGTTTTTAATCAATTTTACAGTAGAATATACTCATAGTCGTATAACATTTATGTCCATTGTGAAATACAAAAATTCACCTAATTAATGAAAACAAAATATTAAAAATCATATTCGGTTTCCTCCTAAATCAACACAATCTTTTAAAATTTTCAATAAAGTTAAAAGCGGATAAAACGCACTTTGAAACTTAACTCTCAAATACTCAGGATTCCAATAAAATTTTGTGTTATAAATTTTTCAGTTCTAAATTCAACATAAATTTTAAAAATTCCAATAAAATTTTATGTGATAAAACGGATTTGGAACCTAACTCTCAAATACTCAGGATTCCCATAAAATTTTGCGTAATTGCCCGTGCAAATGTCAGTGAAAAATACGCTAGCTGGCAAAACTATATATGTATATCGTCACCTAAAATGCTCAAAGAAGTAACCTTCATTTTCAAAATTTTACAGCAGAAGCAAAAAACCTTATAAAATCAAAAGTATTTCAGTTTTAAACGCGTTCATTCCACAGCTAACCTTAGGAACTTGGAAGTCTACTATTTTGCACATATATATTTTAGTGTCCAATTCCATTTCATTCTATGTATACCCATTTCAATAGGCATGTTACTTGTGCGTAGCCAAAGCTTTCATTCATCATCAGACACCGATTGATAATCGTTTGTACCATCTTCATAGTTATCTTCGTCTAGGTCCAAGTAGTGAAACCGATTACGTAATAAAACATATCAAAGTTCGTATTTACCCCCCATGTGTAAGCCATACACATCGTCGTGGGGAATGTGTAATGAACCCATTACCCACAGAGTGTGAGGAAAATAATGGGTAGCTACCACGAAAATGGGGAATTACCCATCACGATTACCCATTACCCATAGGGTAATAGGGAAAATAATGGGCAGCTACCCACAACAATGGGAAATTGCCCATCACCTGAAGGTAATGGGGAAAATAATGGGTAGCTACCCACGACTATGGGGAATTAAGCATCACGATTATACATTACCCACAGGGTAAGGGGAAAAATAATGGGTAGTTACCCACGGAGACGGGGAATGGGTTACCCAGGGTAACCTATTCCCCATTTTTGATCGAAAATATGAAAAAATTAGAAAACATTTCTATATCTCCAATTCCAATTTTTGAGATTTCTAAGGGGTTTCCATATAGTGGTTCAATTCGTATGGAAGAATTTTTTTTCAAAAAATCGCCAAAACAAGAAAATCTTTAAAATAAAAAAGTGGCTATAACTCGAAAACGGTGCGTCGAATCGCAAAAATTATAATTTTTTTACGTCCACGGCAGGTTTTAACCAATGGATGTCTTCAATATGGCAACACTGTTTTTTTTTTTAAATCGCTAAAACTAAAATTTTTTAAATAAAAATCGCTAAAAAGCCCTCAAGTCTATATCTCGAAAACGTAGTGACCATTCGAAAAATATCCAATTTTTCCGGGTTTCTAAGTGTTTTTCATAAATTGGTTAAATTCCTATGGAAGATTATTTTTCAAAAAATCGCTAAAATAAGGAAATCGAAAGCTGTGCGTTGAATCCCAAAAATAAAAAAATTTTCAATATGGCATCAATGTTTTTATAAAAAAATATTGTTTTTATAAAAAAATATTGCCAATGGATGGATGTCTTCTATATGGCATCACTTTTTCTTAACAAATTAAAAAACAAATTTGAGTTTTAACGATTTAAAAAAAAGTGATGCCATATTAAAGACATCCATTGGTTAAAGCCTCCCGTTTCCGATTTATAGCCCCTTTTTTTATTTTAGCGAATTTCTTTTTTTTTTGAACCATTAAAAACCCGGAAAATTGGATATTTTTCGATTAGACGCTCCGTTTTACCGATCTTTTATTTGAAAAATTTTAGTTTTAGCAAACAGCAAACATTTCTTTGCAAATTCTTGTTGGCGAGAGGGGTGGGAGGAAGAGAAACAAATCTTTGTCAGTTCAGTATTTGCTGTTCTCGCAAAGTCTGCTTTGTTTTTTTCGCTAAAACTAATTTATTTGAAATATTATCGTTTTTAACCCATTTGTTTTTAATGACACAGTCAGTTTTTGTTTACAGACCTGTTGGTTGTAGTGATTGTTTGAAGTAAACAAATGAAATCTAATTTAAAAATTACCATTTTTACACCGATTTTAAATTATTTATACACTTCTCAGGAAAATTCTTTACAATGTAAACAGTTTTGACGTTTCTTTCGTTCTTTTGTACTTTGATTCGCAAAATTTGGCAAAGAAAAATTTGTGAGTGGGAAAGCATTCGAAAATACCAAAAGAGAAAAGAAAAAAATTGCCAAAGAAATATTTGCCTGTAGAAAAGGGGACTTCATGGAGGTAAAATTTGTATTATTTTTTCGATTGGACGCAGCGTTTCCGACTTATAGCCACTTTTTCAGTTTAACGATTTTCTTATTTAGGCGATTTTTTGAAAAACAAATCTTCCATACGAATTGAACGACTTTATGTAAAACACTTAGAAACCGTAAGAAATTGCTTATTTTTCCGATTGGACGCTCCTTTTTCGAGATATAGAATTTTTTTATACTTTCGATCAAAATTACCCATCGCCGTGAGTAACTATCCATTATTTTTAACATGGTCCCTTCTGAGATTACAATTTTCGATGACACGTTCGAGGATATCGAGTCGTGTTTGGCGAATGATGTGATGTAATGTTTGCTTAAAATTCCTTAATCGTAGCTGTTTTATTCTAGTAGACTTTGGTATTTATGTAGCCCCAAAGGAAAAAGCCTAGAGGATTGACGAGGCGGCCAATTCACAAGTCCTAAAAATGAAATTCTTTGTTCGGTGGTAGCAGCCGAATTTTCGGTTGCTACAACTTTTTTTCAACTAATTAGTTTTGTGAGTTTGAATAAGTCGGATATGATTGAGGAATTGGAAGACACACATTACCCGATTCATTCGTCAGATACCACTTGAAATGCTCGAAGGCGTCCAACATTTGAAAGATGTGATGTTTAAACTATAAACGTAAAAAGATTTTCTTTAATTATTCTATTTTCCTTTTATTATTGTAATTTTCTTTTATAAGATAATAAAGATTTGAAGTTGAAGATTCTCATTTTACAGGGATGATTTTTTTTTGTATTTATTCGGAATTTTTATTGGTACTTTTATATTTTAATATTCAAGCTCAGGACCATTCTATATCTCTATTAATAGAAATATAGTTTATTTAAAAGAAGTTTTGCACAGTCCAGCCTTATGATTCCTGGCAAACCGTATAGGTATTTCAGACCAGATCTTCATCAGTTGTTGTTTGGAAAGATGCTTTTGAAAAATTCATCAAACTAAATGCTAACGAAATCTCATTTGAATTGAGAATTCACCACTATGCAAGTGCTCGAAAAATATCGCAATCAAAACACACAAGACAACATTCGCAGAAACTTCTTTCTATCTCTTTTTCTTTATTTACCATAATAATCAATTTCACACATTTAATTAGTAATATTTCTATTAAAATTTACTTTTTCATAGAAAAAGTACTTTTTAATAGATATTGATCTTGAACCGAACAATTATTAAAAACATAAAAAAGAGATCAGTAAATGAATCACCCTTTACACTAATAAAATGTGTTGTTTACTTTAATATACAATTCTTGGAATCGCAAAATTTTACAAAACTCAATATTCATGTACATATTGTTGCTGTAAATATCCATTGATATAATCAATATTAACAGATTTCAAGTAGATTTAAGACAAAAATAACCTCTAGATGCTTAATTCTAAAACAGTAATCATTAAAACAATAAAGTAAACTTGTCACAGGGTGGCTCAAATCCATTGCTATATATGTATATTGTATGTTTAATTGTTGACAAATCATAACTGCCATTAACATTTAGACTTGTTTTTCAAAAACGTAAAGTATCAATTATGTACAGGTTAGGTCTAGTGAGTAATCATGGTAACAATTCATATGAGAATTATGACTAATATTTCATTGGTTCACATTACCAATTATGAGAAATACAAATCTAGATATTTTTTGCTAAAATTTAAAAAAAAAATTATTTTGTTACGAGCGTGTAAGTGTGCGCCTTCCGAGGAACTTAATCATTAATTTGTGACAAATTGTTGTGGGTTGTGTCCGATGACTGCAATCGCGGTGCTGGTGTCGATTGGTCGGTCGGTCGGTCGGTCAGAGGTGGTTATGATCAGCAAACTTTAAATGGCTTCTAAGAGCTCAGTCTGTTTATGGCCGATTTCCAAGATTAATTAGCAGTTTAAACTTTAAATGAATTGGTTTTGTTAAAATTTTTTTGTTTGCCTTTTATTTGGTAGTCAGTTTGCAGATATGGTTTTAAACAAAACATTCTCTTTTTTTCAGTAACAAATCCAAAAAGGCGAAGGCGAACGCAAAACTAAAAATTTATAACTTCTAATTATAATTTACCCCCGTTATTGTAAATAAAAATCATAATTCAGCACAACCCACTTTAAGAGCAAAAAAATAAAATAAAATAATAGATTTACAATAACTGTGGAAAATAACAAAATTTATTGAAATTGTGCTTAACACTTTAGCATTGTACATGGAAACGCCAAAAAATGGTCCAACTTGTTTACGGCCTAAAGGTTTTTGAAAAGTAAAAACGACAAAGTTATTGTTCGCATAAGTGTAGGAATCAAACAAGTAGTTGTTACGAGGTAGGCATGACAAGTGTGGTGTGTGTTATACACACAAATTCATTTTCGTTTTTACAAATATTGTAGTATTACTTTCGTAATGATACTTCAATAAAGTGCAAAAAAAAACTTCAATAAAGTACAAACAAAAAAAACAACAATATATTGTGTTAAATATAGCAATAAAATCAAAATTTGTTTCTTTTTGGGCTGGTGCGCAAATAATTCAAATTAGTTTGTGACGTGTTTTCGATCATGCATAGTATTTGAAATTAAATGGCGAACTTAATATACCAACCCTCTTATAGTTGAGCCTATACAAATTATTATCTTAATATTCGTTTCTACGGTTTCTTATGTTTCTTTTGTCTTAAATTTCATGAAATACGATACGATTTTTTGTTTCAGTTCACAAACACCGTTTCGGAAATCTTACTTTTATACGAGTGTGAATACAAAAATAAAACCATGGATTTTCGTAAGAAGGTGGTGGTGTTTGGTTTGAGGTTTCTCTCAGCCTGGTTATAATCATGTTACAGGTTACTTACTGTTTTTTTTTCTCCCTCACATTTGAAACTACAACTGGTATTGAAATATCTTTGGGGGTTCTTTACTGCGTCAATAGTATTTAATTTGGGTCTTTTTAAGTGGTACGTGGAACTTAATACTACTGCAAGGGTTAAGTGTTGCAACTCTGACGTGGTTTAAGAAAAAAAATACTGTTTTGAGACTTTTGGATCGAGAAGTTATGCGAGTGCATAAGCCAGTCAAACACTTTGGTTTTATTCCTAGAAATCTTTATCGCTTGAACACGATGATTGACATTAGAACTGCGTAAGAAGCAATAAATTGTTGTACTGCTACTCAAAAATATGAGTCTGTTCATATTAATATAATGGTTGTCTATTTGTTTTGAACATTTTATCAAATAAATAGAATCCAATATTTATCACCCAAAATGGCTTTGCTGTTTTTCAACATACATTTCATGACGGTTTCGGAGCACTTTTTCCACTCCGAACAAGGTAACTTCAAAACGTTCGTTCAAAACGCGTCAAATTTTCTGCTTCTTCA
Source organism: Phaonia tiefii (assembly GCA_963931995.1). Classification (NCBI taxonomy): domain Eukaryota; kingdom Metazoa; phylum Arthropoda; class Insecta; order Diptera; family Muscidae; genus Phaonia; species Phaonia tiefii. The sequence goes on along the minus strand of OZ008367.1, from coordinate 88,895,870 downwards.
GGCATCGAACAAATTTTAAACTGTCAATTTATTTTTGATGTGGGAGATTAAAACGAAGTCACTGGGTGTCGAATTAGGGTGCCAATACCATCAATTAGATGTTTCGAGTGAAATACAAGTCAAATTTTTAGTAGACACAGCTGAAATCACTGCTAAATAAAAATAAATGGTTTCCCATTCCATCCCATGAAGGGACTGGGGAGAACTTCTCACAATCACTGAGCTGTGCGCTTTCCAGTTTTCACTCACTGATTGGGACCTACAATTTTACACCGATTCCGAACGGTAATTTGAGAAGCTTTTTCATGGCTAGATACTCGATAGTGTCGCCGTCACTATGCGAGGTGACCGCCGCCGAAAGCAAATTTGAAGGTGGTCAGAGCCGGGTTCGAACCCAGGATCTCATGTACAAGAGCCGCGCACACTAACCATTGCACCACCGACGGCCATCACTGCTAGAAAAGGGAAATAAAACATTTTTGCTATTTCAGCGAACTTACGTTTGTTTTTTAGTAACATGTAGTAAGGTGGACAGGCATTTTGTCAACATTGCAAACAGTTTCTTGTTACTGCACATAGCGGGTAATAAAATGATTTTGGACATTTTAAATTATTGAAAATTATTTTTTGTTGTATTAAAGAAAACAAAATTCCGCATAGAATGTACGTTTTTGATTCTAAAATCATTGCTTTCGTTATTTTTGATCAAAGACGCTCAAGTAAATATTTTGATTTTTAATGGAAATAATTTTTGGAATTCATAGTCTATCGAATTGGGAATTTAATGACAATACTAGGCTTATATCTGGAATAGCCCCACCTCTCGTATCTCTCCAAACTTTTTCCACACACAGAACTAGTCGTTCAGAGAAAAGATATATATATTTTTTTGCCGATCGCCCATATTTTTCGGATTACGGGTCCCCGAACCTGGAATATATATACTACTATATGCTTAACATTTTCCGGTGGGATATGGCAATATAGGTATCGTTGGAAAGCTTAGGAAGATTTCTTAAAAACTGCATGCAAAAATTTCATAAACATGCCAAAAAATAAAAATTATCTTAAAAAAATCCGCGCGATTTTTTTAAAATAATTTTCACCATAAAAAATAAAAGTTATTTAAAAAAAATTTCGATTTTTTTAAAATAATTTTTTGTCAACAAAAACAAAAATTATTGTTGTTGTATGTGGGTGGCCGCCATATTGAGTAAAAAGCTCTTTCACAATTTCACAAAGAAATCGCGCGATTGTTTTAAAATAAGTTTTCACCAACAAAAATAAAATTAATGTTGTTGTTGTTGTATATGGTGGTAATTTTTTTTATGGTTGCAATTTCACAAAGAAATCGTGCGATTTTTTTAAAATAATTTTTCGCCAACAAAAATAAAAACTACTGTTGTTGTTGTATGTGGATGGTAATTGACTAAAAAAGCACTTTCACAGTTTCACAAAGTTTAAATAACTGTAGCACTAATATCCCGAAAACTAAGCGAGATATCGCAAAACTGTATTTATTTATTTAGTTTTGTTTATTTTCCGATATTGTACCAAACGTTTAAACGTTTTGAAAATTTTCCGAATTTAAAAAAAAACATCGATAAATTTCACATTTAAACCCGTATATATCGATAACTAAGCAGGTTATTCCAACAGTTTATTTAATTTTAGTTTGATATTTTTGGATTTTATATCCAACCGCTTATCAACAATTTTCTTTGTTTTTAATTTAGAAAGTCTGTATTTTAAAATTTTTCAACGTCCATAACTCGATAACCAAGCAAGTTATCGATTTTTTTCATATAATCTTTTATACTTATTTCGACCCTGTTTACATACAGTCAATGGTGCCATGGCTAGTGTGCGCGGCTCGTATGCATCCGAACGTGGGTTCGATCCCTGCTCTGACCACCTTACATTTCCTTCGACAACGGCCACCTCGTCTAGTGATGGCGACACTATCGAGTACTTAGCCATGAAAAAGTTTCTCAAAATACCGCTCGGAACCGGTGTAAAACTGTAGGTCCAAATAAGTGAGTGATAGTTTAGAAAGCGCACAGCTCACCGGTTGTGAGAAGCTCTTCCCAATCCCTTCATGGGATGTAATGGGAAACGGTTATTTTTTTTAAATTTTTTGTATGATTCGACCTACAATTGTTTTTATTAGAAGATTTTAGTTTTCCTACGAGCTAACAGATCAGGTTTTTCTGCAATTGATGAAAAATATTTAAACAGTTGGAACTGGGATTAGAACTAAGATTCGCGCAGTTATTTTTGACCTGTTAACATCTATCGGCACGGGTAGGGCAATCTATCAAAGTGAATACATGCAAACAACACCAGAGTTAGCATCTCATACGTGGTTGTTGTATAACAATAGTCTCTGCCTGAAAATAATTATGATGGTATTGATGTAGCGGCAGCGACCAAACAAGCAGGTCGTCGCCACCAAAGACTATTGAATAGTATAGAGAACTCATGGAACGAATTGTATGACTCAAAAGCACTGACGGCATCTGGCGAATGATTCAAAACGTATTACTCTATTTCTGCCATTGTTTTTATTGAAATGTTCTGTAAAGAGAATAAGACTCGTTTATGCTCTTTTACTCAGACTCTCTACATGAGAGCGGAAAAAGAGTGCAATAAGATCTCTATACTATTCAATACTTTTTGCCGTCGCTCTGTTTATGAGAAAACAAAAACAATTATTTCAGTGCGCTAAACATTGCTTTTTATTCAGTTGTATAATAATATTCAACCAAGCAGGTCGTCGTCGCTCTGTGTATGACAAAACGAACACAATTATTTCAGTGAGCTAAATATTGCTTTATTTATTTTAACAATATTACATCTAATGTTAAAGCAAGTGTAAGAAAAAAGAAAGTGCAATAGCGAAAGAGCCTTCGGCAGATTTCAAACCACAACAAAGCAATTTTAAACTAAATTTTATGTATAATAGAAGTAGGTATATTTCGTATAATGTCTTTTCGAATTGACTGCATTCTGGCCATCATATAAACCTTGATCAATACTTATTAAATGAATTTATTAATGTTTAAAAGAGCTTGATTTTTTTTTATTTTCCAATATAACATTTACTAATGTGTTCATAGAAATCGAACTGGTAAAGTGTAACAAAAAGGTGTTAACACACCGCCCGTGAGTTCGAGCACTCATTGATTTTTTTTGTTTTAACCGTGCTTAAAATATTTTGTCATACGAGTGATATTTCCGTTATTTGCAGTGAGAGGTGCATAGGCCAAGAAATGGATCGAAATTCTGAAAATTTTGAGGGTTGATATTTTATGATTTTCGACGTGGATTTGTTTACTCAACAAGAGTGTGGTAATCAACCGTATCCCGGGCCACAGTGTGTCGCTGATTTTTGGATTTCAATCGTGGTCGTTGTTCGATCCAAGATTAATTCCACTTCCATAATAAAATAAAATTACTTGCGCATTAACTGCGAAAGGATCGGAAAGCATTGGTAGAGATTAAGCTTTAAGCTGTGATACTCGTACTCGCTATATAAAATTTTACTAAAACACTGCTATATACTTTGAAAGACGTGGAAGACGCCATATGTTTCCCCTTTTTAATAGTGTTTTCCTGAAATCAAAATTTCTGAAATCTCAATTACATATTCGTAATCTAAAGTAAAATACCATGACAAGAATCATTTACGAAATCTTTTGCCACAATCCAATGTGTTAATTTGTACAATAGTGTTATTATTTCAAATCCATTATAGTCAAATTATGTGTTCAGTAAACATTCCAGCCATTGCATTGACTGTTGCTTTTGCTATCAAAGCATTTGCTTCGGCTATCGTAGTCACTAGTCACTTTCCTCCGAATGACTGCTGCTGTCGGCTATAACTGGTATGTTTCGTAGTCATAGCAAGCGAAACAGTTTGTATGTATGCTGTTTATTTTAGTTTTGATTTTAATCATCTTCCTAGCGCGGGGGTTTGCTTAAACAGTTGATCGATCTCCAAGCAGAGTTACAAGCCGACCGATCACCAGCCGGCGCCTTGGTGGCGCTGAGTGTTTTTCTCATGCGATTATATCGACTTGAAACACGATCCTACCAAGTCACAAAGCTGCCGATAATTTGTTCTACGTTTAGAATATAATTTGTTACTATTTCACCCAACCATGTGAAAAATAAACAAATGATAAATTTTTCGAATACTTCTGGATGAAAAAGTGCCTTTATACCATTTGAAAAGCAAAGCAAGAAAACCAGTGATAGGAAATTATAAGTTCTGCAGAATTTGCATGGAAAATAAGATAATTTTGAAAGAGTAACAAATTTTGAATGGGTAAAGGGTAATTTAGAAAGGGTATTAAGAAGCTACAAATTTATACTTAAGTAGAGGCAGGTATTGTGTTGGCAAGAAAGTAACTTCGGTATTCTCATATAAATGATGCTTTAGATATTTTTGAAATGCTTTTGATCAGATGACTAAATTCTTTATTATGCAGTTACACAGCAGACATTTTAAGCTTAAATTTGTGCTATGTCACCTCATTTTCAGTGGACAGTTTTCTTCATATTTTGCTCTTTTATATCCGAAATGACCAAAAAGCAGCGGAAATACACCGGTATATTTGTGACGTTTATTCTTTAATACAAATCTCATGCCAAAGTTGATTAAAAAAATTTCATTCTCGAAATTTCACGATCAAAAATGGTCACAGGAGAGGTAGGCCAAATGAGGTTGATAAGCAAGAAATCAAAGCCGTTATTTTATCTGACCGTCACGTTTCTGTTGGAGAAGTTGCAGACAAGTTAAAGGTGTGGCCCCCGACCACTGAAAACCTTTTTTTTTTTTTTTTTTATTCGTTTATTTTAATTCATCATGTGTACTTATAAGCACTTGCGATTTATGGATCAAACATAAAAAAACTGGTCCATTTTTGAAATGCGTTATCACTGATGATGAAAAATGTATTCTTTATAACAATCTCAAGCGAAAGAGATCCAGCTCCAAGCACGATGAACTGGCTCAAACTTTATCAAAGTTTGAACTGCATCAAAACGGGTCCATTTGGTGGGATGTTAAGGGAGTAATTTATTTTAAATTGCTTCCTAAAAATCAAATCCTGACGTCCATTGTCCGCAATCAACGAATCTTGATGGGGCACTGAAAGAAAAACGACCTGAATTCGTAAATCGCAAAGGCCATTATGACCACGTTAGGCGAAATATATTGTAACTTGGATGGGAAGTGATGCTACATCCACCTTATAGTCCTGATGTGGCACCTTCGGATATCATTCACTCCAGAGTCTGCAAAACCTTTTTGAGTGGAACATCCTTCAATTCAGAAGAGGGCCAACAAACCGAGTTGTTCGAGTACATTTGTGGGACGCACCAGTCATTCTATGAATCTGGGATCAAAACGTTGCATGAACAATGGCAGAAGGTCATTGAAGATAATCGAACCAAAATTAATTATTTGAATAATATAATTGAAAATTACTTTGAACAAAAAACCGAAATTACTTTCTTGCCAACCCAATACTCTTTGCTTCGTAACCACAGTCAATAGTGAAATTTAGAAATGCAAATAAGTTAGTAGTTTCGATCTCAGGTAACAACACTCAGATCGTCTGTGGTGCAATGGTTGGCATGCGTGACTCTTATTTATAAGAACGCAGGTTTCATACATTAAACATCCAAAAATAATGATAAATTATCATAAGTAATACTGATATCTTTTGAAAATCCATTAAACGTATACCAGCTAATTTATTATTAGAGTGAAAAACATTAATAGATATCAATGATAAATTGCTTGCCATAAAATTTCATTAGCTTAGGTATTAATTTTAACACATTTGCCCACAAACTTGAAACACTTTAGTCGAAATGTTTATCAATATAAAATAATTTCATTCAACAATTTAAAAAAAAAACATCCAAAAACCTCCAAACTACTTTAAGCTTGAAATATTTTACAAAGCGAGAGGAACAGAGACAGGGAGAGAGAGGGGAAAATAAATATGTGAACCAAAAATGATTTTTGATAAACGATAAAAGGAAAAACCTGAATAAAAACCCATTAAAATTATAAATTGTATTAAAGATAATTTCCCATTATTAATTATAATCAAGATAAAAATTGTAACACCGTCCACAACTACCAACCAATGGCTCGGTGGACTAAACACCACAACAATTTTGTTGTTGTTGCTGTTGTTAAGAGCTAAAGCTCCTTAATAAAGAAACCAATAGAAAACATTGAACCAAAATACATGGCTGGCATTAAGCAAACATCCAAATCACTGTGTGTGGCCCTTAAGATATGAATAAAATGCTACGAAATTGAAAACTATTAAATAAAATTGTATGCGCTGTTTTTTATTTCTATACGAGCATTAGCACACAGGTAGACATACTCGTACATACATACATATATCACTGTTAAAAAATAACAATCTCCATGTCCTCCTTCCTCCATCCTACTACATGTTTTAAACTCTGGCGTGCTTGCTGCCGTATTAGCTAAGCGTGATTTTAAGTTACAACTGATCGAATTTAAACTGAAAAATCCAAGTCATGTATAAATTCTTAGAAACTCTGGAAAAGATCAAAAAAAAAAGGAACAGCAGAAAACGGCGAAAGCTTTAAGCTATGAATCGGCGACAACATTAGTGACGAAGGTAGCTACAACATTATGGTCATCAACAATAAAAAAAAAAAAGTGGCAACATGTTGTGGGGTTTTTAGCTGCTGTTGTTGTGTGAGCTTTGCTAGAAACTGAAACATAACAACATGTAACGAATGAATGCATGTTACGAATAAAAATCTTAAAGAAAAAGGAGGTTGCTAGCTAATGTTAGGACCGCATTGATTGATAAAATAGAGGGAAGTTGAATAATTGATGAGAAATTAGGAATTACTCAAGCGTCGCAGCCAAAATAATTTCATCTTCAACATGCAAAGAAACGTTTATTGCTCGGTTGCCGCAACAACACTTTGATTGATTTGAATTAATTTATTAATCGCAACCGTTCATATAGTTCTCCCAAATAAACTCATATATCGCAAATGTATATCATGTTGTTGCAAACTCGTTTCTCGTTTGCATCAAACGCGTTCAAAATTACATTTGCGATAACTGAAATTAGCCATTTTTCTAATGAGAGCACAGATTACGAAGAATGTAAACTTCTCTCTTTCTGTCGTCTATATATCCACTCGTTTTGCATACTCGTTTGGCATACACACTCACGCATACACATTAAAGGGATCACACACTCTAATGCTTCCACCTTGTCAATATATCTTGGATGGACAATTGACGCGTTGTTGTTTGCTGCGCTTTTAGTTGTTATTTGAATGCAAGGTGAGACAGGCGTGTAAGTAGTCAATGAAAAAATAGACAAAAATTCCAACTTTTTCTTAAAACAAACTTTATGGGTAAAACCAAAATCATAAAAGTTCGAAATTTCAACAAAAACGAGCGTATGGAAGCCATAAATAAAAGTTTTACTTACAACTCGTTTGCTGTAACCGAAAGAACAGTTGGTGGAACTATTTTTCGTTTCTCGCAAACGTTTTTACAGCTCTAATTTTTCATAACTCGTTTACTGCAAACGTTTTTCAGCTCTCGCAAACGTTTTTTTTTAGTTAAGAGCAACTAGAATTCGTTTGCTGTAACCGAAACAAAAGTTGACAAAAGTTTTAATTTCTCGCAAAAGTGTTTTCAGGTTGCATTTTTCATAACTCGTTTGCTGCAAACATTTTTCGGTTCTCCCAAACGAAATGACATGTATGGATTAACAGAAGTTCGTTTCTTCCAACTACAGTCCCCAAACGGACTTCACTTATCTGAGATTTTGTTTGGGAGGAACGAGTGTTTTCTTTGTGTGTATAAATTTCCAAATATCTTGTCCTTCTACCCAATAATAATGACTCGAAAATATATAAAAATTTAAAACTGTGGGCAGGAGGAGAGGTCAAAGTATATTTCACTTGGCACATACAAAAATTGTTTCCTAAGGCATTATCCGCGGGATACTCCAAGGGATATGGACCCTAGAATATTTGAAACTGTCACAAATGCACCAAGTTGGGTAAATGTTAAATTTTCATAAAATAAAAAAATTTACAGATTTAAAAAGATCTATTTTTTATCTGCTAAAAACATCGTAATGCAACCTTTTGATATTATACCAAATAGTATTTTCAATAAAACTTTCAAGTTTGTTTCTTAAATCCTTTGTTGTAATAAAGAATTTTTTGTTTTCTTATCTACGATATACCTCCCTCATACTTTTTCCATATCGCCAATGTCTCATGTTTGTCCGGATTTATTCATTAATAAAGTAAAGAAAATGTACAGAAAAAAACTCTACAAGGAGAAAAATCATTTTTCAGAAAGTCCTCTTAAATCCTTGTGCACAGTAAGAAAAAACTGATAAATGAGTTTATAAATGTTATGGTGCATGCAAAGTTTGTACCCCCCTTTAGTCAAGGGAATAAAACTTTAAACTTTGTAGTAGTAGCAATAGGCGATTTCGATGTCGTTGTCATCATCATCATCATCATCATCGGCTTGGAAGACGATGCATGTGTGTATATGTATGCTGCTCCAATTGTTCGATGGCTGAGAGTATGATAGTTGTTTAGTTGCCTGAATCATTGAGGCAACGACAATAACTCCTTACATTGGCACATTTGTAGAGCTCTTTTATCATATATTTCGGGTCTGGCATTCACAGCAGACTGTCGTCGGCTGTGGTGAAGCTGGAGCCGTTGATAGTATTTAGTGCTGGACGCCAATGAGAAAGCATATCCGTTTTACATTAAACAACAACATGCATATTATGTTGTTGCTATTGTTGTCTCATGTTTATTGAAAATTGTTGAACAACAGTAACAACAACTAAAATTGCAACAACAAAATTTGGAATAATACCTGTTAGTTGTTTCCTAAACCATAATACATTTGTGCTGTATGTTGCTTGCCACCAGCAACTATCGATCGATGTTGCTTATGTTTATGTTGCTGTTTCTGTTTGTATTTCGTTTAAATTTTACGTTGTCGTCATCCTTCCTCATGTTGTTGCTGTAGTGTTTTCGTTGTTAGTTGGTAGCACGTGAGCGTGTTTTTGGACCTTTCTGTTGTTAGCCTGTTTCGGTTTTTATGTGTTTGCCTAAAAGACTAAATACTACAACAAAATTGTTTAACATTTCATAATACCCAGGAGTAGACTTTTAAAGGCCATGACCCATGATGACTAGGTTGCTGTTGTTGAACGTTTAGTCGTCATACATGTTGCATGTTATTGGTTTTAAATTGTTAAAAAAGATTTTGTATGTGTGTTGTTATGAAAATTAATACATATTTTATGTTTCTATAGATTGGAAGGAGAAAAATTCCAAGACGTTCACAATGTTTTTTTTTTGTAAATGTAACAAATTATATTCTGTAGGATAATCGTTAATTTTATAGAACATTTAAACAAACCTGATGGTGGTCCTAAGACAAATCAAACAGTGTTTTATTGCATCATAAATAAGTAGTTGACCATCTCATAGAGTAATATACTAAGAGTGTACAACAGCTATTTTTCTTGGACCGAAAACCTTGTAAAGTCGATGGATTAGTTTGAGTTCTCATAGAGTTCGGTTTGTAGATAGAAAAATAAGGATCAAATTTCATTTAAAAAACGTTTGTATCAATCAAAGGCTTATAAGCACACGCTGGAAAATCTATCCTTTTTTGTTCTTTGGATGGAAATATATCGTGTGTTTGGAGCTTGCCACAAATACACACATCGTGTTTCTATTCAATATTATATGTTGGTAACACAATGATTAATATGTTATAATATATGTGTTTGCGACCCAAATTTAGCTGTGTTTGGGATTCAAATACAGCTGTGTTTGTTGCACTATTTACAGAGGCTGATTACGAATCTGTTGTTCGATCACTAATTGGTCATTTAGTTTCCGAGATATGGAGATTTTAAAATTGGTTTGAGCAAATGCTTAATTTTTTAGTGGTTTTTAAAATTTCAAAATTTTTTTTTCGTTTTATATTTTTCAGTTGGTGGTTTTTAGTTACGTTTGGCACCCTCATTATGAATCTGTTGTTCGATCAATAATTGGTCATTCCGTTTCCGACATATGGCGTAATGAACAGATTTGCTCAAACTCTACATTAAAATCGCTATATCTGGAACACTAAATGACCATTTTTTATTGAGTGAACAACAGATTCGTAATCAGCGTACCAAACCTAACTAAGAATCGCCATAGAAAAATTAAAAACGAAAAAATAAATTCTTAAATATTAAAAATCACAAAAAAATTAAACTTTTGCTCAAACCAATTTTAAAATCGCCATATCTCGAAAACTAATTGACCAATTATAGATCGAACAACAGATTCGAAATCAGCGTTTTAATCATAACTGAGCACCGCCACAAGAAATACTTAAAAGGAAAAAAAAATTGTTCATATTTTAAAAATCACAAAAAAATAAAACTTAAAATATCTAGTTTGAGTAAAAGTAATTGCATTTGGTGAGGTAGGTTTTTTTGCAATATCAAAAATGTAAAGAAACAGTTTCATTTCCCAAATCAACGACACATTTCATTGAATTGATGAAGAACATTTCATCAATCTTTCATCCATATTTCATCAATAGTTTACGTTGATTCAACGACAATGTTGTACCAAGTTGATGTAAATTATTCATCAATTTGAATGTAAGTTTGTCATCAGTTGAAGAAAATTTTTAACAATTTTCAAGTAAATTGTTCGTCTTATTTTCGATCGTTTATATTTTCCATCAATTAGATGTTAGGATGGTGGCCGTCGGTGGTTGCGTGCGCGGCTCTTCAGCATGAGAACGTGGGTTCGATAACTGCTCTGACCAACATACATTTCTTTCGACGGCGTTCACCTCGCTTAGTGACGGCGACACTATCGAGTACTTACCCATGAAAAAGCTTCTCAAAAATACCGTTCGGAGGCGGTGTAAAACTGTATGTCAGAATCAGTGAGTGTAAAACTAGAATGTGCACAGCTCACTGGTTTGTGAAAAGCTTTTCTTAATCCCTTCATGGGATATAACGGGAAATCATTTTTGAAATGTTAGGTTGTCATCAATGTGATGTAAGTTTGTCATCAATTTGATGTAAATTAGTGATCAGATTTATGTAATTTCTTAGTTAATGAGTAGCCAAACTCGTTGGCCTATTTTTCGTCGTAAAATATCCACAAGAATAGGCAATAGGATCACATAGATACAGGGGGTTTCGATGAATCAGCTGTTCGACTTGGTAGTTTGATTGACGATAATACATTTTAAATTAGATTGGATTAGTAATAATGGCTTTTAAATTATATTTCATCCTTGTTTTGACTAAAAGTCCAACTCTATGAGAACTCAATGTATTCCAGTGACTTTCAAAAGATTCCGGTCAAAGGAAAACAGCTATTACAAACTCTTGGTCAGGGGGGTTTCGATAAAACTGCTATCTGACTTGGTACTTGGAGTACCGGAAGTGAATGGAGTGTAATGAAAGAATAAGCGATAGCTGACTGGAAGTAAATCATGTTTTATATACATTAAAAAAATGTTAATGGACATTTGATTGATGACAATGCATTTTGAATTATATTTGATGAATGATAATGTACTTTAAATTATGTATGATGATTGTCTTGCCATCTATAAGTCGAACCCTATGCGACCTATGTTTCCAAGGTTTCTGGTTTTTTACTCTATGAATAATTTGTCCATTGATACAAATATTAAAAATTTTAAATCGAGCTATGTTTCAGTGGGAAAAGACATTGTTTTGTCTTTATTTGAAAATAATTGTGGCAAACATTTAACTGTTTTAATATAAAAATAATTTTCCAGCTTAACATCAACTTAGCAAAGATTTAAATAAATTTCTGTCCGTTTTCACATCGTTACTAGTGTCCCAGCTAAGTTTAGACATACATGTGTAGGTAATCAACTAATGGGAAATTTTTCAGCTGACAATTTACTATGTGGTGATTAAATTATGACAAGATGTTAAAAAGAATTTGACTCTACATCGAGTACTCAAGTACTCAAAATCCTGGCAACAGTAGCAAATATCAGGCAGGGAAATCGGATTACAAAGCATTAAATTATTAATCACACCAAAACAAAAATCTAGTCCAATTGAAATCATTTATTTAATTAAAAAGAAAATAATGAAAAAAAAAATCTTAGAATATTGTACTTCATAATGTCTTTGGTAGAGAAAGAGCGCAAAAGTAGAGTGCAAATGTACAGATGGCACTTGAGCTGAGAAGCACCTAGATTTATGGTAGAGAAAATGACAATAACACCTGCCTACATAAATAAAAAAATAAATAAATGGTTTCCCGTTACATCCTACGAGGGGATTAGAGAGAGCTTCTTATAACCAGTGAGCTGTGCGCGTTCTAGGTTTACACTCACTGATTGGGACCTACAGTTTTACACCGGTTCCGAACGGTATTTTGAGAAGCTTTTTCATGGCTAAATATTCGATAGTGTCACTAAGCGAGGTGACCGCCGTCGAAAGAAATTTAAGGTGGTCAGAGTAGGGATCAAACCCACGTTCTCATGCACAAGACCTGCGCACACTACCATTGCACCACCGACGGCCTTCATAATACTGTTTAATCAACGCAATTTTCTGATTTATCATTTATAAATTATTGATTGAACCAATTAAAATAGAGTTTAATTACAGATTAATCGTAACAAATAATTTTCAGTCACCAAAAAATTGGCCATAAGAGATTCTTTTGTATTTTTCTCCATTGATTTAATTTTGTCTCTGCCTAGTAGAGACACATATTGACAAGTTCAAATCCAGTTGTACATAGATAAAATAGGGTATATAAGGGATGGTTTTTAAGCGCGATATAAATTGGAATTGTACAAAATAAGACAAAAAAATTAAAGTTTAATCCAAAAAATTTTTTATTCGAAAGATCAATATATGGCATTAACATTTGAAAATGACTTCGGGCATATGACCACCGCGTCTGTTCATGACGAAGCGCATTCTGGTCACTTTTTCGAGCATTAGTGGCCGTAGGTCACAAATAAAACGAACAATTGTGGTCACCATGGCGTCAATTGTTGCTGGTTTATCATCATTAACCCCACGTAGCCCCACAGGCAATAATCGAGAGGTGTCAACTCGTCCATTTCTCGAAATTAACTTGTCAACTTATTTCAATAAATGGATGGTTACGGTCGTCGTATGTCACGTAGCGCCATCCTGTCGAATCCATATTTTCATATAAAAATTCATTGGTAATGGTGCGGTAACAATCTCCATTGACCGTAACGCGAAGTCCGACCTCATTCTTGAAGAAATAAGGTCCAATAATGGCACCAGAGTGTAAACTGCACCAAACGGTGAATTTTTCTGGATGTAGTGGAGTCCGTAGGGTCTATTGTGGATTATCGATTGGTTACTAACAAACTCGTTAAGCCAAAAATGAGCCTCATCGCTGAACACAATTTTGCGACAAATCATATGGGCAGTTTTTTACTGTGTCTAGAGCGCAATCGGCGAATGCTGGATTTTATACGGCTGTAGGCCAAGATCTTTGCGAATAAACCTCCACGTAGTGAACGGACAGAGACCCAATTCCTGCAACGTTCGTTTACAGCGGCGATATTCTCTACAGTATGCACATTCTTACGAAATGTTGGTATTATTGCATCATTTAGAGAGTATCCCAGCGGCGGAAGTCATGACCTGGAAGGCCTGAAATCATGACGAAACAGGACTTATTTAAAATGCGAAAGGCCTTCCCTACACATTACCTCCTGCTTTCTTTTTAACATTGCGTGAGATTGGGAGGCAAGTCCTTCCTTGCTCATTGCCTAAAGAAGGCCTTTTTAAGGCATGCAAAGGGGAAGACCTTGAAAGGCATTTACTTTAATTTATTTTTGTTAAACAAAAATAAAATTAAAATAATGTATTTTATCACAAAATCATTATCCAGTTCAACATTTTTATTTAGTTATAAGTGTGTATGTATCTATATTAGAAAGTTTTACCACGCCCAACTTCAAATTGTAAAATTTTAAAAATACCCTGAAAAATATTAAATAAAAAATATAATTTTATTTTCCAATTAAATTTTTCAATTAAATTACGGTTAAAAAGAATCGAAAAAGAAATTTCTCAAAATTGAACAATTCTTCTTGGATATACCTGATGAAAAAATTCATGCATTCCGCAGGCCTTTTTCTAGGAAGGCATAACAAAAGAACCATTCGGCATGCCTTATTTGCCGCTGGGGTTGTTCAAGCGCGAATCTATCCGTAATCATTTGCTAAAGTATACTAATTATAAATCTCAAAAAATAAGCGCAGTAGGCAGTTCGTTTGACAGCTAACACCTTCGTAAGTTCTAACTGTGTGTGCAACAGCAGTTTTTTTTTTTGGACCGGAAACTTTTAAAAGTCACTGGAATTGTTGGAGTTCTCATAGAGTTCGAATATTATATGACAAAAAAAAGGATTAACAATAATTTAAAGGACACCTTTGCTAATTAAACGTATTTTATCATCATTCAAATGCCCACAAATATCATTTAAATGTATTTAAAACACGGTTTACTTTCAATCAGTTATCGCTTATTCTTTCATTACACTCTATTCTCTGCTAGTACTTCAAGTACCATGTCGAACAGCTGTTTTATTACAGCTCCTTGCAGTTATGCCTCTGTTGAGTAAGATCTATTGGTGGCCCCACTGGGAAGTAAATATGCAATTGATAACCCTAGTAACTTGCAAGGTTATGTATTTTGTTTTCCTAGAACTTATAACAAAACTGGGTATTTCCTAAGTTGCTGAAAGTTGGTCAATCTGTCTGCACTTTATCCAACTATAAATATTTTTCGGAACACAACATTTATAATAAATAGGCTCCTAATTAATATAATATCCCTACAACCATAAACATATACTGCATTCTTACATCCAATCCAGTTTAAATCTGTTTACTTTACAATTGCTATATACACACGCTGACAAATCTGTCAGTTCTTGTTGTTTGGATATAAATATAATGTCTTTGTAGCTCATAGGAAATATAGTATAGTTGCATGCAAACACCTTGATTTTACTTTTCAATATATCATGTTGGCGACACAATGATTGACATGTTATAATATATGTTTTTGCGGTTGGGTTTGTTGAAAACTGCTGAAAACAAAAAACGTGACAGCAGTAGTGAGCTGTGCGCGTTCTAGTTTTACACTCACTGATTGGGACTTATAGTTTTACACCGGTTCCGAACGGTATTTTGAGAAGCTTTTTCATGGCTAAATACTCGATAGTATTACCGTCACTAAGCGAGGTGACCGCCGTCGAAAGAAATTTAAGATGGTCAGAGCAGGGACCGAACCCAAGTTCTCATGCACAAGAGCCGCGCACACTACCATTGCACCACCGATGGTCTACACCCGACGACAGTTAACAACGAAACTAAAAATCAGCAGATATTCAATTCATGAAGACAATGCTTGCACGTAAGTATACGGTTGTTCCAAACATATACATGGTTCCTGCGTAATGTTACATTGGCCGTTTCTTTTCAGCGTGAAGTTGTATCTTGGCCAAGTTGAGGCACATTTATGTCTGTGCTAAATATACATATTTATCTGTCCTAGGTTGAGGTGTGTTATTATCCCAGCTAGATGGGACGCATATGACTAATAGGGTATTTTTAATGTCCCATAGATGTTTGTTTTCTTAGAACCATAACCTAAGTCAACTTGCTTTTATCACAAAAAAATGTTTACGTCTTTTTGTATCCTTCTTTACCTATGATGTCGGTTGCTAAAAGTTTCAAAAATTTACTTTTTTTAGTTTTTGTCATTGATGACCTTTTTGATTAACATCCCACAAAAAGTCAATACCCAAGCAAATGCTTTTATAAAGAAAAGCTGCGACAAAAACTCCACCACCATACCAGAGAAAATAAAAATCTTCAAACGTGATGAGTCAAATATTTGCCGGAAAAAAAGGGGCAACTTTGTATATGAGTTCGACTAAAGGATGTCCTATAATTTAAAAGCAATATAAACTAAGGCAACTTAAAGAGAATCAACAGACAATTATCTTAAAACACGACAATTTATAACCAAACAAAAAACATAAACATTTGGCTGCAACAAATAAAAAACTAAAAATAAAAACTTTTGTCCCAAGAAACCCAACATCGAAGACGTCGACATCGACATCGAGATATCCACACAAAATCAACAACAAGAGTAACATCCGCTTATACTGCTGAATATAAATAATATTTTTTATGCATAATTAAAATGCTTTTATTTCAATTTGCAATTTGGGAATTTTGTCGATTTGTTTTGGTCAGATAGGAGACCTAAAAAAAAAAACAATAACAAAATATCAAACAAACGAGTAGGAATGAAGGAAATTGTTTGTTGGTTTTAATCGTTTTTAATATGATCATAACCAAATGGGGGGCCGCTTAAGATCTTCCTTCCTTGCATGGCCTAGACGGCTGCAAACAAATGTTAGGCGAGATGTTAAGGAATTCCTGATGTCCACCTCGTTGCTTGTCAATGTGTGGTTTTGAACGAACGAACAGATGAAATGAAATGTATAAGATACTCGTACAATAACACAACAAATGTAACAACATAGAAATTGTTAAGAGAAGCTAACAACATAAACAGGACAGACTTGAGGACCACAAGAAGTTAACTAAAGATACCTTCAAAAGATTTAGTGTTTGAAAACATGATTGTATAGTTTAGAGATGTTGTTTTTTGTTTTATAGACAATTTTATGAGGTTGCAGTGAAAAATGCTGGAAATTTAAGGCAAAACAATAAATATATTTCGAAAAGGATTCAATTGTAAAAAAGAAAGCACATGCTCTTACAAGATAGTAAATTTATCAATGAAAGTCCATAAAACAATAAATGGAATTTATATATCGCCTAAAGTTCAACGGGGCTATTAAAAAAATGGTTTTCCATTACATTCCATGCAGGGATTTGGAGAGCTCCTGACAACCAGTTAGCTGTGGCCTTTCTAGTTTTAAAGCCATTGATTGGGACCTACAGTTTTACACCGGATCCTGACGGTAGTTGGAAATGCTTTTTCGGGGTAATTACCGAATAGCAAAAATATTGGCTTGTAACTATAAGTAAATAGTTTGGAACTTGTGCCGTGTATGTATATTTTCAATACACATAACTGCTTGCGAAGTCATTGTATTGACAGAAATTGTTCCATTTCTGCCACTTTCGACGCAGAGGTTCCAGACCGTTTCTAGTATTTAAAAATGTAATAGCACTGAAACTAATTCCTGAACTAGTAATTTTTGAACTATTGATTTGGCAGAAACAAATATTTTTAATATCAGTAAAGTAATTCAAACTTTGCAACCAAATTTAATATAAATGAATTCATATTGAATTCGCTAAAGTTTGGCGACATTATTTTCATTTCTGCTCCTGCTTAGTTTAGACAAAGGGGTTTCGATGAAACAGCTAATCTACGTCCCAGTTGCAAATTTGATACAGGGTAAGATGTGAGGGAGAATGAACGATAGGTGAGTTTGAAAAACTGGTTTTAAGTTTGATTTTATTGGTCCTTATGACTTTTAATATAACTTGAATTTAAATATTTGTTTTACCTCCAAATTCTGGCATAAATTCAAACGGTATAAAAACTGATATTAGCCCACTGACTTTCGACGAGAATTTGTTGGAACTGAAAAACTAATGCACACCCTTAATATTACTCTATGCACGCTCTATGTTTTGTTGTTTGGATGCAAATATAAGGTATGTTTAGGGCTTGTCGCAAATATACTATACTTGTGTCCAAACACAGTATGGTTGCTATTCACACACAATGATTAATATGTTATAATATATGTGTTTGCGACCTACATATATTTTTGTTTGTGATACAAATACAGATGTGTTTGTTGCACTGTCTATGCTCTCTCGAGAGCAAGAGAATAAAAGAGGGACAACGAGAGAGTCTATCTGGCAAGTGTGTATCTGTATTTTTTCATTATTCTCTCAGTCAGTGATTCATAAATATTCACAAATGTGCGTGTAAATTGCAGATGAAGTGTTTCTTATTTTGCCTGAAGTATTGCGTTTTAGTGTCATGTATTCAGTCGTCAATGGTTCATCGGACAGAGGATATCAAAAGCGCTTGATCAATGAAAAAATAATAAACGAAGGCTCGGACGGTTAAATGGTTTGTGATGTTACTGTGAGTTTTGTATATGTAAAGTGAGAAACGAACGGGCAACAAAGTGAAGCCCTTTGTCTGTCCGAGCCTTTACTGAGAAAATCGGAACGGCGGACCATTTGTGAAATAGTGTAATAAAAAAACAACTTGTGTGTGTGTATATATTGAAATGGAAGAATAATTAACTTCTAAATATTATTATATTTGGGGGGAAACATGCGAATGGTTCCACGTAAGTATATGGATGTTTGGGACGAAAAATTCATATGTTTTCACGTAAAAGCATACATGTTTGTCACTAAACATGATACTGTTTGCATTTAGATACAAGTAAGATTGGGACTTGCAAAAATATGACTGTTTGAAGTGTGTTCCAAACATATACATGGTTCCTGCAGAATATCTTTGGGAAAATATGTTAGAGAGGCAGTTATATTTCAACGTGTGGTTTAGACACATATTTTCAAGTACTTGTAAATCACTGAGGTAGAATGTATTACAATAATTATGTACTTGTATTGTTAGATAAATTTTTACAAATCTAAATCAAATGATGTCTTTGTTGAGTATGTACAAATTTGTGACTACTGTACTGTACAATTAATTAGGTGCCTGATCAGCTCAGGAAGTTTTATAAGTTAATTGATTAAAATGCATTTAAATGGATAGATATACAAATATTTGCTATAAATATGTTACCTTAGTATTCCATCCTTTCCATTTCAGCGAACTTCAATGAATTCCTAAACAAATTTACTTTATAAACTCGACTTTTTCTGACTATACTGTATGAAACTGGGCAACTATAAGTAACGTCATTTGCCAAGATAGTGTTTTTACACTAGTCAAGTAATTTAAAAAATTGTTAGCAATTAATTAAGAATAGTATATGTAGTTACTAAAATAACATTTTAAGGCGGAGCTGTAAATTACTAGACAAAAAAAATTATTTATCGCAGTTCAGGCGAAACAGGGAGTTGCGTTTATATTAGTGTTTCTGCTTAGTTCAGATACAGTTTTCTAAGTAATTTACTGACAGAGAATGTACTTCTGCATAAGTTTACTTATAGAGTAAAATACCGAGAGTGTGCAACAGCTGTTTTCTTGGGCCGGAAACATTTGAACGCCACTGGAATAGTTGGAGTTCTCATATAGTTCGACTTTTTGAGGGCAAACAAGCATATAATCTTTATATATAAAATTCTACTGCACGTGTGTTTGTGACTGAACTCCTCCCAAACTTCTCGACCGATTTGAATAAATTTTTTTGTATGCGTTTGGGTGGCGCCCTGGGTGGTTTAGATTTACTTTTCGGTCTAATTGGAAAAAGGGGCGTGGTACTTCCCATACAAACCACAAATTGAAAATCCATTATTTCTGCTCCTGCTAACGGTATTTGAAAAAAATTTGCAGGACGTCTGCCGGGTCAGCTAGTATAATATAAAAGCCATTATCATTAATCAAACTTAATTTAAAGTACATTGTCATCAATAAAACGTCCATAAATGTAATTTAAATGCAGTTATCACGTCAGTTATCACTTGAGGAGGTTCTCTTCAAAAGTTGACTATTCCATTTTCAACAGGAGTGATTTTGTATTTTTTTGGTTGGGTATCATTGAAATGAAAACTCAGCGAAAATAAATAAAAACTCTGTAATTACACCGGAAAAAAACAAAAGTCATGTTTGGCAAAAGCAGCATTCCTAAGAAACTATTTCCTTAAATTGTATAAAAACACAAAAATTGGAATAGTCAAGTGTTGAAAAGAACCTCATCATTTATTCATTCGTTACACTCTATTTTCTACTAGCATTCCAACGACCAAGTCTAACAGCTGGCTCATCGAAATCCCTTGAGTTTACTGATGTTTCTGGTTATTTGAGATACATTTTTACAAGATTGAATGCAGTTGTGGAAAATATTTGAACCGAACTTTAGGAAAACCTGGGGAAAGCAAACATTGATAATGTGTAATTATTGAACTGTCTATCTAAGATAAAACTAATTTTTAATGGAAATGGCTGCAAAACTTACGTTTCATTTAAAATATACTACCTTTTGATTTATATAATCTGATTTATTCTATTAAGACTTCTAACTATGGCAAATATATATATAAGTTTAAATATTTTGTAAACATTTCAACTGTTGGCAGGGTATAATTTTTCGATAACATACAAAAATCAATTAGTATAGTATATTAAATATATTAGATATATATTTACATATGCAAATTAGTATCTATCGAAGATCCCTACACTCTGGTAAATCTGTCTTTTTTCTTGTTTGGACACAAATATATCTTCTTGTTTATTTTACTTTTACAGCACGCTGCATGAGTTTCAACATTTCCATGAATTTTAATAAATTTCGTATTCCATTTTTTCAACTTCGAAATTTATTGTCGCTTTTAATATCCAACGTAAGAATTTCTTACAACTTATAGTCAAACATGGCAACATTCCACTTGTGCCACACACTTATCATACCGCCCCCGCAATTGATATTGTACTTTTTGGTGGCACATACTAAATCCATAGTTGGCACATACTAAATCGTGCAATTACCAATATTTTTTTTTTATGTTTTCATGTCCGTTTCTATCAACTTCTAATGCTGCCTACACACACAAGACCGGCGATAGACCAAAAAGAGAAAACTTTGAATCCTCTGGAATGTTACGCGGTTGTAACCGATAGGAAGGCAAGGTACACACGTACTCCAACAATTGGCCGGTGGTTTTGTTGTGTCTTAACCTCAGGCCAACAGTAATAGTGCAACATGTGCTCCAGTTTTTTTTTTATATGCGGTGCAACATCGCATTGTCGTTATTATTACTTGAGGCGCATTTGGTGCAAACACGGCAGATACCAATATACCTTGCCATTACATTACAGCGATACTATGGGTCTCCCATATGTGTGTTGTTCGCGCAAAATCTTTTGGATTTCCAATCATGTACTTTGTTACCGCTTTTAAAAAGGTGTACATGTTTTCAACGTTTGGATTCCTTCGATGTGGTCTGTTGTTTCTATTTCTAGTTGATCGGCGGCAATGTGGTGGCGTTTGCTTAACTGCGTTCGCCAGGCTTTTATTTGGGTTGAATTTAATTACCGAAAAACAGCAAAGTGTTCACCTTAACACAAGACAACAAAAGAAATCGCTTCCAAATACCTTTCAGACAGAAAACACAGTGTGTGGGTTCAATACTTGTTTTTGTAATTTTAGATCAAATGTGATCTATGCCTGGTCTAAAGCTGTGGCAATTTTCATTGGTTTGCAACATATATTCGGCGTTATGAAAACAACAGGTGGGTCCTTATTTTTGTGCCCCCTCTATTAAACTTTGGTGTTAAACAAACAGAGTTGTTTAAATTGGCCTAAACCCGAAACCGCACCAGTTGAAGGTTATAAAGTTTGAACCTTTAAGGCAAACCACAATTATTTGGTTAAAAAGTGACTTGCATTCATGTTCGGTGTGGGCCGAAACATGTGTGTAGTATTTGATACAATTATTTTTAATTGAGGCCTAAAGAAATGTCAAATTTTGTGTACAATGGGAAAGGGAGAAGGGAGGCGATAAGTGACCTTACATGTTGGGAGAGGAATTCCATGTAGATGTAGTGTACAATAATTTTAGAAAAAAACATTTCCCAATAAAAGATAATTTTTTATATTTTTCTTGCAATCTAGAATTTAATATAATAATAATAATATAAATTTTCATTAAAATAAAGATCTCAAACTTTAAAATAAATCATTGGATATATTTTGGAGGAAGCTTCTTACAATTAGTAAGCGCTATGTTTTTTTTATTTAAACTCTCTAATGGGAGACTATGTTTTGACTCTGTATGGAATCACGGCTTTGAAAAATGTTTACATTAGAAATTAGCCAATTGTCTCAGCGTGACTTAGTATGATTTTTGTCCCCGAAAGAACTAAAATGTCGTCAATGCTGGGCGAGAAATCGCATTCTCATGGACCAGTGCATCGCACCAAAAATTCTCCTCCAATTAAAATGCCTTCACTCCACTATACTTTCCGTCCACATGTTATTTGTTCAAATTCTTGACATTCCAACTCCAACACTAACATATTTTTCCCATGACACCCCTAAACTATTACGAACATTAAAAAAATTATATTTCTATATAATTGATTTATCATATCAAAAATAAATTTGTACAATTTCAAACGTGTAACTTTATCACTGGCAAAAACAAAAAAATAAACAAACATATCTGTCGTAAATTCTTGTAAAATTTTTCTGGCAAATATTGACAACATATGCATGTGTATGTATATCGGCGAAGCTTTTACAGAATTTCAAACTGTTTGCGATCTTTATCGTTTATCACATCGAGTCCAAGCTCGCAGTTTTGGTATTAATTTAAAAGCATAAAATGAAAGAAAATACTCTGAAGCATAACTAAGTTAATAATGTCTCAGTACAACCACCGCCTTAAAAAAAAAGCGGCAACCGATCGGCTTAAGCGTTAGCAGCAGCAGCAGCAGCTTTCAAGCAGGCAACATTTGCCAACAATTGAGGTTCTGTGGTGCATTGGACAAGTAGTACATGTACGAATATCTACAGATATTGACGGTGGTATCATATCATTAAAAATAGCCCTATACGTACAGTACGTAACTGACCATATTTGAACTGGTGGTTTAACGCGTTCCAATCGTGGCGGACAGCTCGAAAACATTTAAACATCGGTTGGGTAACCAAACTTAGCCACCGGTGATCCGGTTTTAATACTCTGCTTTTGTATAATAAAGCGCAATTGGTAACGCTAATCAACAGCTTATAGTTGTTGTTGTTGGTTGCTGTTGTGTTAATTTATATTTAAAAAAATATATATTTTGTTTTTATGTTTAGCCTTAAGATTTCTGTTTTGGTTTCAAATGAAACGTAAACCAATAAGTTTTGGAAAAAAAGAAATGAAGCCATTTGATGATGGCGGGATGAAAAGTTTGGAGACAAATTTAATAGCATTTAAACAAATAGTACTGATAGAAACTGTTAACTGAGTGACAATCGTAAACGTTTTAGATGACATATATTTGAAATTTGAGTTCTTGATATTTACAAGGAAATGCCAATACGTTCATACTGTATATCCTGTAGAGAAATTGGTCACAGCTTCTCTTAATCAAGAAGCTCTGGGTGTTGCTTATACTGGACCTACCAATTCCAACCAGTTAGACTGTGCCAAAATTGTTCATTGCTAATTTGTTGACAATGCCGGTGTCAGGAAGTACGGTGATCACGACGAAAAGAAATGATAGGTTAGCTTTTGTTCGTGTTCAAAAGTGGAGTACGCTACCATTGCTTCACCTGCAAAATCCTTAAATAATGACAATAAATTTGTGATAGTCGTTGATGGAATGTTGGCTCGCATTACTCTTGTGATTGATTTCAACCAGTCCTTTTATGATATACTCCCTACACCCTAAAAAATCTGTATTTTTTTGATTGGATGCAAATATAACGTATATTTGGAGCTTGTCACAAATATAGTTTACTTGTGTCCAAACACAATGTGTTTGCTATTCAATATTACATCTTTGAGACACAATGCTTAATATGTTATAATATATGTGTTTGTGATCCAAGTGCAGCTTTGTTTGTGATACAAATACAGCTGTGCTTGGTGCACTATTTACTTAATTTGTTTAACGCTATGCACCGTCGAGAGCAAAAAAATAAAACACGGAGAAAGAGAGGTTGTTTCTGGCCTAAGTTAATGTTATCGCAAGTATATAACTGTATTTTGTCATCATTCTTTCAGTTAATGATTAAGAAATATTCCTGCATAGGTGTGTAAACGAATTGAATGTTTATTATGTTGACTGCTCTGTTGCGGTTTAATTTCATGCATTCAGCTGTAAATCGTTTGTTTGAGACATTTGGGAGGAAACGCACGAATGCTTTGACGTAAGAATATGGATGTTAGGGACGAACCACGCATGTGGTTCCACGTAAAAGTATGCATCTTTGCATGTAAACATGTTAATGTTGGCATTGAAGTATAAGTGAGTTTAGGACTTGCAAATATATGAATATTAGGAGTGTGTCCCAAACATATACATGGTTCCTGCAGAATGTGTTTAGGACAATGTGTTACAGCAACCATTTTTTTCAGCGTGTAGTAGAGTTGCAATTGTAGTAGACAATTAAGAGAATCTTGTCAAATGGTCGGTATGGCTACATCATAGAATAACACGTTTAGAGGTTTGAAAGCATCTTTGAGAGAGAATTATGTTTATTAGACCGACTCACAAAGAATAGTTGCTTTTGTCCACATCTCAAAATCTACCTTGGTTTGTTCTATGGTGAAATCATAATTAAAATCCCACGAACTGGATCATTTTTAAAAAAGGTATTTTTTTAGTTTTCTCAAAGAATTTTGTACTTTAACTAAAGACAATATACTTATATACGACATTAGCGTAGTAAATAAAGCATTTTTGAGTTTTTAGTACGAAGTTTTTTCTGATTTATATGTATGCATTTCATCCTTTGTTACGTGTTTCGTTTTTGTATTCAGCAGCTTTTAACAAACCTTATAAAAGGTCATATAAAACAATAATCTTAGGCAATTTCACCTAAAATATAAAATCTAATTAGTACCGGGTCGTAAAATCGCTTTCAAACATTTGGAACAACTTTGCTGATAAAAGATTACTGGTACTAAGTGGCTGCCAAAATCGAAAAATCAAAAAAAAATCACATGAGGTGTCAGGGGACATCCGGTTGGAAAGGAGTTCATTTCGCTATATATTATGTACTCGTTAGTTCCAACACGCCTAAGGCGCCCGTTAAAAAATACGATAATTTAAATGAATGGATGAACTTTTTAAGAAAATATACTTTTGTAAAATGATAAACTTTTTTAAGACAATTTTTTTTACAGAATCTATTTTTTTAAACAAAAAAAATTATATTTTTAGGTCCTATTGGTAAAAATATGTATTATATTTTCCAGAAATGGTCGTTTTTTAAAGAGAGGTACTTCTTTTATTAAAAGCTAATGTTTTTTTAAAGAAAAGGTACTATTTTTAAGAAGAAGTACTTTCTGTAAGAAAAAGCCATAAGAGTATGCATTTTTTACAAAGAAGTACTGTTTTTTAGAACAGTTTCTTTTTAAAGAAGTGGTAGTCTTTATACTAAAAGGTTATTTTTGAAGAAAATTTACTTATTTTCAGAAAGACTACTTATCTCAAGAAAAGAAAAGAAAGGGTATTATTCTATTTTTAAGAAAATGTACTTTGAAGAAAAGGAATTTTTGTAAGAAAAGGTGTTTTTTAAAGATTTGGAACATTTGGAACTTGGACTTTCTTTTTGGTGGGGGAAATCAAAATTTAAAGATACGTTATGCCAGGATATTCAAGTATAAAAGATACTTTGGAGTTTTCAATATCATTGAACCACAACGACATTACTGTTGTATGGGCTATTATTAAAGCGGTTTTTGCAAGTTTTAAAATGATATCCAACATTTTGAAATCAATTATCGCATTTCAAAGTTATGCCATTCTTAAGTTAGGTCCTTTTTTGAGAAAGTGCCATACAATACCTATTCAACGAACCATAAAACAAAAACTACTTCGAATTTTAACTCAATTCTGGTGTAATAAAATTCGTATGGACGAAGAGAAACTACTGTCCAAATTTTATACCAATCAAAAGTGGTCGGGTTCGAAAATTCTTATTTTTGTGCCGATATTTTTGTAATTACTCTTACAGAAGATATTTTCCAAACAAAATTTAAAAAATTTCAATTAAAAAAATTTAAAATGGAAGTTGCCCTTATAGAAATTTGGACAAATGATAGAAAATAATAAAATTAGTGTCTATTAGTATTAGGATTATAATTAGTATTATTTCAAACAGACTACAATCATTCATTCCATTACTGAAACAACGACATAACATGAATGAAACAATGTCGTTGCATCAATGAAACAATGGTTTTCATTCATGAGCCATTAACTGCAATAAAGAATCAAATTCAATGTGTAAAATATTCACCATAGCAATAAAACATTCATAGCAGAAAATAAATATATACATGCCAGTAATGAAATATATTCATCGCACTAATGAGACATACTTGTAATAGCTATAACGTATATTCATTGCCCCAATGAAAAATATTCATCGCATCTATGAAACATGTTCATGGCTGCAGTCAAACATATTCATCGCAGCAATGAAATAGATTTATAGCAGTAATGAAAATTATTCATTGCAGCAACAAAATATTTTTTTAATTACAACAATAAAACAATTTCATTGCAGCAGAAAAAATCATCGGTCCAATGGAATATATTCATCGCAGCAATGAGGGATGTTAACACCGTTTAATTACAATTAATAAATTTAATTAACAACAGTGAAGCATTTTTGGAAACAATGAGACATATAATATATTAATTACAACAATAAAACAAATTCATTGTAGCAACAATTCATCGCTCCAGCGTTAAAAAATGGATTAATTGCTAGTAATAAATTTATTTGACAGCAATGAAGCATTTTTTGCAGCAATGAGATATATCCATTACCACAATAAAAACAATTCATTGGGCAACAATTTCCGTTATTGAACACATTTTCGTGGCAGCAAATAAACTGTATGTTAGCCAAGTTTCGATGACAATAATTGTTGAAGCGACGGACATTTTCAAAACTGTCGGAAAACTCTTTTAGTGTAGAATAAATATCTCAGTACATCGAGTTAACCAAACATTTTTGCAATGAAACATATTCATATTTTGAAATGAAAGATGTTCATAGCACTAATGAAAATTATTCATTGCAGCAATAATATATATTCGTGGCAGCAATGAAACAATTTATTGCGAAAATAAAATATATTCATTACAACAATAAATCAAAGTGAAACATATTAATCGCAGCAATAAGAGATATTAATACCATTAAAGAAAGTATTTCATTGCAGTATTAAAGGCAGCATATTCATGGCAGCAATGAAATATTTTTTGCAGCAGTGAAACATATTTATTACCACAACGAAACAATTTGATCGCAGCAACAATTTCAGATAGTAAACACATTTCCGTTCAGGAAAGAAACTGAACATTAGCTCAAATTCGATGACAGTAATTTTTGAAGCGGCGGACATTTTCATTTCAGTCGGCAAACTTCTTCAGTGTACACTAAATATCTCAGAACATCGTGCCAAAATAAAATTTTTGAAACAACGACAAGTCGTATTTTGTCAAAATGTGCAGATTTATGTTCTAGAAATATTTTCCTTTAAACCTAAAAACCTTTCCAACTAATTAAATCCACCACTCGTATTCGTCGTCACCAATGAACCCCACTTTTTGATTAGCACTATTACAATTGTTATTGGCGTTTGCTGGCGGTGGCACTGTTACTGTTGTTGTAATGTAACACAGCACGTTTGATCTAGATTCTCGACAAATTGATCTAAATATATATGTATATAAAAGGTAAAATAAAAAAAAATATTTTGATAAATAAAAACACACAGAATTGACAAAAAAAAAAAAAATACAACACAAAACTAAAACAATCGATCGGATCGACATGTAGAAAAGTTGTTTGCAATTTAAATTGACTGCGTGCGGTTTTGTTTTGTGCTGTTACCAATGTTGCTGCTGTTGCTGCTTGTGCTGGCGTTGAGTGATGTTGTTCTATGTTTTTATAGCAAAGCCAAATCATGTACACCGTGTTGAAGTTGTACGTGTGCTGTTTTCAATACGAGTGATACCAAGTTGGTTTTCGATTTTCTTAATTCATTACGTTTTTTACTCACTCTTTGTGTATAATAATGCTTTGATTTTCAAATTGTGTTTTTTTTGTCTCTTACAAATTGTTGTTTTAGCCATAATACATTATAATTAGTTAAAATTTATATACCATAAGAAAATCAACATTTATAGGGAGACCGTATCAAATTCTTAATTTTCGAAATATTGACCAAGATACCACAAAAAAATACAGAGGAGGCCAAACGCCTGAATGGATGAATGAATAGTTGGAATGAATGAAACTGCATCAAGTCAAATTATGGCGATGGCGGCCTCGGTGGCAATAACAACGCTGAATATTACAATGGAAATGGAGCCACAACAGTGGCACTTCGTTTGGAGATTTTTTTACATTTCGTGTACAATGTTGTAAGGTAACAGCATACAATGTTGCAAAAGATTTATGGATCTGTGAGATTAACAAAAAAAAAAACTACAAAAATGTGTTAAGACAGAAATGAAAAACGCATATCATGTTACTTTTGATTTCCTTAATTATACATATGTCCGTCTATCCACCTTTGTGTCCATAACGGTAAAATTAGATTTTGAAATCACAGTGGATTGGCAAAAAATGCATTTAAATTTTACTAATGGGATTATACAAAAAAAGATATGCAGCTAAAGTTATTTGTATATAATTTTGATGCCTTTTAATGGGAATATAGTCCAAGTTGTTTAAGAATTCCTTAACGAAAAGTGTGAATCCCCACTAGATTCGTAGGAACTTATTACAGGCTGCTGACCTCTTTCTATTCTAGACTAACTGGTTGCTAAAGTTATTTGTATATAATTTTGATGCCTTTTAATGGGAATAGAGTCCAAGTTGTTTAAGAATTCCTTAACGAAAAGTGTGAATCCCACTAGATTCGTAGGAACTTATTACAGGCTGCTGACCTCTTTCTATTCTAGACTAACTGGTTGGAGAGGGCTACCTATATCATACCTGGAGTGTAATTGAATGTCTGTCATGAGACCAAAGCAATAGAGTTGGGAATTTAAGTTCCTTTCAGGGATTTTGATATTTTGATTATACTCCGGATCAAGTTCCTTTCAATGCAATCTCTGGTTTTGGAATCAGAAGAAAAAAACTCAAAATGTATAGAGCGCGAATGAGCAAAATATATGAATGATCTTTTTGATGAAATTATCTACTACGTAAGCTGGATGCGCCTATTGCTCTTTACTGCTGTAAAGGGGCGATAAGAAAGCGCTGTGGACTGTCTCTTAAGATCACCATGTGGATTTATACACAATAGTCCGACATTTCGTCGTCGGTGGTGCAATGGTCGCATAGTGACGGCGACACTATCGAGTAGCCATGAAAAAGCTTCTCAAAATACCGTTCGTGAGTGAAAACCAGTGAGTGAAAACTGGAAAGCGCACAGCTCAGTGATTGTGAGAAGTTCTCCCCGGTCCCTTCATGGGACCTTGAATTCCTGGATGAAAATTCAAAGATGAGCACTGATTAGCGTTAGTGGGGCAATGGGCACGACGTCAGGTAGTGAACTTAGTGCTATCCTGAACATCTGTACTCCTGATATCATGGCCGAATCGGCAGCCGCTACATCCCTGGTGAGAATCAGAGATTGTGGCGTCATGATATCGGGGCATTCCGGACAAGCTGAATTACTACACCGGATTAACTCTATTCCCGTAAAAACGGACTACTGTATCTTTTACCTTCTACCAACAACAAATCTAAGGACTTATATTCCGAACAGGAATACCTGGGAAAAGTCACTGGAAGGGGACACCAGTAGTATCAGATATTTCACGGATGAATCAAAGTTGGACGAGTAAGTAGGCTATGGGGTCCATTCACCCGACCTAAATGTAAATATCTCCTTCAAGCGCCTGATCAGTATAGTGTATTTCAGGCAGAAATTACCGCCATACTGGAGGTTGCTGAACTACTGAAAAGAAGTGTCACAATCCTCCGGAGAATATGTATCTACATAGACAGCCAGGCTGCCATAAAATCCCTGGAAGCCATGTTTGCTACGCCCCTAACGGTGAAAGAATGCCACTCATCACTTAGGGTGATGGCAGAGTATTTTGACGTCAGGCTCATCTGGGTACCGGGACACAGCGACATTCCAGGTAATTGCGTGGCGGATGCGTTAGCTAGACAGGGTACTAAGGCACAGGTCCTTCCGGCAAAAGAAGGTGTTAGTATGCCAATCTCTACCTGCCGTTTGCAGATCAGGCAGTGGGCCGATAATATGTTCAAGGACAAGTGGAGACTTACTTCAACTTGCAAACAAGCCAGGGTCCTCTGGCCACAGGTGGACAGGAAGAGGACTAGGCAACTACTTAACTTGCCGAGAGGCAGGTTATCCACAATGATAGGAACACTAACGGGATATTGTCTTGTAGGAAAACACGCCCTAAGTTTGGGACATAGAAACTCCACTCTCTGTAGATGCAGCATGGAAGAGGACGAGCAAACGACGAAACACCTTCTCTTGGATTGCCCTGCTCTGGCAGGACTGAGAAGTAGGATATTCGGAACACATCTAGTTACAGCATATTCCTGTAGGTCTTATACACAAATTTATTGAAAGGGCAAATTGGCTGGACGACTAGTCAATGGTTGCTATGGAGGAAACTGCAGGTATCACAATGGGATTATTTAGCCTAAGTGTGCTAGACGTCGTGCTGTCTTGCAGCCTTTTCAACCAACCAACCAACCAAGCTGGATGAGGAAAAGGGAGTGAAAAAATTAAATGTTCAGATAAAATAAAAGAAGGGGGAAATATCTAAATGAATTCACAAATAAATAAACTAAAAAAAGAGCATAATGAATAGAAAATAGAAACGGCCTTTAAGACCTTGAGTAGTAAAGCTGAAGAAATTATGAACATTAAAAAGAAAAAGATATTAATCAGTTAAATAACAAGAGGAACTTAGGAGAAATTTCCGGGAACAAGTTCCATCCGGACCTATATAATTCTACAAAGCAGTACCATCGAACGACTTTATCAAAATGGTTACCTTGTCAAAGGAGACAACAGCTTTTCGATATAAAACTAATACTAATACGTTGTTATGTGAAATTGAAATCACAAAAACATATTTCATATCTTGGTCGGCCTGCCTGAAATTTACAATAAAAAATCATAATTTTTTCATAAAAATGAATTTCGATAAACAAAATTGGAGTTACTGTAAACTTCCAATAAAAATTTATTCAAGCTGCAGATGTATGTCCTTCAGAAGCTAAAAAAGATTATAATTCTAAAAGTTTTAAGAAGATTTTATGGAAGGACAATCCTAGAACTTTCATAAGACTTCTACAAATACAGTGGTAGTGAATATCAGAAGTTTTTAAAACAATTTTTAGGAAGATTTTGAGGAAGGACAGTCCTAGAACTTTCATAAGACTTCTACAAATGCAGTGGTAATGAAAATCAGAAGTTTTTAGAACAATTGTTTGTAAAACTATCAAAGTTCATAGAATATTTTGAAGCACAATTGTACATTTACAAAACTTCCAAATTGTATTTACGAAATACAACCAAGTTGTTTGCCGTATTGCGATTGTCAATTGAATCGAATTGACTCTGCTGGTAAGAACCCCATTAATTTGATTCACCGAACAATCTATTTGAACATCTAATTTCAAACAGTGTGTTCGTGGCAAACATTTCCATTCACTTCTCACATGAGATGCAATCATAAGATTGGATCCAGCTGATTACATTAAATGATCAGCCATTGTGACAATTATGGCAATTTAAAAGAAACAACATTAGAGGCGACACTTGAGGCAACGATCATTAGAATTTCAAAAATTGACTTTTAATTCCATTAACTTTAAAAAACCCATCGAAAATTTGAAACACAAAC
Source organism: Phaonia tiefii (assembly GCA_963931995.1). Classification (NCBI taxonomy): domain Eukaryota; kingdom Metazoa; phylum Arthropoda; class Insecta; order Diptera; family Muscidae; genus Phaonia; species Phaonia tiefii. The sequence goes on along the minus strand of OZ008367.1, from coordinate 88,863,936 downwards.
TGTGAAATAACATCACGACCTGAAGTTGAGTGTTTAGGAGATACAAACAGTCACCATAAAGTAAACGAACGGAACGGAGTCAAAGACTATCCAACCAACGACAGAAAGATGACACTCGCCTCAAACTTTAACCCGCCAAGGAATTTGTGACGTCTTACGTTACCTACCTACCATCTCCACTGCGGAGCTGCCATTAAGTTTGGCACCTGAACATTGCCAATGTTGCTGGGGTTGATAATACTTAGCTCCATCAATAGTGTTTAATGACACTGTAATGAGCAGCCACCACCATCAGCATCAGTAACCGCGAGAGCAACAACATCTGAAACACGCTTGGCGTAACTATAAGGTGAGTGGTTTGGACGCTAGTTGTTGGCTGTTGTTGCTGCTTGTATTTTTGCCTGGGTCGGACTGTTTAAGGCTTAAAGCATGACACGATTTTCGAAAAAAAAAAAATTAAATGAATAATAGACGCTTGTAAGTTATGGTATTTTTTGCGATTTCTATGCCTTTTTGCTTTAAAAAACAATAATTGGCATTATTTAGGTGGCAGTTTACCATACAAACTGTTTATACAGTGAGAACAGAAAGTAAGTAATTCAGCAACAAACAAAAAGGCTTTTAAACAAGTTTAAAAGAAGCACAAAGTTCATGAGAAATTGCATCTAAACTAGGGAATTTAACATGGGCTGAACTTCAAAAATAATAAATTTTCCCATTACATCCCATCAAGGGATTGGAGAGAGCTTCTCTCAAACAGTGAGCTGTGAGGTTTCTAGTTTATATTTAGTAAATATGTACTATACAACGTTTCATAGTATACAATTAAAAATAATGAATGTATTTAGACCACATTTTTTCTATATATTGACTGATATAAAGGGTGTTTTTTAAAGGCCCATAGAAATTGAAATTTTAAAAAATAACACAAAAAGTTATATTTTAATCAAATTGATTTCGGTGGAATATGTTCATCGCCGCAGTTCATGACGAAGCGCATTCTGGACGTCCCATTTTGGATAATTTTTTCGAAATTATTCTTGACTAATTATAGAAACTTAAGGTCTCTTCAGATTTCATAAAACTTTTTTGTTTTTTCGATATTTCGATTTCCTTTGGAAATCTTCTTCAGGAAAGAAAAAAAAAACTAAAAGTCGAAAAATTAGAAACAAATTATTATAATTTTTTCGATCATTTCTGGCCGTATGTCACGAATAACACGAACAATTGTGGCCTCCATGCCGTCAATTGTGGATGGTAGCCCCACAGGAAATAACTGAGGTGTGTCAAGTCGCACGTCCTTAGAGGCAAACTGACAGGTCCATTTCGCGAAATCAACTTATCGCCAAATTTTGATTTCAATCGATGGTTGCGGTCACCGTAGGGTGTATTATTTTCAACCAAAAAATCATTGATCATTTTGCGGTAATGATCTCCAATAACCGAAATGATGCCACCAGCGTGTAAACCGCACCAAACGGTGCATATTTCTACACGCTGAAAAATAACGACTCCAGCAACATATTGCAGGAACCATGTACATGTTTGCAAGCATTGCTTTCGTGAATTGAAGATCTGCTGCTTTTTGTTTCTTTATTGTCTGTCATGTGTTTCTTTTCAGCAATTTTCAACAAACGAAGCCAAAATTGGCTCACAAATACATGTACATATTTATTATAACCTATTAATCATTGTGTCGCAAACATGTTATATTGAATAGCAAACACAAGGTGTTTGGACACATACTATATTTGCGATAAGCTACAAACATGTTATATTTACATCCAAACAACATCAAACATCCAAACAAACAACAAACATTTTCAGCGTGTGGATATAATAGAGTCTGTAGGGCCAGTTGTAGAGTGGCCTCACTCTATATGCAGGAATATTTTATATCAACAAACCCGTACTACCAAAAATGAGCCTCATCGCTGAACACAATTTTGCGATAAAATATCGGGTCAGTTTCCAATTGCTCTAGAGCCAAATCGGCGAAAAAACCACGCATATGATGGTCTCGTGGCTTTAATTTCTACACCAGCTGGATCTTATATGGGTGTAGACCAATATCTTTGCGCAAAATTTTCCACGTAATGACTGGACAGAGCCACAATTCCTGCGACCGACGACGAATCGATAAATTTGGATCTTTTTCCAAACTTTCGTTTACAGTGGCGATATTCTGTTCAGTACGCACATTCCTTCGACGTGTTGGTATTATTTCCTCATTGAGGGAGCATGTGGTATGAAATCTATCCACAGTTCGAAGGATGGCTTGCTCAGATGGGCGATTATGTGTGCCATAAAAATCACGAAGTCGTCGAGAAGCTGCGCGAATCGATGACTGATTTTTAAAGTAAATTTGGATAATTTGGCAGAGTTTTTTAAGCGTGAATCTATTCAATATCATTTGCCAGAGTATAGTGATCATGAATGTTGAAAAGTGAGCGCAGTATGACAGTTCGCTTGACTGCTAACGCTTTCGTAAATTCTATCTATGCAAGCAAAAAACACCCTTTAAATTGGTACAAGAAGCAAATACTCATTCGAAATATCACGCACGCCGTAAGTCGCATTGGCCATTCAGCAATACGTGCATGCACCTTGTCCATTGGAAAAGTTGCCACATCACAAATCAAAACAGTCTTAAGAGAATCAAGTTTGGGGTAACTTTTCACGCTGGAAAATATCGGCCGCGTTTTTGTCACGTTTTTGTTTTCAGCAGTTTTTAACAAAAAATTCACATTTGGGTTACAAACCTGTTAATCATTGTATCCCAAACATATTATATTCAATAGCAAACACAATGTGTTTGGGCACAAGTATAATATATTTGCGACAAGCTACAAAGACATTATATTTGCACCCAAACAACAAAAATAGACAAATTTTTCAGTGTGTTGAGGCAGTGTATTCCAGAGGGCATTTCTTCAGAGAAAATGAATGCTGGCAAATTTTGTTGAATCCTGGTTTGAATGGGCCGACACAGAATTCTGTGGGTAAGTCTGGGAATGATACAGCTTTCAAAGCGGTTTCTTGGTAAACATTGGCCGATGTTTTGACCATAATTTTCAGAAATTCAAGTCAGTGATCCCATCGTAAGAGACACCCCACCAAACCATGACTGAAGCTGGGTGATGGTCCTTTTCGACCCATGGGATCAGTTCAGAACATTTCTTAGATGACAATGCATATACCCTGTCAGTTTCGTTGTTAGATTTATCTTGAAAGGTACAAATTTTTTCATTGGTGAATAAGATTTTTCTGTGGAAGTTATCAGTGTGTTTCACCAACAGAAGTTTGAATTTTTCCATAAATTTTTTTTAGCTGCAGTCGTTTGAAAGCCCCAAGGTACCGCGTTTGAAAGCCCCAAGTCCCAAGACATTTTTAGTGATTCGACTCATGGACTTATGCCTAATATTCATCTCGTTGGCCAAGATTTTCTGTTTTCTGAGCTGATTTCACTAAATTCTTGATTCAATGGCATTAATATCTAGGGCGTTTGAACTGTGCTTGGACTGCACGACGGCTAGCGGCCTTTGACATATCCAGTCTCCTCCAACAGATTTATGAACCGGTAGAAGAACATGCGACTAATTTCGAGCAGGCGGAGTATTTTGAAATTATTGCCTTTTTGACATCGTGGGTTTGATCCCTGCTCTGCCCACTTAGTGATGGCGTCACTATCAAGAAATTAACCATGAAAAGGCTTCTCAAAAAACCGGTTCCGAAAGAAAATTATAAGTTCCAACCTTGGGATATTGATGGAAAATAGGTATATATTAAATTTTATCATTTATTAGGATACCTAATTAGTACCTACGAGGTCTCCCGCACTAAACGTAATGGATTTTGTACCTTACTTTTCGAATTCACCGTACATTCGACATTCATTACAGTGGCAACAAATGGTGGTCATATACAATATTGGTACTACTCGTATGCGGCGTATGATGTATTGATTGAAAGTTTTTAATTGAATTTAAGCCACATGCATGTAATTTTTTTGCTCCTTCATCAATCTGTTGCCATTTTGGTGGGAAAATACTTGTATGTGCCTTTTGATAGACAGGTTAAGCTGCCGATTATTTCGGTATTGGCAACATTTGATTTTGCTAGCAGTTCATTCTTTGCAACATTTCAGCAACAATTTCGGTTTATTCTGTTTGGTTCATGTGTCAACATGTTAAATGATTACCACCACACATATGTATGTCAACAGTCGGAAAGTCGTCGAACGTCGATGAGCCGTTGCTTTCAAACCAATCGAGATCGCTTGACATTTCTTTTCGCATAGAAATGTCTTGAGCTATGAATGTTATTTGGACAGGGAATGTAAGACATCCCAATGTTTTTGTGTGTGTGTGTTTGTGTGCGAAATTTCTTGTCACGTTTTGTTGAGTGTCACGTTAAATTCTATTCAGGTGTCAAGTCTTACGACTAAAAGAAGATATTGCATTATTGTATTACCAATCTCGCGATCACTCTATGTGATGTGTATGTGTGTGCTATTTTTGGTTTCAAATGTCATCGGATATTTTATTGCTTTCCCGGCCAGATGGTTAAAAGGATTACGGCGAATGTGAACCACAAAATAGAAAAACAAAGTAGGGTCGTTAAACGTTTACAGAATTGTAACCGCAAGTTTATTTTTATGGAAATAACTGTATCCCATAGATACTTTATGCAGAAATCTTTAAGTTACTACGGTGGACAATAATTTAGTAGTTTACTTTTTACACAACAATTTACTGTTAAATGATGTGTGTCAGCCATTGATATTTACTGGTCGAATGCTTTTAGTGAAAATGTGGTTTATACTAAGAAATATATGTATTCTCTGTTAATTAACTGTCAAATTAAGTTAACTGTTGAGCTCCTTGCTCAGAAGATACAGCTGAATATCGACTGATGTCAGTAGCTAATGTTTATTGGACAAAAATCTTTCGCTTCATAATCCTAGTATGGTTGGCTACATTGCTGCTGCAAAACTACACTGGCAAAACTAATTGTTTAAAAAGAGGTTTTCGCATAACTTCACGTAACTTCGGCTGTTGCCACCAAATTGCAGTTACCACAAATGAATTCAGGTTGTCACGACTGAATTTAGTCGCCACAACTGAAATTCGGTTGAAGCAACTTCTAATAGGTTGTCACAACCTCTAAATTCGGTTGCAGCTAATTCGCCTATTTTTTTCTGTGTGTGTACAGTTGGCCTAGCCAGTCCCAATATAATCGATGTACCTTACATGCAAACTATACAGAACGGACTTCCTGAGCTCGTGGGCCTCACCATTCCCAACAAAACTTTGAACGTCCAAATATTCTGAGTAGCTGAGTTATTAACAATTGAGTTGGTAAATGTGAAGCAAATTCGAATAGATTTTTCATTATATAAGTAGAACAAAGTTTCATTGGACCTTAAAAAGCCAATAGGTCAGCATGAGGTTAAAACTATTTTGAGTTAAATTAAAATATAGTGCCAAAATCGTCCATGAAATTGTTAATGTCATGAATAATTTTTGGCGAAATTCATCATCGAAATTGGACAGTGAGGTGTCAGGCGACCCCCGGTTGGAACGAAGTTACTTTCGCTATATATTATGTACTAGTTTGTTCCAACACGCCTAAGGCGGCCGTTGAAAAATACGGATCTTTAAATGGATCTTTAAGAAAAGATACTTTTGTAAAATAATAAAATTTTTTTAAATAAATTTCTTTTTTATAGAATGTGTTTTTAAAAGAAAGTATATTTTTAGGACCATTTTGTAAGAATATGTATGTATTATATTTTCCCGAATTGGTCCTTTTTTAAAGAGAGGTACGTCTTTTATTAAAAGCTAATGTTTTTTTTTGAGAAAAGTATGATTTTTTTTACAAAGAAGTACTTTTTTTAAGAACAGGAACTTTTTAAAGAACTGGTACTCTGTTAGGAAAAGGTTATTTTTTTAAGAAAATGTACATATTTTCAGAAAGGCTACATATCTCAAGAAAAGTAAGGCATTATTTTATTTTTAAGAAAATGTACTTTTAAGAAAAGGAGTATTTGTAAGAAAAGGTATTTTTTTAAGAGAAGGTATTTATTTGAAGAAAAGGGATTTTTTGAAGAAATGGGAATTTTTTTAGAATTGGTCCGTTTTTCAAGAATAGGCACATTTTTAAGAATAGTTACTTATCCCAAGAAAATTTATTTTGTTTCACAAAAAGGTACTCTTTAAAGAAAAGGTAGTTATTTAGGAAAAGGCAATTTGTTGTAAGAAAATGTAAATTACTTTTTTTAAGAAAAAGTACTATTTGTTAGAAAATGTACTTTTTCAAGCTAAGGTACTTCTTTAAGATAAGGTATTTTCTTAAGAAAATGTACTTTCTTTAAGAATATGAATCACCCAGCCTACCATATTGTAATAGTAAAAGTATAATAGGTTAGGTTATGTGCCGCTGAACCCAAAAAAAAACGGCACCAGCAACATGTTAGTGTGCACGGCTCTTGTGCATGACAACATGGGTTTGATCTCTGCTCTGACCACTTTACACTTCTTTCGACGAAGGTTACCTCGCTTAGTGATGGTGGTACTATCGAGTACTTATCCATGAAAAAGATTCTCAAAATATCGTTCGGAACCGGTGCAAAACTGCAGGTCGCAATCAGTGGATATAAACCTGAAAAACGCCAGCTCTTTGTTTGTGAGAAGCTCTTCCTAATCTCTAATCTAAGATGTGATGGGAAATCCTATTATTTTTGACAGTATAGCCGCATGGTTACCAATCACGCAGAGTTGCGACACATCTGATACCAGAATTGTACCTAGACCGGCTGGAAACGTTTAGAGATATTCACCTAGTCCATCTCGATTAGATTTGTTTCCTACGTATGCATCTTAGTGTCTTGCCTTCCTTTCCAGCTACAAAGTTTCCAGTCCCTAAAGTTGGTCAACATTTTTAAAATAATTTGAAAGTTGGAAGATTGTTCTTAGTGTAGCTAGAATGTTCGCTCTACTGTTCCCCGAAATGTCCTTGTCCTGGACAAGGCTGCTGAGCCTACACGTTAAGATATATGGCCAGTCGTGAACTGATGCTATTTCTTCCAAAGTTATGAATTTTCAACTCAAACTGTAAGAAATTGACGAAATAAATTTGATAGAAATAGAGTGCCATCAACGCAGTTTGTGCATTTATTTGTGAAGCGAGTTCGCCTTACTGGACAAAAGAAGTGGTGTACGTACTCGTCCAGGGCGTTTAGTGGAAAATATTGTCGCTGTAGCTGAAAGTGTGCTCGAACATTTCTCGTATTTCTTTTCCGAATAATTTTGCATACACGGCCTCGTGACCATCCGATGAGTTTTCGCTTCATTTAATGGGCTATAGATCGTTTGGTTGAAGATGACTTATCTTTTTCGATGAAGCACATTTTCACCTCAGGGGTGTTAACCGTTAACAAACAAATTTGTCGCATTTGGGGCTCAGAAACTCCACATGTCGTTCGAGGAGAATCCGATGCATTCACAACGAGTGACTGTTGGATTCGGTTTTTGGCATGCCGGCATCAGCGGCCCATTTCTCTTTAAAAATGAGTGATTCTTTGTTACCAAACGTTGAAGAGGGTAACATGAAAGACGAATGGTTTCAACAGTAGGGCGCTACGGTCCAATCAACCAACATTACAATCGATCGATTCGATTCGAAATCCGCATAATCAGCCAAAACTCTGAAGCCCATTGGCTGTGATTTAACACCGTCAGACTATTATTTCTGGGGCGTTGTGAAAGGTAAGTATCACGAAAATAGTCCCGAGTCCACTGAGGCCTCAAAACACGAATTTAATGCTGGTGGATAGAGGCCCAAATAATCGAAAATGTACTGACAAATTGGATAGATCAAATGAGGTACCGTAAAGTAAGTCGTGGGAGCAATTTGAACGTTAAAAAACATACCAAACCAAAAACCAACCAATACCCAATGACGGACCTTACCAATAAAACCATAACTTTGAGAAAATGTCTAGTAGAATTTTTTTCAAGCGGAAATTAAATTCCAAATTTTACATCGCTCACCTTTCTATTTGTAGAATTATTGGAAAAATTAGTCCATTAGGCGAATTTTGTGAGAGGAAACTGCTGAATTTTTAAGGATTAAGAGGAAATTGGTTTGATAATAACCAAATCAATAAATAACGAATTCAATAAAATTTCAGGATACAAAATTGACACTTAGTTCAAAATGTGTGAACGTTGAAAAGTATAATTTCAGGTTAGTGGAAATGTATAACTACATATATACATATTCTTAAATTTGACTAAAAAGAAATGTAAATAATTGAGTATACATCACCAGGCGCACATCACCTGCCAATAACTTATATTTAATGGTGAGTAAAACTTATCTTAATACAACAATTTTTGTTTAACAATTTTATGTGTATCACATTCCTGCAGACTGCAGGACCCTTTTTGGCTCCCTAGAAGGATGCACTTTATTTTGTTATAGCGATCCCCGTAGTTTCCTACACTAGTATACTTATACATTCACTGGCTACACACCTTTCAAAAATCATATCTGATTCTTTAATCTTTATTCTTAATTTATATCCTTCACATAAGAACTACCACAACACAAGGTGTGCAACACATTTGAATATTCTGCATGCAATACATAATAAATCCATAATAACGAAACGACAGAAGGACAGACAGTTAGACGGACATAACGCATAATGCAAACAGTCGGATACAAATGAATTGAAACCGAATTGACCATAAAGGAATGAAAGCAAAACCACCAACATATGATAAAAAAAAAACAAAAAAAAAAATATTATTTAAAAAACAAATACAATTTATTACTTTTGTCGCTGGATGCGAAAGCGAGCATAAAACACACTTTTATAACACTGAAAGAAGTCACATGCGGCTGAGTTAAACAGTAACGCAACGCAAAATAGGGATACATGCAGCACAGAGCCACAGACAAAAACACCACTGGTAGCAACAGCACACCAAATAAACACACTCAAATACCGAATATTGTATTAAAACTTTAAACAAATGGAAGCATTTGCTAGCGGTTGCAGCCATGGCAACGACAACCAAGATGACAACAACATTGGACACTCAATGCACTTACAGACACCAACCGACATCGGCACAAACACCGCAGTAGCTTAACCGAATTTTGAACAACAATTTGTTGTTTGCTACAATGTGAAATGTGAAATGCCAAAATCCAAATACAGACAACATACAACGGGCAACATGACCAACAACAAACGACAGAAGCAGCAATAACGACTGCATTGGCAGCAACAGGCCAACACGGCCAACAACAAGCGACAGCAGCAGCAACATACACTGCATTTGCCAGTAACAGCAGGAGCTATTTTCGTGACAGAGAAATGCATCAGAAGTAGCAGCCAATCGCAAGCGGCAACATTTGCTGTTGTTGGCTTTTCAGCGGTTTTGGCAGTTAAAAGTAATAAAACATAGAAAACAGCTCAGAGACATTTGATGAACGACGGCTGTTATCGCCAAAGTGTGTGTTTCCGCGTTTTGGGACTTATTGCACAGTAGTTTTTGGCCACTTTCTGGCCTAATATTGCATTAGTAATAATTAAGAGCCGATGAACATTCTCACGTTATTTGTGCGCAATGAATTTGTTTCTTCTCTGACCTCTATGGAACCACTTAGCATTGTCAGAAGTTAATTTGGAACCATTGTTGATGGAAGTTAATGTGAATATTTAGGACAATTAAGAATTCATCTTTTACAAAAGTCAGTGAAAATACGTGAAAACCTGGACTGTGGCACATAAACTACTACACACCGTAGTTATATTTAAACCTGCGACGCATCGCACCAACTGCACTGTTGTCCATTAAAGTATTTCCGATGCGTATACATTTTCCTTTTCACAAAATACAGACGCGTGTTTGGATTGAAAATATGAACGTTTTTTTGAACTGAAACATCAGTTGGAAAAACTATAAACTTATTGGGAATCCAGCACTCTTTCTTTACTTTGGCTTATCGGAAGAGACGTGGAGTGATGCATTGCACTTCAACAAACAAATCTTTACTAAATGTAAAAATGTATCTTATAATATCAAAGCTAATGGACAGCACAACTCCTAGCTTCATATACATCCGGCAATTATAAAGATTATAAGTGCAAGAGATACGAGGGCGCACCCAAAATTAGCCGACCTAAGAAGACACAAAAACGTTGGGAAAAAGATTCTTTATTTTTCAACATAATCTCCTTTTAGCTCGATTCACCTTTTCCAGCGGTATTCAAAACCTTTGATACGATACCCTGTATATAGTAAGAACTGTGAAACTCCTTAAAATAGCCATCAACCGCAGACTCCACCTCTTCATTGTTGGCAAATCTTTTACCACCGACCCATTTTTGTTGAAGGAAGCTAAGTCTGGCGAATAAGGTGCGTGATGAAGTAATTCGAACTTTAATTCATTAAGTTTGGCCATCGCAATAGTGGATGTGTGAACTGGAGCATTGTCCTGATGAAACAACACCTTATTTTTTACCAAACGCGTTATTTTTTCCACAATTTCGTCACGTAAACGCTGCAATAGATTGGCAGAATATTCGCCCTTGATGGGGTTTCCTTTCTGAAGATAATCAATAAAAACTATCCCATGCGCATCCCAAAAACCAGACGCCATGACCTTGCCTGAAGATGGAATCGTCTTCGCCTTCTTTGGACACGATTCTCCAATTCCAATCAACTGTTTTAACTGTTGCTTTAGCTCAGGTGTGAAGTGGTTGACCCATGTCTCATCCATGGTTATAAATCGACGCAAAAATTCGGCTTTATTGCGGTGAAACATCAACAAACACTCTACTGAAACATCTTCACGACGCTGTTTGTGCTCTATTGAAAGCAAGTACGGCACCCATCTTACGCACAGCTTTCTCATCTTCAAATCTTCGGCCAATATACGATGTATAGCACTTTTTAAAATGCCTATCGTTTCAGCTGGCCCACGCACTTTCAGCCGACGATCATCCAATAAAATTTTGTTGATTTTCTTAACCGTATCTGGGGTGGACACCTCAATTGGTCGGCCACTACAGTTTGTGTTCATCTTGGCAGCTCGTACGGCCTCGTTTAAGTTCTGCTACCCAATATTTCACAGTCGTAAACGAAGGAGCAGAGTTCCCCAGAGTAGAATCTAGAACGGCTTTAATATTGCTTGGACTGAGACCTTTCAAATGGAAATATTTAATTATGTGTTCCATGTTCACAAATTCAATGTTTCCATGTTTACAAATTCACTGAGATCGTTTACTTTTGAATGCACAAATAAAAATACTAAACAACGTGGCGGCTTGGAATTTAAAACATATGTTTTACAAGGTTTCCACTTTTCACCAAAATTTTTTTTCAAACTACTGGCACCATCTATACGTCAGGTGGGCTAATTTTGGGACCGCCCTCGTGTATAAAATGAGGGGTTATACGCCGATAAAAATAATGGGTTATTTTTTTGCTATTTGGTTTTTCATTGTTAAGTTTTTGCCAGTTCATGCGTAATTCGTGACATGTGTCAAAGTCAAAAATTTTCAGTTGTCTTTGCCATTTCTTCGGTAATAGACTTACAAACGAACAATGCTTGCAAATCATTGAGTTTTATTGTCAAAATTTGTGCTGTGGGAAAAATGTGCTTCGTAAGTTACTCCCATTTTATGGTTGCAATAATCAGGTTATTCAAACAACTATGACCAAATTTCACATCAGTTTTACTTTATTGGGCATCAATCCACCAACGTAGAGTGTCCGTAGAGTAGAGTGTCCGTAATCCGTAGAGTGCGTACCGAGGAGAATATTACTGCTGTCTCCGCCAGTGTTAATGAAGATCGTGATATCTCAATCCGTTGCCGATCGTAGCAATTGGGTTTGTGTTATTCGACCACCTGGAAGAATTTACATATGGACCTTTGTTGAAAGCCATGCAAAACACAGGTGGTGCAGCAGCAGAAACCAGGCGACCTACAACAACGTCGTCTTTTCGGTGAATGGGCCTTAGAGAAGAGGGAGATCACATTTTTTTTTTATCGACAAATTGTCATCAGCGACGAGGCCCATTTTCGGTTTAATGGATAATGGCTCAGAAGAGCAGACAGAGGCTGTTCAAGAGCCGCCAAGGCATCCTGAAAAATGCACTGGTTCGTGCGATTTATGGGCCGGTGGCATTATTTGAAAGTACTTCTTCAAAGACGATGATGGCTACATAATAAAGACATGGTCAATTAAGAAAGGTACCGTTCGATGATCATGAACTGTTTTTGGAACAAATTGGACGAATTGGACTTGCTTGACATGTGGATTCAACAGGTCGATGCCACATGCCACAATACACGTGATACCATGAACCAATTGGGAGGTGAGTTTGGTGAGCAATTCGTCTTATGTTGTGGTGCTCTCAATTGACCGCCTCGTTCGTGCTATTTGACCCCACTAGACAATTTTGTGTGGAAGCGAGTGAAGTCGCTCGTCCATAAAGACAAGCCAACCACGATTGGCTTTACACGTGTCATTGGTGAGATACCGGCAGAAATATTGGAAAAGTGTGCAAAAATTTGACTTTCGGAATGGACCACGTGAAGCGTAGAAATGGGCAAAATTTATATGAAGTAATCTTTAAAAAATAAATGGCAGGCATCGGTTTATCCATCCAAATAAATATTTCATTCACCTGTACAACATTTCTGTGTTTTCTTTAATTTTCAAAAACCAAATAGCAAAAAAAAACATCACCCATTATATAGTCCGGCTACTAATATCGACCTAAGAACATAATTTCTATCGTGTATTCTTACAGGAGAAATAGCTATACATTACCTAGACACTAGATGCAATATGATACACACTACTCTCCAACACTAAAATATATATTTATACAAGTATATTGCAGGCCTGTGTCTTAAGTCTTTCGTTTTCTGAGTAACATGTTAAGTGTTACCATTGATATGTGGATACAAATTCTTATTCCCCATTCAATAAGTAATAAAGACGTGAATACTGAATTTTGAACTATACAAATTTACACTGTCTTACAATTTTGACCAAAAAATACATTCCTTTTAATCACAGTGCCAAAAATTGTGTCTTTACATAAAACCAACAACATAGCTCTTCCTTGTGAGCGCGAATAACTGTGAGTGCTCTAAAACCATATTTAGCAATTTTTTATTCGCCCCGAAAAAAAAATGAATAGAGCGACAAAGCGACGAAACGAACAAATGCATCGAAGCTGCAACAAATCCATGTTCTTTTGAAGGCGCTTAAGCATATGTAGACATTCATGTTGTTGCTGTTGCTGTTAATGTTGTTGCCTTACAAGAGCAGACACATACAAATGAATGTTTGATTACAAGTGAATTGTTTGTTTTCAAGCGGCGTGTAGTAGGGGCTAACCATTGCACCGATGACGGCTTTAGAATCTTTGCCGTTCACATTTTAACAAATAGTAGAGCCCAAGTAGGAATGAGAAACGATATATGTATGGATAAGCAAAAAATACAAATCTTCCAAAGATTTATGCTTTTGGTTTGCTGCATGGCAAATTAATCCAGGAAGTGAATTTGTAAGAACAAAACAGAAAGATGAAAACCAATGAAGAGAAAATTGAATCAACACACTCAGGTTGAGACAAATGCAACTTTTTTAATCCATAGCATCAACCATTGAAGTCATTGAATTGCCATGATTTGAAGGCTCAAACGGTATGAATCCGTAAGTCCATTGTCTGCAATGTTGTGGGTTCAAAAGTAAGACATATTTCTTTGGAAAGAGCAAAAAAAAAAGCAAAATGAAACTTCCAACATTGGCCGCTTTTCCTATATGGCATACTATATTTCTCCTGCACTCAGGCTGTGACTTTAGTTTCGTTTATTTTCTTTCCTTTTTTTTTGTATTTTACTGATCATGACTTTGACTTACCGATGCGACAATTGTCAAATAGTAACGTTGTATTTTCTCGTAATCCAATGTTTTAGCCACGGTAACCTGCAACGAAAAAAACACAAACCAACAAGCAAGTTTAGTAGCTGTAGCATAATCAAAAAAAAAAAAAGATATATTGTTTTACGGCATGGGGTAAGAAGAATAAAGAAGAAGCTAAAAATACGTTCAACTTTATCTCAGGAGCACAATCATGATGATATCTGCTTACATGGCGACATTTTGATGGCAAGGCAGGAGTATTGGAACTGCACCAGCACCAGATCAGCAGCACCAACAACGACATCAGCACCAGCTTGGGCAATAACTACGACGCGATCAGCAATGAACACTTCAATCATCAATCATTTAAAGAATTTATTGTCAAAAGCGTCAAAACATAAACCATACAATTTGATTGATGTATTAGCTTATCGCAAATAGAAAAATCTTTGCCACAGTATAGAACGCAACAAAACAAAACATTGTACTAGCGAAAATGTTCCATTCCTATTCTCGCCTTGTGGCAGTAACAAACTGCCACAATGTCGCCTCCATCAATGTGAATCAGCATGAGCACTTGAGGGCTCCGCTGTTGCCGCCAACGCAAAATTTAAGCATAACTTTGGTATCTACTGATTTTTTCGGGCGAGTCTTCAGATTCTTACGAATGTGATATTATGAGGGGATTTTTTCATTGTTTGATTGTTTTGTAATGTTCTTGGTAATTTATTGCCAAACTGGTTGTTATATTAAGTAATTTATATGATATTGAATATTGGCATGTACTACACATCAATACGAATCCTAAAGTCCTTTCACTTTTATAGTTGGAATTTGAAAAGCGAATGTGACAATTTCGTGGAAAATTTTTTACAGTGTAGGAAAATATGAAAAGTATACCTTGTAATCACTACAGTTGTGTTCTATATATTTTCAGAAGAATTGTGTATGTACATCACGCTTGTTTCTTAAGTCTTTTGTTTTTTTGAGAATGGTATAAATTACGCTGTGAACAAATTAACTAATTATTAATTATATTTAATTAACACTGCGGAGCTCCAACAATTCGGCATTTCTTTCTTAATCAATCTTAGAGAGATTTAGTGGTAGAAGGTTATGTATAAGACAGAGTTAGGTAGAAGTGATTGTCATTATTGACACACTTTGTTCAATGAGCCGGAAGTTTATTCCTGGCAAGCCGCGTAATTCGGCTAAATATGCTCACGTCTGGCATAAGTTGACCGATGTCCGAGGAACACATACCGTGGAAGTATCGATAGAACAGCGACACGAAACCCACATTTCGACGATGCTAAAGGGAGGCAATAGAGTTGGATGCACTACTGTCCCCTATCAACATCGTCGCTCTCCTCTGGAAACGGTCGATAAGCTCCAAAGATGTCCTAGGAACACCTGCCCATATATGGGAGTTATATTCCACCTTTGGCCTGCTGTAGGTGGTGTAGATATTAAGAAAATCAGATGGAGTGAAGTATTTCTTGCACCGCTTTAAAAAGCCTAGGCACTTGAATGCATCTTTCGACACTTCAAATACGGACAAATACGCCCAACGGACATCACATTGTATTTTCATCAAGAGCGTTTGATTCATCAATACCCACACCGTCCATAGACAATGACGACACACCTGGGTCAGCAATCCGCTTATGCGACAACAAACAATACTGGCTCTGAAAAATAAAATAAATAAATGGTTTCCTGTTACATTCCACGAGGGGATTAGGGAGATTAGGGAGAGCTTCTCACAACCAGTGAGCTGTGCGTGTTCTAGTTTTACACTCACTGATTGGGACCTACAGTTTTACACCGGTCCCGAACGGTATTTTGAGAAGCTTTTTCATGGCTAAATACTCGATAGTGTCGCCATCACTAACCGAGGTGATCACCGTCGACAGAAATTTAAGGTGGTCAGAGTAGGGATCGAACCCTCGTCCTCATGCACAATAGCTGCGCAAACTACCATTGCAACACCGACGGCTACTGGGTCTTACCCGCATTAAAATCTACTCTATTCATTCGACCTCATTCAACAATGAACACCAGATCTCGCCCGAGTGTTTGTTTCATTCATCGTCCGGAGTTTGACTTCAATCTTCTAAAGACTTGGGATACTTTCGAAAGATTAAGAATGACCGAGATTACTGTCATCCGCAAAAGAGTAGATTGGATTCACAGTCTAACCCAGGAGATCGTCAATGATAATAAGAAAAAGGGATGGAGCAATAACAGAGCCCTCTGATACACCTGCAGTCAATTTATGCTCGTCGGAGGAAACCCCATCTACAATAACACGTATAGTGCGATCTCTGAGAAAAGACGACATAAATCGAGTGAAGTCATCAGCGACACCAAAAGCAGCGAGCTTTGACAAGAGTGCATCGTGCCATACTCTGTCAAAAGCCTAGGAAATATCAAGAGCCACTACCTTATTCTCACCAAGCCGGTGGATGGATCGACTCCACTGTTCCGAAAGGAATGTCGTCAGGTCTCCAGTAGATATCATTCTACAAAACCCATACTGCCGATCATAAAGAAGGTCATTGGACTCAATATATTTCACAAGATGGTGGTTAACCATGCTCTCCATAACCTTCAAGAGCGCAGAACAAATTGAAATTAGGCGGTAATTTGCTGGGTTACTAGCATCACCTTATTTAGGGATTGGCTGGACATTAGCAAACTTCCAACACGCCGGGAAGACTCCCGCACGGTATGCAAGGTTGAAAAGGTTGCGCAGTGGACATTCCCAGTGCATATATGCCTTTAAAAGTCTGCTCAATGTTCGACTCAATGTTCGACTATCTTTTATCGTAACGATAAAGTGTTGGTAAGCAGAATTTAATTTTCTCAATGTATATCTAAAATATATCCGGCCGAAAACGTTTACAGGAAGTATAACGCCATTTTATATATTTAGTTTATCTGAACGATAAATGCAAACATCTGGCAACTGTTGACAACAGCTGTTTTGTTTTCATGTTCTTATGATTTACGTATTTGGTTTTTATAAAATTGATTTGCGTTCTTCCACCAGCTCAACAAGTAAATTTTCCTTGTTTGATTGGTTTTCGTCATCATTTGAATAAATTACACTTTACACAAAACAATAATAATGTAAACAGCTGATACACAGCTGATACATTTCACCAGTGTTGCCAGCGTAAAACATCTAACATCCTGTTAAATTATCCGACGTATGGGGAAATGAAAAATCTTAACAAGCAGTATATCGCTCGTAGCGATTAGTAAGCAGACACTTTAATCGGATATTGAGAAAATTACCCTAATAGTTTTCTTAATTTGGGTTTATATGTTTTATTTCAGGGAAGCTGTAAATAGAAATACCATATACTATTGTCATATAACCAACACTTCCCCCCTAACACTCTTATTGACGTTTTCATAGAACTTTGTTTACATAAAACCTATGTTCTAACCGATATCGCTGACATCTATATAATCGCGCAATTTTCTACTGGAAAGAAGCGGTGTAGGGGAAATCAATGAATTAATTTATCACATAGAAAGATTACAATGTGTTAAAAATATATTGTTTTCTTATTTGACAGATGTTAATAGCTTCCAACTTATTGCAGATGGTCTTCACTTTTCCGTCTTCTACTGCACAATCGATCAGTCAATGTAATTGAAATTGATTGATTTCCTAGGGTAAAAACTTTGAGCGGCAACTGCTTGTCTTAACGCTGCTGCATCAGCACTGGCAGCAAGTGCTGTCGTTACTTTTGTTAAACAATAATTTATAGGTTTATGTTGGGTGATCTATTTTTATGGCAAATTGATTTTGATTAATTTTCATCTTGCAAATATTCATAAACTTTTTGCTGGTGCAATGTTGGCACTTCTGGTGATGGTGGTGCTGATGTTGTTGAAGATGGTGTTGCAGCTTAAACGATGTCTTCTTTTTTGTTTTGTTTATTTCAGGGAATAATTGAGAGAGCTTTGAGACATTTATAACTGGTTTAGCAATACATTGTTAAGGTACCTTATTCTTCGCAAAAATGGGAAAGCCATCAATATGATGTAAGCATCATCAATGTTATTTGTTACTTGGGCATAAAGGTATATGCATAGATATGGACAAAGATATCGTTGAACTTAGAATGTATATGTGGCGTTGTGCAAATATCTTTAACTCACCTGGCCTTGATGGGGAAATGATATGGCAAACGTGCCATAACCATCAGCAATTGTCATCTTTTCATCTTCTGTAGTATTTGTGGAGCCTTCGACAATAAAGTACTCAACCAGGCCATTAACACCGGCATCTTTATCCAATGCCTGGATATTGCGAAATATCGTTGTGCCCACTGGTGTACTCTGCATTATTGGAAATGATGGGAGCAAAAAGTGGTGGAAAAACATAAAAAAGAAAAAGAATAACATTAAATCAAGTGTATAAATGCGTATATTCTACATTTTACATTCTCCATATAAAATATAAAAGTAAATTACTAAGTCAACATAATGGCCACAATATGAACAGAAACGGTTTAAACTGAACAGAATAGCAATGAGCAGCCGGGAGAACTATACAGAAAGTGAAGAAGCATTGTTACTCTAGTCTAAGCTGTCTCCTTTAGTATTCAAGTCCTACGGTTAGATCGTTGCTGTCCTGCGTTGTGTTCCTTTTGCCGTCACATATGCTTAAAATGGTATAAAATCATCAAGTGTGTGTGTGTTTGTTTTATGTTGCTTTCCTTTCGTAATAGAGTGCAAAAATATAAAAATAAATAACAACCACAACAATAACAATGTGAATGAGAACAAAAAAAAGCAACAACAACGACAGATAGCCTAGCATATTCTATGTATAGCATTTACCATAAATTAATTTGATGCTTAAGTTAGATGATGCCTGAAACCACAAAAAAAAGGCCCATCGTTAAAGGAAAAAGGGCATTGTGTTATCTCAACGAGGGTGGTGAAATCAAGAAGGGAAGTTGATGTCAAACAAAGGTAGATTTATTGCAGAGCGAAAATTAAGAAAATATAAATAAACTTAGTTACACAATTTCAATTAACCACGGCTTTGTAAGGCTAAATTTTGTAGGTAAATTATTTAATTGCCAAATTATTTATTAATTTAAGTCCCTTTTAATGTCAGTAAAGTAAAATAATATTTACAGACAGTTTGAATGATATCCCTTGCTGAGAAGCGTAAATAATATCGTTTAGTAGCAGTAGGTTGAATTGGCCGTTTGATAGGCTACATTTTGTTGGTAAATTAATAAACTGACAAAAGACTTGATTAGGTTTAATTCTTAATATGTCGATAAAGTAAAACAAATTTTGTGGGCAGATCTGGCCAAAACCCTAGCTACAACACCCTATATATTATCAGACTATACATTCATGGCAACTTAATGTGTATAGCAAACTTTATATAAATATAAAAACTTTATAAAGCTTTGTAAAAATAATCTTCGATAACAAATTAAACCAAACGCTCCCAAATGTAAAAATTCGTTAACATTCGAATTTATATTTCAAAATGGCGATTCCGTTTCTAAAATAATATGACGCCTTCGATGGGGTGACATTTTTAACATCCTGTCTTCGCCATCTGAAAGTTTTGGCAAATATTTGTCTATTTGTCTATTATGGCAAATATTTAGAAAGTAAAAATATCAAATAAAGATATTTGAAAGACCTTTCCGACAATATATATTACTTTGTGTTCAGATGTGCAATGACGGAATTATAAGCGAGTATATTCCAGACCTAAGTGGCCCATATTTCACAAATCCAGCGGCCGTAACAAAGTATCGTAAAGACTATAAATCCAGAAGACTGTAAATCCAGTGGCCGTCGGTGGTGCAATGATAGTGTGCGCGGATCTTTAAAATTTGTTTCGTCGGCGGTCACCTCGATTAGTGACGGCGTCGCTATCGAGTATTTAGGCCATGAAAAAGCTTTTCAAAATACCGTTCGGAACCGGTGGAAAACTGTAGGTCCCAATCAGTGAGTTTAAAACTAGAACACGCACAGCTCACTGGTTGTGAAAAGCTCTCCCTAATTCATACATGGGATGTGACGGAAAAACTTTTTTTTTTATAAATCCAGAAAAATTTGACATCATTAAATTTGTTCCCAAATATGTTTTATATAAATACTAGTGCAGTATTAAACAACCTCTTGTGTCAAATACACCCCTGCGTTATTATTGTTATCAAACCAAATTGGTTTATGAATAACTTGATCAACAGTTCCGCGTTTGGTGGGAGTGTCATCCAGACTTAAATCTAAAATAAAAACATGAATATATATAAAATAAACCATTTTTATTGTATATATTTAGTGTTATTTTATCTAAATTTATTTATTTTTGTTTAGATTTTAATTTAAAACCAAAAAATTCTGCTTATTATTACTCTTTTTGTCCCACTTTGTGGTCAGAATCAGTTGGTCAGGATATTTATGAATGACGTACAAGAAGAAGAGCAAGATATTGGATCCATTTTCGAAACATTATTGGCAATTTCATGCGTTAACTACAAAAATCCCAAATTTGGTTTTGAAATGTTAATAATTATTCAACAGTAATCAAAGTATTTTTGAAGTTGTATTTCTTATGAATGACATAAATAAAAACCATAAGAAGGAGAAGACCCAACCGACAGTTTTACCAACTGTTTTATCAGACAACCGGACAACCGTGCAATATTATGTGGGGTTTTTTGCCCCGCTAAAGTTAAAGCGATTTTAAGCGTCATTTCAATTTCTCACTTAAATTCTGTCTTGGCCAATGACAATGTTGCCACATGTTCAATTGCAAGAAATGGCAACAAAAAGTTATGTTGGATACATTTTGTTATCATTTCTTATGAATGAAAAGGTGATCAAGAAGGAGAGATTCAAAACATTAATTTGCAAAATGGCTTATATACGGTAATTTGATTTAAATTATTGTATTCAATGGAAAACTACGTATATTTTTTATATCTCTAAAATTGAAGGATAGATTTTTATTTTAAATTGAAACCACAATTGGAATATAATTGTTGACAACAACGCGCGGTAAATGTTATACATATTGATCATGTTAGAATTATTTATCAGGTACAGTCGTTTAAGAAGGTGATTTAATTTTTCCATTTCATTTTTCGATTCATTTGTCAAAATCATATTTATTTTGCTTTTGTGCTTTTTTGTATTCTTGTATTGTTGGTATACATTTGTGTGGAGTTTGACAACTGAAACGAATGAACAAAAACAAAATGTCTGTTGTTGCTGCCTGCAATTACCACATCATCTGTTGCTACCATGTGTTTGTTGGCTCTGGCTACAAACGTGTTGCCGTATCGCAATTTTTCACCCATTACAGAAAATGTTGCCACTTTCGTAGTATTAAGTATGAATAGCGGCAATAGCTTAATGGAATACAAAAAAAAAAAACTTTTCGAATACTTTTTGCACTTTATAAGTGCAACATTTCAGAAAAGAAATCAAAACGCTTTCAAATGGTTGCATTTTTTCCACAGACAAAGGCAAACAAATCTTTTATGCAAAAGTTGAACAACTATTTGGAATTTTTTGTCAGAAAGAAAATTACCATAAGATAAAGGAATTTTCTTAATTCCTACCAATATGCTGAACAAAAATGTTGTTCCCCATATGATAGCAAGTCAGGACTTTAAGCCTTATTTTTTTATTAATAACTCAGTATCGTTATTTACATGATCAAAGCTCGAACATTAACCGGTTAGATTCTGTGATTCAGTCAGAGGTACTTTAGCCACTAGGGATTTTATGACAGATCATACTGTCACATTGACGTGATATTTTTGTTTCGAAATGTTTGATTCTTCCGAATCGTCACCAATTCTCATTATGAAGCTGTTACCAAAATACATGATTTCACAACTTCCATAATGTACAGAATGTATGGCTTTTATTTGTCCTTAAATAGGCATGATTTCACAACATCCAAGCTGCTACTAAATTAGCGCTTTTGGTCGCCCATATTTATTGCTGCCTAGTGGGGCATTTCATACAAAAAACATTCCTTATTACAGCAGGTTAGTAACAATTTCTAGCTCAATTCTCCATTACCAACCTGTTTCTGGGTAAGCACTGTTTTTTGCTGGGTGTGCTCTTTGAAATCTTGAAGGAAATACCCTGTTTGTGACCAAAATACTGCGAAGCAATGACGCCCAATTTTGGCTTAATACCGACGTCAATAAGCAGAATTGCCATATTTGGGCTGAATGGCGACCAGAAAAATTTTTAGAGCTGCCATTACAACGGTTTGGTTTGCTTTAGAAGCTGGTGGAGTCATCGGTATAAATAGCTTCATAAATGAGCTTCCATGATAACGTACTATTTGGCTCGTGAGATTCAATCCCCTGAAGGTTATGTGGTTGCAACAAAATGGCGCTATTTTCCACATATTCCCTGAATCCATGACATTATTACGAGAACAATTCGTTGAATTGTTTATTTCACTCTTTGGGCCGGTGAATTCGCTGCCTAGATCATGTGATATTACACGTTTAAACTTTTTCCTTTTGGGGCTACGTAAAGTCCAAAGTCTACATGGATAAACCGACTACGATTGAGGAGTTGGAAGCCAAATAGCCATCGAAATGCTGGAACGTCTGATCCAAAATTGAAACCATAAGAATGGACCTTGTTAGCTGCAGTTACGATCAACGTTTGAAAGAAATAGTCTTGTAAATATAAATATAAAGAATGATTCATTTGTATGATCACCAATAAAATCACTTTGTTTTATATATTTTTATATTTAAACGGAATCTATTAATGAATCACCCATTATTAATAGGGAATTTTAAAAAATAAATCAAACTACTTTGCCTCAAAATTTTGTTTGGCGGATATACCAGATTTTTCTTCCAAGCCATCCATCTATTTGATTATGTAATTAATTGGACACTAGTTAATACAACTACCTTAATATATCTTAATCACTGTGAACACTTGAACGTTCGTAAAAGGAAAACAATGACATTTCGTGACCGACTTAGCCTACAGCTAAACTACCACTTCAGGCGGTAAGAGAACGTAGTTGTTACCAAAATTATTACTTTTCCTTGCATTCATAGCAGACACAACGAATCAACACTAAAGAGGATGTCTCTGAGTTGGATGATGATGACGATGGAGCAGTTCCTGCTGTTGTTATTATTACTATTAGCGGCGTCGTAGTTTTTGTTGTTGTTGCTGTTATTACTGTAGGACCATAGTGTCTAAGAATGTACCTTATTTCATGTTAAGGGCGACATAAGAATGTTAGTTTGCTGTCAGTCCATAGCAAAGCACACAACAGCGGAGCAGCAATGTTGAGGCGGATTCCAAACGAGTAAATTCTATGCAACGAACAGAAATATTAATCAGTTTTGAAAAGGCTGTGTTGGAATTCTTGAAGTTTACTCATTTTCAGTTTATTGTAATGACAATGGACTTGAGTTGTCTTGGCTCGTTTGTTGGCTGGCCATACATTACAGTTTGGTTGTTTTGTGGCGGTTGCTGTTGTTTGAGTTGGCCGATTGGCTGGGCTGATTGTTGTCATAAATGGTTATTGTGTTAATCATGGTTTGATTCTTTCGTTGCCTTTTTAAGGCAAAAGTGTTTGATGATAATAATATTTTTGTTGCTGCCGTTGGTGGCAGTAGTGGCAATGATGTCCGCCATCTATGCGAATGTGTGTAACATAAAAATTAACTTTGAATTTTACAAATTGTTATAGTTTTTGGACATGTTTGGTGGATAGTGAACACAAAATTACTTGAGTGCCATAATACCTAGGGTACTTCCAAATTAGGCAAATTCGTGTACAATGTTGCCATAAGGATTCTAGAAGTGGGACCATTTTGAGGATATTGTTGTAACAGATGAAAAAAAAAATTGAGTTATGTTAGTCAAGGAAAAATATTTGCTGTGCTAAATGTACAGTTTTGTGGCTGCGAACATAAATTGATGTTAATGTAATCATGTATATGATATGGGCCATTAGATGATTTAAACCCTATAAATCAGCCGGACCTGACGGGATAATTCCCGCGCAACTACAGGAGGCACTATACCTACCTTGTAGTTGGTTGGAGGCAATCTTCAGGGACTGCCTTATGCTGGGAGCCATTCCCAGCATTTGGAAGCAAACTAAAGTGGTTTTCGTCCCGAAAGCGGGAAAATGCTCTCATGTCAAACCAAAGGACTTTAGACCAATCAGTCTATCATCCTTTGTTCTTAAGACATTTGACAAGTAACTGGACATTCATGTTCGAAGTAATCTTCCACAGAATCTGCTATCGAGCTCTCAGCATGCCTATATCAAGGGCAGGTCAACTGAGACGGCTGTCCTCTCTATGCTCAGCATAATAGAAAATTCTCTTGAGAATAAGATCTTCGCTCTGGGGACCTCCCTGGATATCGAGGGAGCTTTCAATAACATTCAACCTTCTGCGATTCTCAGGTCGTTACAGAATCTAGGAGTCGACAGCTTAGTGACACACCTAATTGGGAAGCTTCTGGTGGATAGATCCGTCAAAGCTGAATGGGGTGGTGTTAGAATTGATAGGAACGTTAACATGGGGACACCGCAGGGGGGAGTTCTGTCTCCGTTATTATGGTTAACTTCTGTCAATGAACTGCTTCTTGAATTGGTCAGAGCCGAATGCCAGGTCTTTGTCTATGCCGATGATATTGCTATCATCTGTGCGGGTAGTACCTCAGTTTACTTAGCATTCGTACAACCAGCATTCGAACTGGACCGCTAACAACGGACTAAACCCCTTAAAACCGAGCTTATCTTGTTCTCTCGGAAATATAAAATACCCGCATTTGA
Organism: Phaonia tiefii; assembly: GCA_963931995.1. NCBI lineage: Eukaryota > Metazoa > Arthropoda > Insecta > Diptera > Muscidae > Phaonia > Phaonia tiefii. The sequence goes on along the minus strand of OZ008367.1, from coordinate 88,839,123 downwards.
ACTGCCGTCAGTTAATGGAGTGCAATTACAGCTGACGGAAAAGGTCAAGTATCTGGGGATAATTCTCGACAGAAAACTGTCTTGGGAACCGAATGTGGAGGAGTGGATGAAAAAGGCGTCTGTTGCTCTTTACTGCTGTAAAGGGGTGATAGGAAAGCGCTGGGGACTGTCTCCTAAGATCCCCATGTGGATTTATACGGCAATAGTCAGACCAATACTTCTCTATCGGATCATAGTTTTGTGGAGGTCCCTACAAAAGAAATATATTCTGAATTCCTTGATGAAAATTCAAAGATCAGCACGGATTAGCATTAGTGGGGCAATGGGCACGACGTCAGGTAATGCACTTAGTGCTATCCTGAACATCTGTACTCCTGATATCATGGCCGAATCGGCAGCCGCTACATCCTTGGTTAGAATCAGAGATTGTTGCGATTTCGGGGCATTCCGGACACACTGAATTACTACACCGGATCAACTCTATTCCCATAAAAAGGGACTACTGTATCCCCTACCTTCTACCAGCGTCAAATCTAAGGACTTCTAATCCGATCAGGAATACCTGGGAAAAGTCATGGTAGGGGACACCAGTAGTATCAGATTTTTCACGGATGGATCAAACTTGGACGAGCAAGTACGCTATGGGGTCTATTCATGTAAATATCTCCTTCAAGCTGCCTGATCACTGTATTGCATTTCAGGTGGAAATTACCGCCATATTGGAGGTTGCTGGACTACTGAAAAGTAGTGTCACAACCCTCCGGAGAATATGTATTTACACAGACAGCCAGGCTGCCATAAAATCCCTGGAAGCCATGTTTGCTATGTCCGTGACGGTGAAAGAATGCCACTCATCACTTAGGGTGATGACAGAGTATTTTGACATCAGGCTCATCTGGGTACCGGGACACAGCGACAGTCCCGGCAATTGCGTAGCGGATGCGTTAGCTAGACCGGGCACTACGGCACAGGTTCTTCCGGCAAAAGAAGGTATTAGTATGCCAATCTCTACCTGCCGTTTGCAGATCAGGCAGTGGGCCGATAATATGTTCAAGAACAAGTGGAGACTTACTTCAACTTGCAAAACAGCCAGGGACCTCTGGCCACAGATAGAGAGGAAGAGGACTAGGCAGCTACTTAACTTGCCGAGACGCAGGTTATCGGCAGTGATAGGAACTCTTACGGGACATTGTCTTGCGGGAAAACACGCCCTAAGATTGGGACATAAAAAATCCACTCTCTGCAGATGCTGCATGGAAAAGGACGAGGAAACGACGTAACACCTTTTCTTGGATTGCCCTACTCTGGCAGGACTGAGAAGTAGGATATTCGGAACACATTTAGTTAGGACCGTAGCCCTACAGGATATTCCTGTAGGTCTTATAGACAAATTCATTGAAAGCGCAAATTGGCTAGACGAGTTGCTATAGAGGAAACTGCAGGTATCGCAATGGGCTTCTTTAGCCTAAGTGTGCTAGACAGCGTGCTGTCTTGCAGCCTTTTCAACCAACCAACCCACCAATCATGTATTAATAAATGGTGCCCGTTGTATTCCATGTAGGGACCAGGGAGAGCTTCTCACAACCTGTGAGCTGAGCGTGTTCTAGTTTTACACTTACTGATTGGGACCTACAGTATTCATCCGGTTTCGAACTGTATTTTGAGAAGCTTTTTCATGGCGTAATTCTCGATAGTGTCGCCTTCACTAAGGGAGATGACCTCCGTCGTACGTGACTGTCATCATGTATTAAATTTAGGTAAATAAATTTCGGTTGTTGCGACGTTCAAGTACCAACCACTGAAAGGGACAAACTTTTGTGTTGTTACAAAAAGTAGAAAACAATTAAAATGAAAAACTATTACAAATATTACAAAAAATTATTTTTAGACAACAAAAAAATTATGTTGAAAAAAATTGTTTCCAAATATTTTCTTGTGTGTTCTGGCTTCCGATATTTTTCGAACACTTGCATAGTGGGAATTTCTCATTTAAAATGAGTTTACATTTTCATTTAGTTTAATTAATTTTTCAATAGCATCATTCCAAACAACCGCTAATGAAGAGCTGTGGCTACACCTGAAATAGCTGTACGGTTTGCCAGGAATAATCATGATGGATTTTCTAAAACTTCTTTTAAAAAACTATATACCTATTAATAGAGATATAGAATAGTCTTGAGCTTGAATAATTGAATAATAAAAAAAATACTTTTGTCGAGTAGGTTCGACAACATACGCCTAGGTCGACCTGATGACATTGCTGTGATTTAAGGAAAAGCGAATAGCTTTTGTATTTTAGTGTCTCTCAAGGTATTTTAAGCTTTCTTCCGCAGCAGTACTATATTAATTTCCTTTTAGAACGGTTGTCAAATTGTTTGTAAACTAAACTGAAAATGTTCGGAAGATAACACTCTTTAATGAATGGGCGAAAATTGGTAGTGCTGGAGATTCTTCTACATGTTCTGCATCTTAACTGAATGTAAAACAATTTATAAATTCCATTAAATTATGAAGAAGCAATTTATTGCCCATAACTAAAATCTAGTGTCTTGTTAGAAAAACATTTAAATCAAAAACACGTTTTGTAATTGAATTGAATTTATTGAAAATAGATGCAGAAGGGAGAGGCAAGGAATGAAATGTATCATCATCAGTAAACAAAACTATTGAATGACCACACAAATGTGTAACATCACACTCAATATATTAACAACGACACATGAGCCATGACCATAATAACCGCATGACCAACAGCGACATCATCACCATATACCTAAAGTCACCCAGAGATTGAGCCACCAGATTCAAAGGAAATATCAATAATATTTTAAAATTTTCATCGAAGTGTAGGAAAGATTATGATGGCGTCGGCACTAGAGACAGACATCGTCTCTGCGTCCAAGAAACGAAGACAAATGAAAAAGTATATGTATCTTATATTGAAATAAAGAAAAATAAATGCATTTTAAATGCAATCTCGGCAGCGAAATGATATATGGATGTAGTCTCGGCTTAAGAAATGAATAGCATCTAAAAATTTGTCGTTTTTTGGATTTGCCTCAACTTCGCACAAGTAGTCATTGTAGTCTCCTTTAAAGAATTTTGTGGAAAAAAACATTTTTATATATTTTACAAATCGTATTGAAGTGATGAAAATGATATACAAAAGACTGAAATGTACTTAGTAGCTACTGAAGGGAAGGAGAGGGAAAAATGAATCGAATAGACGACCACTGTTGTGGTCCCCCATATATTTTAAGGAACGCTTCTTCGATTCAAGCTTTAGCGTCTACATATGACTGCAATTTAAATATTTGCCATTTGCTTGATCTTTACATGGATTTCATAAATTATTCATACTAACAGAAAAAATAATACAACAATAAAGCATTCGCGGGCAGCTCTTGGAATACAAGGCAGCTGCGTCTTTTTTTTGGGAGGAGGAAGAGGGAGTTGTGATAAGTTGGGCAATAACATGTATGAATTCAAATAAATCTTTGGTAACAGCAAAGATGAGTACCAGATAAGCAGAGCGAGAAACGTTAACTGTGTAGATAAAGATACAGAATATATGAGCCAATACAGTCAGACACGGGAATCTTTCAAATTTGAGTGCCTTTTTATTCAAGTGAACCAAAAAAAAAATATCACATTTTTAGACTTTTTTTTTATAAATTGCTCAAAAAAAGTTCTTTAGTTAAAAAACAACTATTGTTATGATTTTGTTTTATATCTCAAGATGTCTAGCTTCCATTTTCATTTTAAAATTCTGCAATCGGTTACAAATTGCAAAGGACACAGGCTGCTGAATATGGAATTTTTAGTGCGTTTTAATAAGTGAACCGGAGTGTATAACATAATTAATTGCTTCGACAAGCAGAACATCCACCCGATTGGATGACGAATTAATTTACTTCGGAGTCAGAAGCAGTCAGTCAGTTAGCCTAGAAATCAGACGGAGAATTGTGCTTGCAAACAGGTGATATTACGGGGTAAAGGAGCACTTCAGAGCAAGACCCTTTCTCGAGAAACAAAGATCCAACTGTATCAGACTTTCATAGAACCTGTCCAGATTTACGGCTCAGAACAGCATGCTGATGAAACATCATTGGTAGTCTTCGAGATAAGAATGCTCCGAAAAATATTTGGTCTTGTAATCGAAAACAGGGAGTATCAACGACGGGTGAACCACGAGCTGTATAATCTATATCTCGATATCGATGTATCGATCAAACAAGCGCGTTTACGTAGGCTAGGCCATATCAGTAGAATGGATTAGAATGAACCATTGCAAAATATTCTCGAAGACGTACTCGAAGTACATCGAAAAATAGGATAACCCAGACTTCGCTGCTAAGACCAGGTGGAATATTGACTGCGAGAGCATGGTGGTACCAACTGGAGGAGAAAAGCCGAAAATCGAGCCGGTAGGAGAAACATTAGCATTTTAAGGCCCTTGCTCCTTCTGGGTTGTTTGTAGACACATATGTAAGTAAGTAAGTAAGTAAGTATTACATATGATCATCGTCGGTGGTGCAATAATTAGCACTCGCGACTCTTGTTCATGAGATCGTGGGTTTTGATTTCCAGTCTAGCAACCTACTATTTATTTCGCGGGTACAAAACCAATGTGTAACACTTCGTATTCGGTGTAAAACTTTAAGTCTTTATGAATGATTTTACAAGTTAGAAAGCGCACAGCTCAGCTATTATGAGAGGCTCTCTCCTATCCCTTCATTGTATATTATTAGAAAGAAAGTTTAAGGTTAAAAGTTTTCTGCTAAGTTCTACAGTGGAAAATTATGCATTTAAATGGGCTTTGAATGCCATGTGATTGATCGTCGGTGGCGCAATAGTTAGTGTGCGCGGCTCTTGTACATGAGTACGTGAGTCCGATCCCTACTCAGGCCACCTTACATGTCTTTCGCCGAAGGTCACCTCGCTTAGTGTTGGCGACACTATTGAGTACTTAGCCATGAAAAAGCTTCTCAAAATACCATTCGGAACCAATCAGTGAGTTCAAAACTAGAAAACGTTGTGAGAAGCTGTCCCCAATTCCTTCATGGAATTTATTTAAATTGAGCTTTTCAATGACGATTGTGAAACTTGCCACTAAAGCAAGAAAACTAGGGGGAAGCTTCTGATAATGTCTGATTGGAAAATACAGTTTTACCTTGTGAATTGTGAATGGAAATCTAAATGTCAAGAAAGAATTTAAAACTTCATTCCCTTTGGGAAAGTATTACACATATTAGTGGTCGGTTAAAAACTTTGGAAACTTCGATAAAGATGTTAGGAAACGATTAAACATTATGTGTCTGTTTGGTTGTCGTAACAACTCCAGTGTAACCAACGAAATTTTCATGGTATTTAACATATGGTAACAATCTTTCAAAATGACGAAAGATTTTGAAAGTGACGAACTTTTGCATTCGCATGCTGTTACCATCTGGATAAAACTGTTAAGCTAAAAATTTCAAATAATTGGGTGGCATTCAAAACTGAATATAATGGCATCCACTCTAATATAATCCTAAAACTAGGAATACAAATTTCAAATATGGTTTCGGGAAAGTTACAACAACTGCGTCGAAGAAGCAGTATAAGAGATTATAAATATCAGTAGAATAGACACAAGCTGGAAAAATAAATTCTTGTATATGTTTACCCGTAATTATAATATCTTGACAAACTGTCATACATATATTGTGATTATGGCTCCAATTATATTATTATTATTTTTATTATACGTATGTTTTCCGGAAAATATTGTCATGTTTGTTCCTATTTCTTTACATGATCTGTTAGCTAGTAGGAAAACTAAAAATCTTCTAATAAAGACAATTGCAGATCGAATCATATAAAAAATTATAGCATATGGTAGAGCTCGACCAAGAAAACGTAGGACATTAACAAAAATACGAAGTTTTGTTCTATAAATAACATTACTTTCAAAAAACTTCAGCACAAGTGCTTCCAAGTAGGAAAGAAAAATGTGTTGGTAAAGAAAAAAAGTCGTTCATGCGTGAGATAGAAAGAGGAGAGAAATATCGAGAACGAAAAACTGCAATTAGTGACAAAATTGAATAAGACGGTCACTGGCCCAGAACGCTAAGGCGCTGTTGAGAAGACTCACAATCTTCGAAACGATCGTCCGCCAATGTGACTACAAATCCCAATTCCGACTATTTAATTTTTTCACTAATTCCAGAGAAACATGATCTGTTAGCTCGTAGAAAAACTAAAAACCTCCATATGTTTGAGTATTAGCAACCCACCACGTCAAATCTATTGTCTGTTTCGCACTTTTATAAATTATATGCTCTAAATCTAGACCTAAATACTACACCATACTTAATTTATTTTTCCCATTCTGACAAAGTGTATCAAAAAAAGTACATAAAATGTAGTAACAATTTACCAAAAAGGACATAGTGTACCAAAAAAGTATAAGTAATTAACCAAAAAGTACATTGTACAAAAATACATAACGTTCTACAAAAAAACATACAAAGAACAAAAAAGAGCATAAAATGCACCAACAAGCGCAAGCACCAAAATTTTCAAAAAATGTGCCAACAAATGATCAAAAAGTACTTTTTGAACCAAAAGCTGTCAGAAAAACTCCCTGCGGGTTACGAAATATTACATAAAGTACCAGAAAATTTACATACAAATACCAAAAATGTTACTCCTAATTAGAAGTACCATATTAAAAGTACCAGAAGTTATATTGCTGGTACCAAAAAAAGTCCTTTAGTTACTAAAAGTACATACTTTGATATTTTTTGTGTTTTGCTACTGAAAGCTACTTTTTGTAGTAAATTTTTGCCCCAAGAAGTAAGTTTCATTGGTACTCTTCCTTGTTGGTACCTTTAATGTTCCTTGTTGGTACCTTTTATGCTCCAAAAGCACTTTTGGTACCAAAAAGTAATTTTTTGGTTATTTGTATGTACTTTTTTGATACACTATGCAGTTTTTGGTATATAGTTTGATGATTCTATATACTTTTTTGATGCACAATGCACGTTTGGTACACATTTTTTACTCTATGTGACTTTGAGTTTAACAAATAAAGTGAAAGATGATCTCGACAGAGTCAGTCTAGGGCAACTATTTGGAGTTTCGTCAACTTTTCGTCTTAAGAAAATTTAGAAAAATGTGACACTGGAATATAATAAAGAAGCAGATCAATAGCAAAAATACAGATCTAGCGGACGAATTATTAAGGGACACGCCGTTGCAACGAAGTTCCTTTCGCTATATATTATGAAAAATACGATAATTTCAATGGATCTTTAAGGAAAGATACTTTTTCTAAAATGAACTTGAACTTTCTTGAAGGACAATTTTTTTATAGTATGTAGTTTTTTTTTAAAAAAAAGTATATTTTTAGGACCTTTTCGTAAGAATATGTATTATATTTTCCGGAAAAGCTCATTTTTTAAAGAGATGTACTTCTTTTATTAAAAGCTAATGTTTGTTTTAAGAAACATAATATTTTTAAAAAGAAGTACTTTCTGTAAGAAAAAGCCATAAGATTATGAATTTTTCTTCTACAAAGAAGTGTTTTTTTTTTAAAAACAGGTACTTTTTAAAGAAGTGGTACTCTTTTTAGGAAAAGGTTATTTTTTTAAGAATATTTACATATTTGCAGAAAGGCAACTAATCTCAAGAAAAGGAAAGAAAGAAAAGGTATTATTTTATTTTTAAGAAAAGGAATTTTGGTAAGAAAATGTATTTTTTCAGAAAAGTATTTTTTTGAAGAAAAGGTTTTTTTTAAGAAGTGTTTTTTTTTTAGAATTGGTCCAAGAATAGGTAAATTTTCAAGAGTAGGTACTTATCTCAAGAACATTTATTTTGTTTCAAAAAAAAGGTACTATTGAAAGAAAAGGTAGTTTTTTGAGACAGGGCAATTTGTTGTAAGAAAATGTACTTTTTTAAGAAAAGATAAAAAATAAATAAATGGTTTCCCATTACATCCCATGAAGGGACCGTGGAGAACTTCTCACAATCACTGAAAAGATACCTATTCTTAAGAAAAGATACCTATTCAAAAATTAAATTGTTCGAGCGATTGGTCGTGTTTATTAATTAATTATATTTTTCGATATTTCGCTACCCTTTGGATAGCATCGTCAGGAAGATATATACAATAAACACGACCAAACGCTCGAACAATTTAATTTTTGAATACAATACGAAAGGTCGGATAAATCATCACTTATTCAAAAGGTACCTATTTAAAAAATTACGTTTTTAAGAAAAGGTACTTTTTGTAAAAAAATTTACTTTTTTTAAGCAAAGGTACTTTGTTTAAGAATATGAATAGGGTGTTTTTTTTTTAAAGAAAAGTTACTTTTTTTAAGAAAAGGCACTAGTTTAAGAAAATGTTCTGTTTTTAAACTTCTTTCATTTTGGCTTTTCTAAATTTACTTTTTATTGGATTCAAAACTACAATATATACTAAATATTGGTTAGAGGCTCCACCTAGAAAACTTCCCATTAAACAAGAAATTTCCCAACATATGTTAGTCTAGACACAAACCAAAGCAAAAGTACCCAATATAGTTGATAATACTGGGTTGTAGCATAATAGTGTTAAAAAAAAGTTGTATAATTTTTTTTCATCCCGCAACGTGCGATAAGGAAATTCGTTCCAATAAATGGTTTCTCCGTATATCCCAGGAAGGGATTTGTGAGAGCTTTTCACAACCAGTGAACTGTGCGCTTTCTAGTTCTACATTCACTAATTGGGATCTGAGGTTTTTGCGCTGGTTCTGAGAAACTTTTTCGTGGCTAAAGACCTGATAGTGTCGCCGTCACTAAGCGATGTGAGTCGAAAGAAATGTAAGGTGATCAGAGCACGGATCGAACCCACGTTCTCATCTACAAGAGCTTCACACACCGGCGGCCACTTTTTGTAGATTTGAATTGTAAAACCGATTGAGTGACTTCATACATTATTTTGTTATAATTATTAAAAGTTGTTCGAAGAAAAGTTATTACATCGAAAGTAAGACAAGTCTCATGGTTTTTATCGCCGTAAAGCAAGTATTTTGAATATCACCATTTTAGGAACATTATCTTGGCTGCATTTGTTTTTGACCCTGCAATATTTCCAGCTTGTTGCTAACTGAAACTTTTCAAACATTTGATGGTCATTATTTATCAATAAATAATCAATATTCTTCGAGCTTGAGGTCAGATTTGCTGTTGTTGTATTTATTTTCCTTGATATTTCGCTACTCCTTTGTGTAGCATCATCAGGAGATATAAACAATATTTAACAATTAAAACAAAATAACATTACCGCATTATTACACTAGCCTCATTTTTAAACATTATCTGCATATAGACAGAAAACCTAAAAGCTGTTGGTTGCTAAAATTCTTTTTCAATTGAATAGATGTAACAAAAGACAACCAAGACAAACAATATGTGGCGGCTTTTAAATGCTAATATCCCATCAAAACAGATATGTAGTATACATTGACAAATATAACTGTAAGCTGATAGTTTTGGATATTATTCCTATTCTCTAAAGGAATCGAAAATACAAGAATATTATAGCAGAGATAATAGAGAAAATATGTACTTTTTAAGAATTTTGTGGGATCGATGATAACATTTTTAATATAAAATGTGGACATTTTCGTAACCGTGTATTTTTTTCCTGTAATTTTCTCAACGATTTGTCATCCAGATGTTTTAAGGATAAAATGCCTTTGTCATTATGATTTATGGATTTTTGAGAAAACATATGCGCTGTGACAAAGTTCTCAACGCAGTTTTTTTAACTTAGTTCAAGTCATAGAACTTGAAACGAGTGAAAATTTTCAGAAACTTGAAATATGTACAAGAGTTTTGTGTTATAAAAAACGTTAAATAAAACAACGAAAGATTTCTGAGTGTGGGTGGTAAAATAAATTAGGAGACAAATGTTTGACTTTGACACTACTGTAATGTCGGCAAAGATATATGAATCCCCAAATAGATGGCTCTAATGGATTCCATTGAAAGCCTAGTCTATATATTTCTAATATTGCTGCTATTCTGATCTTACAACCCCGTGCTATTTTGCCACTAACTAATTAATCATACTGTGGACAAAGAAGGCCCTTACTATGTAATTCAAAAAGAAATACCCTACCCCAACAAATGGAATTTGTCTGATCTTTTATTTCCAGCCAAAAAGTCTAAAGGCTTTGTACTCAGACAACACTATAAACTTTTTCATGTGCAGAATGACTTATGTTGTTTTTCGCCACACAGATTAAAAGACGACGCGTGCTCTTCCTCATGCGCACAAACATACCCAACATACAGTTGGTCATATCGACACACATATGTACGAGCATATGCAAAAAGCTAAGCTCCCAGGGCCTCCAAACCCAAAAGATTTATAATGTACAGATTCTTCCCAAAAAGTAGCCGACAACAATAATGCTTAGATGCAAAAACCAATATTTATATACGTGCAACCATGTCGAGAAATTGAAGTTGAGCCGGTTAACAAGGCAAAGAGAACTTGTTCGTATCTAATATTCCTATTACCACAATATGTACTTAAACTCTGCACAAAGGTGGCAAACATGTTTTGGTTCAAAAGGCTTTAGATCTTTTGGTGAACAGAAAGTTCAAAGTTTATTTCAATTTAACCTCAAATAAAAAAAAGTTTATCACATTTGTTTGTCGACGACCAAGAATATGAAGAAGAAGGTCCCATGATGACTCTGGCTGGAAAATGATCAAATGTAATTGGGTTTCTTTTCTTTTAACAAAACTGATGAACTCTTCTTTACTCCCATCCTCCCATGCATTTTCTGTGAATATTTTAAAGGGAATTTTGTGAGGTGACTTCCTCTAAGCACATACGTGCTTTTAGTAAGTTCAGTGAGAAACGTGGTGTAATTCATGTCGATTTCTGGTGTTTATAAGAAATCACAATTGATTTATAAGTTGAATAAAGGGAACAACAATTTTGTCTCACCCAAAGGAAACATAAGTGGAAGGCTGATAACTCTTAGAATTCAGCAGAAAATAAATAGCTGTTATATTTTATTAAGAGTCGTAACGAAAAGGGCTTTTGATTATTTTTTTTGAATTCAAAAGAATTAAGACGCGAACTTGATTTTAAAACTTCAGAACAATATATGGGTGATTCCTTGGAAATAACGTTTTTTCGGATGGTGAAATTATTAGTTTTTAACATACCTCGGATGTGATTTTTTTTACAGTTTTTGTTTATATATACTACTATAGTGTATACCAACATCTATTGTACTACAATAATTTAAAACATTTATCAATATATTTTATACTATAATTTTCAGAATTGCCACGATTCTGACATCCACGGTATTGACATTTCATATTTAAATTGACTTCATTCTATGCCAAATTGACGTGAGATAATTTCCTTTGAAAATCACATTTCGATGACTAAATATCGAACAAATTTCGTCACTAGGAGGGCGAGTATTATATTGCGCAATAAAAAAGCGGTACCATGGTATTGACTGCTAATTTTGTGACTTACCCTTCGTAAAGAAAACACTTCACTCCAATCGATTCAATGTGGATAAATCTGTCAGCCATTGATGTAAACATAACATTTGATATACAATAGTCGAGTTCTCACAGCGAGGGCGCCTTTATACCCATCCAACATGGCACCACAGCGGTAAAATGTAAATGTACGATATTTAAGGAAAAATGCGTGGACAAAGTTTAGATCTTGTTAGTTGGGCCTAAATAGGAGATTTACGCTCGGTAAATACATGAAAATATCCTCTATCTAGGCAATTTCAATGACCATAAAAAAATATCAATCCATCCTGCGAAATGAGGGAGTGAATATAGTACAAACCTTGATTTTTATGAAATGGACACGCCACGGTTCTGATATTTTCATTAGTTTCTGTATGTTTCTATCCAATAAGCGCGACGCAGGTGAGAATATTGTTGTGGAAAATCTTGTGTACCATAAAAGTATTGAAATTACGCAATTATTTATTTGCCGTCCCTTAATTACATGGAAATAAACGTGATGGACAAAGAAAACGTTATTTCCAAGGAATCACCCATATTTGAGATTTTAGCAAAGACATTTTAAATGAATATTGTTCTAATTACTTTGCAAATACCTCAAGATTTAATTCTCGTTTGAAACTAAAAGCATTCGACTTGAAAACTTTTGTCATTCTTCGGAAAAACTAAAGACTTAGAAAACAAACCCAATGTTAAACTTTGATATACAACACTCTTCATCTACATACAAAAAAAAAATAAATACAAAAAAAAAAATGGTGTCCCATAACATCCCATAAAGGGATTGGGGAGAGCTTCTCACAATCAGTGAGATGTGCACTTTCTAGATTTACACTCACTGATTGGGACCTACAGTTTTACACCGGTTCCGAACGGTATTTTGAGAAGCATTTTCATGGCTAAGTACTCGATAGTGTCGCCATCACTTAGCGAGGTGACCTCCGTCGAAAGAAATGTAAGGTGGTCTGAGCAGGGATCGAACCCACTTTCTCATGCACAAGAGCCACGCACTCTAACCATTGCACCACCGACGGCCACATACACTCACAGAAAAATTCGGTTGAGGCAGCCGAATTGGCCGTAACCGAATTTACAGGTTGTCACAACCACAATAGATAATATCGCAGACGAATTAGAGGTTGTCTCATCCGATTCAGATGTTATCACAGCGGAATTAGAGGTCGTCAATTAGAGGTCGTCACCAACGAACTGAAGGTTTTCATATCCGAATTAGACGATGTCTCAACCACAATATACAGGCGAATTTGAGGTTAGGGTTTTTCTGAAACGAACGGGAGGTTGTCACATCAGAATTACAGGTTGTCACAAATGAAGTCAGATAGTGTCACAACCTAAGTTTGAAATTTGTTGTCTATTAATTTAGTGATGATTTATTTTCTTGTATTCTCATATATAATTGCAATGCGAGAAAATTATGCAATTTATGTGGGATAATCTTTAGGGTAACAAATTAATTTTACATGCTACATCCAACAGTTTTTTAAGTCCCGGTCATCATGGGTCACCGTACCAATTCTGACGTGTTGGGTCTGTTGATATGGGTCCTAAACCGTTCTATGTATATACACACGATGGTAGCACATCTCAAACGACCGACCTTGAACAACTGCAGAGCTGTTGACTACTAATTGTACTCTACGCTGATAAATCTTGATATTTCCTGCAAAATAAGATGTTTTAATGCAAGAGTCATAATAACAATATTTTTACTGATGTACCTTTCTTAATAATGCCCAAAAGATTTGGATATCCCCGCGACAGCAACAATTGCTAATTCTTTAAAATTTTTAAAATAATATTTGTTATAGAAGTTTAAACATCGGGTTTGAAATACTATATACACAGAAGAATGTTGTTGTAACCGAATTGAAAAATGTATTCGGTTGCACCAACAGAATTCATTAGAAAATCGGTTGCAGTAACCGAATTGACTCCAAATTCGGTCGCTGCAACCAAATTGATGCCAAATTCGGGTTTTGCACCTGAATTGATGCCACATTCGGTTGGTTGTTGCAACCAATTTGGGTTTTTGGATCCGAATTATTTCAAAATTCGGTTATTGCAGCCAAATTTATAGAAAATTTAGTTGATAGAAAATATATAATTGCAGATTCATTTGTCACTACCGAATATATTATGATACGAGGTTGCTTCAACCAAATTTCAGTTGTGGGGACAAAATTCAGTCTGGACAAGAACCTCAATTCGATTGTGGCAACCGCAATGCGGTGGCAATAGCCCTACGTTACGGCTCATTTCAACCAACTAGTTCTCTGAGTGCAGGGGGCGCAACAAAACTGAAAGAATTTTCTGCTTGATTGACTAAAATTTTAGACGCCTTGTTGTTACAAGCTATGGATTCTTGCATCGAAAACAACGGACTAGCGATAATAGTCAATTGTCAGCAATATTATCAGGATTATGCGCAAAGTGGCAAAGAAAAAAAGAGGCTTCGCAACATTAATAATATTCACTCTTAGAGCTATAGACAAATCTTCGGCCAATATACGATGTACACCAGATTTTGAAATGCCTATCATTTCAGCTAGCTCTAGCACCTTCAGCCGACGATTATACAACGACGATCATAACCGTGTCTGGCGTGGACACCTTAATTGGAGAACCACTACGGTGTTCGATTTTCCATCTCGTACGGCCTCGTTTAAGCTCTGCTGCTCAATATTTTACAGTGGTAAACGAACAAGCAGACTCCCCCAGAGTAGAATCTAGCTCGCCTTTAATATTGCTTGGACTGGTACCTTACACAAATAGAAGAAAAATAGAAAGACCAAGACTCCGCTGGAGAGATCAGGTTGACGAATCCCTGCGTACACTTGGTATTGTCAACTGGAGGGATAAGTCAAAAGATCGTACTGGTTGGCGAAATATGTTACCTTCGTTTTGTAAGGTAAGTAAAACCCTACAAATGGAAATATTGAATTACATAAAGGTGCCCAATTTTTCCCATGTTTACAAATTCACTGATTGCTGAAATAAAAATACTAAATAAAAATACTTTGCAGTACTCAGTTCAAAACCCCCAAATATTGAGTTGCACGAAATGAGCGATATAAGAACTACTCAGATGCCAATTAGTCGAACACAACAAAACAAAAACTGTGGAATATTGTGCAAAAAACTTTGAGATTTTACTGTATTCTCATATAAAACTAGTGCGAAGCCCAGGAATACTTCAGGCTTACTCCTTCATTTTGATGATTATATAAAAGAGGTATAACAAGATCAAGATATTTTGGTTTTGGTAGCATTGAAATCTCAATATTGTTAAAATGTGGAGTTAGATCAATTGACATCTGAGTAGATCATATAATGGGGTTTCCAATAGGTACTTGACAATTTGTGAATAGATACTTGACAATTTGCGAACGCATTATTTCAATGATCATCTAACTGTTACTTTCCTTTTTTTCAGTAAACATGGTAAAGTACACGAACGAACGAGGTATGCAAATTATAAAAATTTACTATCGAAATTCGGAGGCGGTGACCGCAACTTTGAAAGCGTTAACTCCAATTTTCGACCGTTATTCTCGCCCTAGTAGACGAGCAATAACAAGTTTAGCGCAAAAATTTGAGTCTGCATATTCATTGTGTGATCCTGGCGTGCCAGTGAGTTAACGGGTTGGTCGTAGTGACGAAAATATCGCTGCCGTTCAGGCGCCTGTAGCAAACTATCCAAATCAGTCGAGTCCGCGGCGTTCTCAAGAACTGGGCATCGTCAAGACCACTTTATGGGTAATTTTGCGTAAAGATCTTAGTTTATACCCATACAAGATCAAGCTGACTCAAGAATTGAGGCCGATGGATCATTTGACGCGACGTACGTTCTCCGATTGGGCTCTGGAGAAGATGCACCAAGGTGACTAATTTCATCGCCAAATCATCTTCAGAGACGAAGCTCATTTTTTGCTCAATGGGTTCGTCAATAAGCAAACTATGCGTTATTGGTTTGGTGAAAATCCACATGTGCTTCATGAATCACCACTTCATCCACAAAAAATAACTGGTTGGTGCGGTTTGCATGCCGGCGTCGGCATTGGGCCATATGTTTTCGTCGACAATAACGATCGCCACGTTACTGTGAATGACGATCGTTATCGCGCCCTGATTACCGATTAGTTTTGGCTCGAATTGGAAAACATGGACCTGGACGACATGTGGTTTCAAGAGGACGGTGTCACAAGTCACATAGCACATGTTGCAATCGATTTATTGAAGAGTATGTTTGGTGAGCGTGTTATCTCAAGAAATGGACCAGTCAATTTGCCGCCTCATTCGTGCGATTTAACGCCTCTAGTTTTTTTTCATTTGGGGTCTACGTCAAATCGTTGGTCTATGTCAACAAGCCGTCGACGTTGAAAGAACTCAGAGCCAATATTGAACATGAAATAGCGGCCGTTACGGCCGAAATGTGTGACGGAGTCATCGAAAATTGGGTCCAACGAATCGACAGCTGCCGAGGTGACCGCGGTGGCCATATGAACGCAGTCGAGTTCCATTCATAAATGGTTTGATTTTATTTCAAGTCGATTATAAAATTTTGAAAATATGGTTTGCGTTTTATTTAAAAAATATTGGAAAACTCTTTATTTGTCTAGTTCTAACGCGCGGTATGAAGTCTTCTTCTCCATATTTTAATGGACAACAAATGATGTCCGATGACATTTTGCAGACTTTCTCCAGATGGTAAGATTGAGCCAAATTAATACAAAAAATTAAGCGGTAATTTCAAATGCCGCTTAATATCGCAGTGTTCTTCATACAGGGTGTTTCAAAAGTGCCCACCCTATTGGAAGATGCTCTTATTTTTGCAAATGGCCGCCAATGTCAAATCTGTTTTGACATTTGTGGACTAGACAGATGTAGAATACAAGTAAACAAGCCATGGAGCGATACACTCCCCAAGAACGCGAAATAATCGTGTCTATTTTTTTGCGTAAAAATTCGTCTGTGGTGTTGGCGCAGCTCGAATACCGTCGACGATTCCCCGGCCGTCCGATACCATCTGCGCAAAAACTGCGCCGTTTGGCCACTAACCTTGAAGAGTATGGGACCACACGAGACGTTGCCAGGAGTGGCCGTCCCCGGAGCGCCCATTCTGCCGAGAATATCGCCGCTGTTGCCGATGATGTCGAGCTGTCGCCGGAAACATCTACCAGACGCCGAGCCTCGCAATTAGCCATCAGCCGGTCGTCCCGGGGAATTTTGGTCAAAAACCGGTGCATGTTCCCATACAAAGTCCAGTCCGTGCATCAGCTGCTGCCTGTCGACCGCCAAACGCGTGTAACCTACGCCCAAGCCATCCTCAATCTCGTGGACGAAGTGGATGATTTTTCCACCAAAATCATAATGAACGATGAGGCTCATTTCCACCTCAGCGGGTACGCGAACAAGCAAAACTATCACTTCTGGGGCACCGAAAATCCACGAGTGATACACGAGGAGCCATTACACCCGCTCAAAGTGACTGCATGGTGCGCTGTTCACGCTGGAGGAGTCAAACGACAACAGTGGACGGTGCGCGATATAGGGCCATGTTAACCGAGTTTTTTCTGCCGCAATTCGACGAATTAGGACTGGAGGACATGTGGTTCCAACAGGACGGAGCAACGGGACACAGTGCGCGAGCCACAACCGATATTCTGAAGGCGGCGTTCCCGAGTCGCCTCATCTCTCGTTTTGGTGATTTGCACTGGCCCGCAAGATCGCCCGATTTAACCGTTCCAGACTTTTTTTGTGGGGTTTTTTGAAGTCCCGTGTTTACGTGAACAAGCCCGAGACCCTGGAAACACGAAAGGTTAACATTCGACACGAGTGCGAGAATCTGTCGCCCGAAGTTCTCGCCGAAGTGATGAAAAATGCCATATAACCAGCCCGTATGGTAATCAATTTTGACGGCGCCTATTTAACCGATATCATCTTCTCAACTTAAGCAATAATATTCTAAAGGTTCAAATAAATATAATCAAAAAACAGAATCGAAGTTTTTCATTTAGGAAAAAAAAATGAGAGCCAAACAACATCGGATGACTTCTTTTGAAACACCTTGTACAAAATTATTGGTATCCTAAGCAAGCAGAGTAATTTAATCACGAATATTCATGCTGTTACCCAAGCAACTTGTCTATTAATTCAAAATCCATCAAATACTCATTGATTTACGGTTAAATTGAGTTAACACCAGTTGTGGATTAAGTGAATACGCTATATCTCTAAATAAGATTTTAATAATATAGTTGAAACTATTAACTAAAATAACATATTTACGATACGACAGACGCGAAATGCATTCACTATTGTCAGACATAACATAAATTAAGTAAAGAAGTTAAAGGCTGATTTAGTTGTTTCAACTAAATGGATGTTTTATGGAAGTGGCAGATTGTGTAATAATTTCTCATACCATAACCAAGAACTATTGAAATCGGTCAACAAAAATTCAAATTCAAATAAACACAAAAATGATTTGTTATAATCTGCAACCAAGTTCTTTTCTTATAATGAATTTGTTTATGTTTTTTTTTTTGCAAAACAGACTAAGTCAAAAACCAGTAGTTAGTATTTTTCTTTTACTTTATATTTTATTTGTAATTATTTAATTATAGGTTTATTGGATCTTGTTTCTTTTTTGTTTAAACACTACAAGGAGTTTATTATAAGATCATTATGTATATCCGTTAGCTGTGTTATTGCAAATATTTATAAGCTCTTTTTATAGACGCGATAATTATATGGGCAATTTTTTGAAAAGGTCAACCGGCTCGAAAATTTTTTTGTGTGTAAAACTGGCGGAATTCGGTTTCAAATGTACTCAGTACATGTCAAACCATCTGAAATCAAAAATTTTTTGCAGCACTGGGTTATTTTTCATTAAAATTTTACTATTTTTGTTCGCGTGCGTGAAACAGAGCAAACATGGAAAAAAACGAGGCTGGCAAAACAAAGGTGAATAAAAGTGTTTGGCAACAATAATATTAGATTCTTATGTTTACACATACTGAAAATATTTGGCTTTAACGTAATTTTATACGAACTTGTGCAAAAACTATTTTTTTCGGCCCATTTGACCGCAATGAAATATGTCGCAATTTGAGATGTAACGAAGCCAGCAAAAAAGCACAAAATTTTTTTTGCTTCGGTGTCTAGCGATTTTTTAAAATAACCAATAACACACTTTTTTAGCGTTTTGAGTCTACTTTCAAAGAAAAAAAAGAAAAAGGTAATATTGTTTTCCATTGAGGTTTAAATGGGTCGCAAAATATTGTAACGAAGCCAGTCATTTTTGCTGCTATTTTTTGTGTCCTGCGTTGCCTTCTAAAAATTTATTATTTTTCAGGCCCAGATAAGGAAAGTTCAATATAACAAAAATTATATGATAAAGCTTAAAGCGCAGCCGAAATACGAAGATTATAAAAAAAGAAAGTCCGCTGTATTGAGGAAGTGTCGAGAAAAGAAAAAGGCGGACGAGAAAAATATGTCAGTGACTTTGCGAAAGCGTTTGGAAGATGAGCGCCGTGATGCGGTACGTGAACGAGTTAGGCTGTGTAGAGAGAGAAAACGATTGGCTCAAGGCGAAATGTTTTCTCAAAATTCGGAATCTAACGGCTACGAATCAAAACAATCGCTTGGAAAGGCAGTGAGCAAAGTTACCCGTGCACTTCCTCAATCTCCGAGAAAAAGGGAAACTGTAATCAGGAAAATCGTCGCGCTTAATAAGATTTCTGGCGCAAGTGTACAAAATTCAACGATGAGCAAGAACGATTCAGCTTTAGATAAGGCCATTCGAGAATTTTATGAAAAGGATGATATTTCACGTGTCTCGCCAAAGATGCGTGACGTTAAGCAATTTCGAAATGAAAATGGAGAAAAAATACTTTTGCCGACAAGACACATGCTGCTTACTCTTAAGGAGTGCTTTGGTAGGTTTCGGGATGAGCAAAACAGTTCAGGAAAAGGTACGGAAAAAAATGTTGGCTTATATTCTCTTTATTTAAGGGTTTCCCTTCATTTTAATTTTTAGATACTTGTAGTCTGAGTTATTTTATTAGCCAGCAACCAGAGCACGTTAAATTAAATAACAAGCTGCCACATAATGTCTGTTTATGTTCTTACCATGAAAATTTCATTGAAGCTGTTTCAGTTCTTAAAAAAATATGCTCACAATTGCCAGGCTATGCTGATGGCTTTGTTGAGCATTTTTTGTGCAAGCCAACCACAATGGATTGCTGGCATAGCAGCTGCAGCTCCTGTGCTAATAAATTGGCAACAGAATTAAACCAAATTGCGCAAAATACAGCATCACCCTCGACAGTTTCATGGTACGTATGGAAGCAGAGTACAAGTGCTAATCGCACCGAAAAGTGCAAGGAGAGTGGCTCGTTGGATAAACTTGTTGCGCACGTTATCTCTTTATGGCCAAAGTTTATAAGGCACAGCTTTGCAAAACGGGAGCAGTCCACAATATTTGATATGCATGATCGGCGACGAGCTTTGAGTGGCGAGTTTCCCGAGGAGGGCCTACTCCAAATAGATTTTGCAGAGAATTTCGTTTGTGAAAACCAAGACGAAGTCCAAAACGCGCATTGGAATCAACGCCAGCTTTCACTATTCACGTCGGGTTTTCATTTTAACGGCACGTTCGAAGGAAAGGTATTTGTGTCCAACAACCTATGCCATACTAAGGACACCATTGTCACTTATTTATGGAAGCTAATCTCAACGGTGCCAGCTTCTTTAAAGATTTTAAAAATTTGGAGCGACGGTCCGTCTTCCCAATTTAAAAATAAATTCATGGCCGCATTGATAGAACGCTTAGAGGATTGCTTTAAAATAAAAATATACTGGAATTATTTTGCAGCCTCACACGGCAAAGGATGCGTTGATGGGATAGGCGCAACAGCAAAAATCGTTGTACGCAAGCACATCAAAGCGCGTAATGCTATAGTCAATAGTGCATCTGATTTTGTCGCAGCTTTTAATTTGACGAACTCAGAAATCAAAGTCATCGAAATACCAAATGATGAATTCGATCAAGTTAATAACAAACTGCAAGTGTCAGAGCTTTTTTCAAGCTGTAAAAATATAAGAAATATTTCAAACAGTCACCAAATACAAGTTATCAATGGCAAAATTGTAACTTTTTACACCTCCAAAGAAGGGTATAACTTAGCTTAAAGCCAAGAAAAAAGAGCCTTTACCAAAGCTTTATTGAAAAATGTGATACGTAATAAACTAATCACGAAGAAAATAAAATACGCATTTTTATTCTTTTTCTTCTGTGTCTTCTTGTTCTTCTGTTCTGCTATTGCAATATTTTTTCAAGTAATGAAAAAATAGAACAAGATAGTGTTTAAGTTAAGCATACGGCCGTTTTTTGAAATTTTGAAACCCTCTTTGCATAAGGGACACCCCTATTTGAGAAAGATGTCTTCTAGTACTGCTCAATTGCCAGCTTTCAGGAAGATAAATGCGTTTTTGATAGTTTAACGTCCCTTTCTGTGATATTTTGAGTCCCCCTTTATATGGAGGGTACCTCTAGTAGATGTCCAGCTCCCATCATTCTTAGATGAGTGAAAGACATCGCCCAGCATTGCTTACTCACCAATTTTCTGGAAAGTACATACATATTTGCAGTTTTTATGCCGAATTTTGTGAAATTTTGAACCCCCCTCTATGTGGGGGGTACCCATAAAATGATCCGATCGGGTTCATATTCAAACTTGATCTGCTTGCCATCCCAAAAAGTATTTTTGCAAAGTTTGGTTCAGATAGCTCAACTATTTCGATAAGAAAAGTGACAAGTAACGAAGCCAGCAAATCATGTAACGAAGCCAGTACACAAACTTTTGCCCTAATAATAGGAAAACTATAATTTTGACACAAACTAAGTATGCCAGTTTCTTCTGACATCCTTTCCACATAATATATGTATATAACAGAAATGTGACCCTTGCTGATTCGCAGAAATCATCTCAAATTTGCTCATTCCTACAAAAGTAGTTCCAAAAAATGTAACGAAGCCAGCAGTCTTTTGCGCAGCAATAACTTTTAAACCGTCGAAGTTATTGCAAACATTGCTTTAGACGAAATGTACATTTAATCAAGGTAAACTGAAAAGCTCATGCAAAATATAAACTTTTTGTAGTTTTAAGTAACAGTTCGACGAAAACGATAGCCAAGCCCCTGAAAATGTAACGAAGCCAGTAAAAAAGTTGCCCATATGGAAATTCAGATTTTTATTTTAGATTACAACACAAACTTACTCGGCCATTGGGAATATTGGTAACTTTTTGCAATGTCTTAGCTATAATAATAATATTTTTATGATTGTCTGGTTTTGTTTCGAGTCATAAGCATTTTTTTCTTTTTAGTAAATGTTTGTGTCTTGAGTCTTTTGTTTGAGGTGCTACCATTACATCGAATTACCCACATTTGGCAAAACAACTTTAAAAGGTATTGGAACTTTACTGCTCGTAATTGCTGTCGTAATATGATTTAGGTGTTTATTGCAGACATTGAAACCTATTTATTGTACAACTCTCACACAGCACTAAGTGGTTTGAGTGGCATTTGACAAACGGCTAACAAACAATCAATTATACTTCTAACACAATTCCATTACACTGCAGCAATTTTATGGTATTAAATTCTTCAGTTTTTGAACATGTGTTAAGGAATACTACTGGTACTGGTGGCCAGTCGGCATTGAACACGACTTAATCCATTTTATGTGATCGCAAATGAAAATATTTGTACTTGAAGATTTTATTCTTTTCTTTTCATTTCAATTGACTGACTAAATAAAGCATTTTAATTGGCTGTAAAACAGAACAAAAATATTTGTGGCAATGGCTGCATCTGTAATTGTTGTGTATGTATAAAGTTCCTGGAATATGTTCAACAACAACCTGTAACTTGCAGCCAATAAAAACAACAACAACAACAAAAACACAGGGAATATGTTTTCCTTTCCACAACAAACACATAGTCGGTGGTTCAAGTGACTGTTTCGCGAGATCTCTGGAGAGGTTTTGTCCAACTTTAATTCGCCTGTTATTGTTTACACATTTTGCTGGGTATCGGGTACGGAGATGTTAAAATAACTGAATAGCTAATTTCTACAACTTGTTGTCTGCTGTTTCTGCTGCTGCTGCTGCTCATTCCACTGTTGTGTCTTTAGATGCTTTAGACGAGGGTCTTAGAAAAATGCACTGAATGTTGTTTGCGCAATCGCAGGGGACACTGGGGAGTGTTTAAGTGAGATCGTAGACGTCTCATGTTTATTTATTAGTATTTTAATGTAATATTTAGTCATAAGATGTCAATTAATTTTCCGTTTGGTCTGTTACGTTTTTGGTCATTACAAGGAAATCGATTTTTAATTTAACACATAATTAGCCAAGTTTGGTTAGGTAGACTGACCATTGTCATTGTTATCTTTTGTAACTAAAGTTCTAAGAAACGAGTAATTATTTTCTAATTCAAGCATTTAAAGTTTTTATTTGTTTACCTTAAACAGTTAGATTCATAATGCATTGGATTCTATTTGTTGTATTAACATTGCAAGAAACCAGTGGCGGTTAGATAGAATTTTCAATACTTAAAGAATAAAATGGTGTTTTCTTTCTAAACCTTGGAGAATACTAACATATTCTCCTGCATCTGACTAAATTTATATTCGAACACTTATACAGGGTGTTCAAAAATTCACGCAACATTTCAATTTGTCACCATTTGTGCAGGAAAGTGTTTCCAATCAAAAAAACAAAAAAATAAAATTACAGCTGACATTTTAGAGTTAGCAAAAATTGCGGGGATGTGGAGTCTGTCCAAAATTTAACGACTCCATATCTAGCAATTAATAAATCCACGACACCGACTCCAGCATTTTGAAAATATACTACTAAACTCCGGGTCCAATAACAAGTAAAACCATTTTCTAAGATATCCTTTTCAAAAACAACGAAATAATTTTAAATGCATATAATATGTCAGTATTACAATACAGAAATTAGTACAAGACAGAAATATTTATTTTGGTCGTAAAAAAATATTTTTCAAATTTAGAAACAGTTCAAAATTTTCAAAATTTTTTTCAAAATAATATAAAATGAATTCTAATTGAGAAAAAAAGTTTCAAGTTCGTTTTCCTTCCGTTGGTTATTTACAAGTATAATTTAGATGGGAGTTGGAACATTTCTTTGTTGCGAGATATGACAGCCAGTATAATTTAGATGGGAGTTGGAACATTTTTAAAGCTACACAGAATTTAACAATACATCCGCTTTGTTGCGAGATATGATAGGCAGAAACACATGATTCTCCGCATGAGAAACAAAGAAACCCACGACCAATCGATTTAGACCTAAGGGCAAACTGAGTTTATCTATTACGGTGTGACACCGAATATTAACCGAAACATTCGATCAACAAATTATTCTTTTCGACAATTTTCACTTTTGATCAAAAATTTCGTCTACTTTTTACAACTTCAAGTCCGACTCGAGGCAAATAGCCCAGATTTCAACTCGCAGACTCCATTTGATTATTGAACAATATTTAAAAAATTATAAAAGATTGGCAGCTATAATTCGCAATTTCCTTGAAGATAATTTTCAGCTTGATGGCTTCGTTAATCTCCAAAAATTGTCGCATTTGGGGTTTAGAGACGGATTGAAGGCTCTATTGGATTATACTTGTTGAAAACTGAAATAGTGACTGACACAGGTGCTCGAGATTGTGACAAGATATCCGGGTTCTTTCTGCCTAAATTGAATGATATTGATGAGGACAATATGTGGATTCAACAAGACGGTGCGACCTGCCATAAAGCTCGTGAAACAATTACAGGGTCCAAAATCCCGACATTTTTAAAGACTGATTTTCGGATTGTTTGGGATATCAATGTTTTTGGAAACCTATTTTCAGTTTTTCATTTTGCTAAAAATCTGTGAAACCGGTTGTTTTCGTTTTTTTAACTCAAATTACACAGGTGCCACTTACAATAAATTTGCCTACTGACCGTTCCATATACTACTTAGTCGTTTTTAAAGTCTGTATATTTATTATCAACGTTTTGATTTTAAATTAAAATTTAAATCATATATTTCAATTTGGAATGCGTGTTTAGTATAAAATTTAAAAATTCTATTCAAATTTATTCAACTCATTT
The DNA here is from genome assembly GCA_963931995.1 of Phaonia tiefii. Classification (NCBI taxonomy): domain Eukaryota; kingdom Metazoa; phylum Arthropoda; class Insecta; order Diptera; family Muscidae; genus Phaonia; species Phaonia tiefii. Next base: position 88,814,357 of record OZ008367.1, on the reverse strand, counting down.
AAATTTGAAAACGATATTCAACTTTGAATTGGATTTTTAATGTATAAAAATCGTATTAAATTTAAAAAATGTATCAAAAAAAAATAAAAATAAAAAAAATAAAATTTGAAAAAGAAATATTTGAAAAGTATATTTAATTCTTCTGTCATTCTGAAGTGAGAAACAAATTCTTGGAAAATCATATTTAGAATCCTATTTGAAATAGAGTTCATGTTTCTCATTTCGAATATTTTATAAAAATTTGAAAATCATATCGTTTCTTTTGAATTTTTACTTTTAGGAATATTTAACACAAATTGAGCAGAATTTGGTTAACTGGCGTCAAATAACTGGTTCCCGGACGGGTCGAAATTTTTGTTAAAAAAAACCGGCACACGGTTTTCGGTTTTGGCCATTCATTTATTATTTTTACGATGGACGCACCGTTTCTGGGTTTTAACTATTTTTCGATTTTAACGACTTTCCGTTACCGCGGGTAACCCCATCACCCATCAACGTGGGTATTGAGAAAAGGCCACTTACCCATTCCCCATTTGTTATGGGTGATCATGAAGGGCAATTACCCATTGTCGCGGGCAAAAACCCATTATTCTCAGTAAGATTCCACTTTTTAAATTTAGTGTATTTTTTTGTGCAAGTGGCAACTCTGAAATTTGGCAGCTGTCACATATGTTTATTCCAATTACTCAAAATCGTGCGCTTTACGAAAGAACAACTGGTTAAAATTGTGAAAACTTATTACAAAAATTTGGGAAGTTATGCTGAGACCGCTCGCAAACTTCGAAGAATTTTCGAGAAAGTGCACCTAATGTATCAACCATTCGAAGAGAGATCAACAAATTTGAAGAAACTGGGGCGGTCGTGGACAGCAAGACTCCTGTGCTTCAACGTACCGGTCGGTCTCTTGAAAACATTGCTGCTCTAAAGGAGATTGTCGTCGAAAACCAGAAAACATTGATTCGGAAAAAAGCTAATTTTTATAAAAGATCTCCACCTTCAGGCATACAAAATTCAGATTACTCAGGAGCTCAAACCAGCAGACCATGGAAAGTGTTGGCAATTCGTTCAATAGCTAACAGAGCATTGTGAAGTCTATGCCAATTTAAAAAAACTCATCCTCCTTGATGAAGCGACTTTCCCTCTGGAATGGCTTTATGAATATACAAAATTGTCGAATTTGGGGCTCACAAAATCCGCATGCAATCCACTAGAAACAAATGCAACCACAAAGAGCAATTGTCCGATGCGGATTTTAGTCAGACGGTGTGATTGGGCCTCACTTTTTTGAAGATTTGCAGTGACTGTGATCCGCATTCTTTACAGGAGCATTGCAACGGGTTTCTTGTGACCTCAGCAGGACGACATGGATCTGGACGATATGTGCTTTTAGCAAAGAGGCGCCACTTGCCACACTGCGCATGAAACAATCGATTTATTGGAGCAACGGTTTCCAGAACTAATTATCTCAAGAAATTGTGATGTCTACTGGCTACCAAGATCATATGACTTAATGCCGTGCGATTTGTTACTTTGAGGTTTTGTGAAATCTCGGGTTTATGCGAATGAACCAGAAACAATTCCTGAGCTCAAATAAAAGATTCAACGCGTCATCAGTGAGATACAGCCACATCTCCATGAAAAAGTCATGGAAAATTTCATGATAAGAGTAATGGCCTGTCATCAGAGTCGTTGAGGTCTTTTGACAGATATTTTATCCCATATTTACTCGGAACATGTCTTCTTTACAATCCAATAAAAAAATCACAACAATCTCAAAAAATATGTGTCTCTATTGTAAAATGAAAAAGTTCATTCTTACCGAGACACCCTTTATATAGCGAAAGGAACTTCATTCATTTCATTTCATTTATTTATTACGTCTATGGACAAAAAAACTGGGTGTCGCAATCACATCTCTCTACATTTTTATATTTTGTATGACGGTACTTATTGTCCCCTACCGGTCGTTGAAGTTTCGATTCCTAGTTTATTTATGTAAAAAAAAATCATTCTATATTTTTGGTCATGAAATGAAATAGGAAAATAGGAATAGGAAATTAGGAAAATATATTTTCAAAATTTTGACAGAGCTTTTTTTACCGCAGCATTTTGAAGTTTTGATCAGACAAATTTTTTCGGGTTTCGGAGGTGCGCGGCTCTTGTGCATAAGAACGTGGGTTCGATCCCTGTTCTGACTACCTTACATTTATTTCGACGACGGCCACCCCGCTTAGTGATGGCAACACTATCGAGTACTTAGCCATGAAAAAGCATCTCAAAATACCGTTTGGAACCAGTGTAAAACTGTAGGTCAATATTAGTGTGTGAAAAATTAGAAAGCGCACAGTTCACTGGTTGTGAGAAGCTCACCCCAATCCTTTCATGGGAGACGGTTTTATTGCATAGATATGATAGTATTTTCGTGTAAAATTAAAAAACGGAACATTGGACAGAAAAGTATGCTTGATTTCAATTTAAAATTGTTGACGTTAAAAAAATACTCTATCAAAATTCTGAAAATATATTTTTTTTGTTTAAGCTCGTTTCATCTCCATATTTGGTTTTGGTACACTACACTCGTAATCGAAACTTCAACGGCTGGTAGGAGACTATACGCCCGTATAAAAAAAATGTGACGTTTTCAATACACCCTATTGCCCACCCATATCCCTGCCCACGTGTTTTGTTCTACATATTTATAATTCAATAGGTTTGTGTCATAAGACATAATAGGCGTGTTTTTGTTAGATCACTTGCATAGATTACATTCTTGTAGTTTTTGGCATGCAATTTTTGTATCAACTTTCTAGTAATTTTAATCGGTTAGGAGAAAGTCTGGTGAGTTGATCGGTAGCCATGAAATGTCTGTATCGTGTCAAATGATAGATATTTGCCAATCCTCAGATTTGAGAGGCTTACAGTGACTTTGTTCTGACTCATAAGTCTCAAAATTATAAAATATCTGACAGTCTTACATTTCAAAATGTAGAAAATTAGATATTTGTAGACGTATTCATGTTTAATATTTATTAAACAAATATTTAATTCATCCCTTACGTATTCGTGTCACAAATTAATTCTTCACTTGCTGTTTTCATAAAGAATTTCTATTAATTTTTTCTCATAGATCCCTAGCCCTCGCCACACAGACTTTGACGTTTTTTATGTGGGGGTCCAATGATTACATTATAACAAACATTTGGCTTCTCTCGCTATCGATGACTCACAAAAAAATCCAATGAATGTTCGAACTCATGGGCGATGTGTTAACACCTTTTTGCTACACGGTACCTGTTCGATTTCTATGAACACATTTGTAAATGTTACATTGGAAAATAAAAAACAGCGTTCAATCGTATGATGACGTTACATTTAAATAATATTAATACTTAAAAATATTTAAAGACCAGTGCAAGCACATGTGTCATTATTTTCTTGCTCAATACTTTTTATTTTATTCCCACAAAAATCAAAGAATGCAAAGCAACAGACACTTGTATATACATACATACATTGTTATATTCGTACATACCCTACACAAGTTCACAAAATTGTCGTTGCTCTATTGCTATCTCATTTTTATATACGTATAATACCTCATTATTCTCTTTGCTCTGAAAGTGCTCCGCACCCACATTTTATTTGACTTACCTTTCACAATAATAAAAAACCAACCCGTAAAGAACATAGTTTTTGACTATAAATTCTTTATGTATGACCACGCCCCTTTGTCCAATCGCGCCCATATTTGCAGCAGATCTTAGAATATACATACCCAATTTTGTTTTACAGGAGCAGAAATAATGGATTTTTAATTTACGATTTGTATGGGAGGTATCATGCCCCTTTATCCAATCCCGCCCAAATTTTGATAGTTTATTTTTGTCGTCGGCATTAGTTAGCCTGCGAAGTTTCAGCTCGATTGGGTCACGGGAAAAGGGTTAAAAATCAATCCAAAATTTTTTCGGCATACATGCATACAGACAGGTGAAGTTAATATAAAGAATTTAAAAAGGCGATCATTCATATGACGACGTTTCATTTAAATAATATTAATACTTAATAACATTTAAAAATATTTAAGGACAAGTGTCATTATTCTCTTGATTAATACTTTTTGTTTTGTTCCCACAAAAAACAAAGAGAATGCTAAGCAACAGACACCTGTACATACATACATTGTTATGTTAGTACATACGGTACACAAGTTCACACAATTTTCGTTGCTCTCTTGCTATCTCATTTTTATATACAGATAACCACGTCATTATTCTCTTTGCTCTGAGAGTGCTTCGCACCCACACAATACAACTATTCGCTGCCGGTACAAAAGTGTGTGTGTTTTCTCGCAGTTTGACAATCTGTGTTTCGCACTCGGACAAATCTGTGTTGTGGGGTGGGTCACCCTTCTCACTTATGGGTATGAAAAATAGATGTTGGCCGATTCTGAGACCTACCCGATATGCACACAAAATTTCATACAAATCGGTCCAGCCATTTCGGAGGAGTTTAACGGCAAACAATCTGTGTGATCGCAGTCGGATAATCTGTGGGATCGCAGTCGGACAATCTGTGTGAGCGCAGTCGGACAAATTGTGTTTGGATGTATTCACTTTGTGAATTTAGGCCGTACCCGCGCCCATAGATGTCAACACATCAATAATGTTTATTTCTTAAGTCTTTTGTATTACAACCGTTCTTATAAAATGCATTTTAATACAATTTTCTTGTAGATGTCATCACGTTGCAACACATGTTACGTAGACCTCCTCTATAGAAGATTGCACATTGACGATTTATTTTAAGATACATCTTTAGGAACGAAAAACGTCGAAGATCTCATGCAGATGGCATAATACAATTTTCTTAAGAATTTGCAATTCAATAAATACAGCTTACAAATATTTGCTGTTCTGCTGTTTCTTCAGGTTTCTCGATTCGTTTTGGAAATTTGTTTATGGTTTCCAGCTGTTTTCATTTAGTCAGTTTGCTGTGTGTATTTCGGAAAGAAGATAAAATGATATTATTTCATATCATGAACTGTTATGTGCCATCATCATTTCATGCCGTATGTCTTTTAAATAAGAGTTTTTTTTCGTTGTTTGTTTTTTTGTGTTTCGTTTTTAAGAAAGAATTTTTTTCGAGACTTAAGCTGGCGCAACAACTTTCAAAAGTACTTTTTTCATGGGTGACTTACGGGTTGTAGAGGAAAATTTTTGTAGGAAAACTGTAATATTTATAGTGAAATGGTGTGTACATGTAGGTATCAAGATTTTGTGTCTTCAGTGAGTACACAAGGGGGAAAAGGTGTTTTTTTTTCAAAAATACTAACAGCGTTTCTGTAATGATTTTGGTTTAAGATGGGTGATTCATTAGACCACCGCATCCGATCCTAGTAATGGGGCTGCCAACAACTTTTAGTCCGGCATATAAGCTGAGTTACAGGAACTATGTTGACTGTTAATGTTGCCTTATTACACAATACGCATCGGTTTCGAATCAGCTTCTTACAATAGCTATCATCTGACAGGGGTTTGAAAAAGACGTTAACAGGGTATTCTTGATAAAATGCCAGAAGTAGTGAGGTACTTGGGAAATCCTCTAAAGGAATTGCTGCAAAGAGTTTTGGGTACAATATGAAACACACCATCCCTTTAGGTTTTAGGTGAAACTATTATTCATACTGCGTATTATTATAATTGATTTCAATAAATAAAGGACAAGGGACAAGGGAACTCTTATTAATTGAGTTTGTTTGAATAAAAGGGGTAGAGTCAGCTTCTATAAACAATAGAACACTCACAGTTCAAAATGTTTGGAAAGAGCTTGCAGCAACAATAAATTTGGCTGTTGTCACCAAATTGCGGTTGCCACAAACGAATTGAGGTAGTCAGGATTGAATATAGTACCCACAACTGAAATTCGGTTGAAACCGGCTCGATTGACAATTGATTCGGTCATGCTAACTGCATAATCACCAATTATATTCATTCTATCGACTAAATTGTGTACAATTTCGGTTGCAATATCCGTTTTTTTAGACGATTCGGTTGTAATGACAGAATTTGGTACCACATCGTTTGCAACAATCAAATTTAACAGTTATTCGGTTACAACAACCGTATTTATTAGAAATGAGATTGATTCAACTGAATTTCACGTGAAATCTGTTGGTAGAATAGAATTCATTCTCAATTCGGTTCCCACAACATAAAACAATATAATCAATCAAATCTGACCTCAAGCTCGGAGAATATAGATTATTTATTGACAAAGAAAAAGTCGAACAACAGAATACAAAAAAAATTAATATATGTATTTCAAACTTGAAATTTACAATTCTAAGGACAATTATTATATTAAAAACAAGAATGTATAATTGTTAATGTCGCTGTTTTAACGAGAATTGTGTTGGATGGGTTTACGATCAAAATCAAGAGACACAATGCCATGGGCTGTGACCCATGAAAGCTGGGACGTGAACAATTTTCATAACCTCTAAATTCGGTGACAAACTCCAATGCAGTTGTGACAACGTCTAATACGGTTGTGATACCCTCTATTGCAGTTGGGACGACCTATACTGAGGTTGCGGCAACCACTAATGCGATTGTGACAGCGTCTAATGCGGTTGTGAAATCGACAGTCACAATTCATTGGGGCTGTGACCCATAAAGACTGGAACTTAAAAATTGTTGATAACCTCTAAATTCGGTGACAATTCTCATTAGGCCTCTAATGCGGTTATGATAACCTCTAATGCGGTTGTGGAATCGACAGGCAATTTATTGGGACTTGAAAAATTTTGATAGCCTCGAAATTCGGTGACAATTTATAATGCGGTTGTGACAAACTCGAATACGTTTAGGACAATCTCTGATGCAGTCATGGCGACCTCTAATGCGGTTATGATAACCTCTAATGCGGTTGTGAAATCGACAGACACAATTCATTGGGGCTGTGACCCATGAAGGCTGGGACTTAAAAAATATTGATAACCTCTAAATTTGGTGACAATTTCTAATGCGTTTGTGATAAATTCGAATGCGGTTTGAACAATCTCTAATGCAGTTGTGACAACCTCTAATGAGGTTGTGACAGCCTCTAATGCGGTTGTGAAATCAATGGCTGGGATGTAAAAATTTGTATAACCTCTAAATTCGGGGACAACCTCCAATGCAGCTGTGACAACGTCTACTTCGGTTGTGCCACCCTCTATTGCAGTTGTGACAATCTCTAATGAGGGGTTGACAACCTCTAATGCAGTTATCCTCTAATGCGGTTGTGAAATCGACAGACACAATTCATTGGGACTGTGACCCATGAAGGCTGGGACTTGAAAAATGTTGATTCGGTGACAATTTCTAATGAGGTTGTGACAACCTCGAATGCGGTTAAGACAACCTCTAATAAAGTCGCAAATCCTCTAATGAGATTGTCACAGCCTCGAATGCGGTTATGATAACCTGTAATGCGGTTGTGAAATCGGTAGACACAATTCATTGGGGCTGTGATTCTAAATTCTAAATTCGGTGACAATTTTTAATGCAGTTGTGACAACCTCGAATGCGGTAAGGACAACCCCTAATGCTGTTCTGACAACCTGTAGTGCAGTTGTGACAACATCAAAAGTGGTTGTGACAACCTTTAAATTCACGGCTAATTCGGTTGTCTCAACCGACCTTGTCTGTACAAATTTTGAAAGATGAATCAATATAAATTGGTAAAATTTATTCGGTCCATTCCTTTGTATCCGTTCATGTAAACGTAAGGATTAACGTTGTGATTTGGTCTTCTTGGAGGAGGCAGGAAAAAGATTGGGATTTATTAAAACCAAACACTTGTTAAGCGCATTTGGATTATACCCGTCCATAAGATATGAGGAATCTCTAGAAGTGTTGAAGGAATATTATGTTAACATATGATATATTCTGGTCATCGGTGGTGTGGGCGCCTCTTGCAAATGAGATCATGAGTTCGATCCCTGCTCTGACCACTTTACATTTCTTTCGACGACGGCCACCTCGCTTAGGGATGACGACACTATCGAGGTCTTAACCATGCAAAACGTTCTCATAATACCTTTCGGAACCAGTGTAAAATTGTAGGTCCCAACCACTGAGTGTAAAACAAGAAAGCGGGTGTCTCACTGGTGGTGAGGAGCCCAATCACTTCATGAGATGTATTGGGAAATCATTTATTTGTTTGTTGGTTTATTCAATCCTGTGAATAGGTTTCTACCATATTAATACGATTGATTTTCCACTTTGAACAGTTATAAACCTGCCAACTTCAAACAGAATATCAAATGTATTTTTCATGTACAATTTCAGCCACATATGCCCTACAATAACTGGAACCCATTTTACACCAAGAACCAACAACAGTTTACATCATTTTATCAAAGTTACTACAATTTATAAAAATTTCTAATATTTCATTAAACACAAACCAAGAGGGAACACATTCCATAACCCACTAAAACTACACAGAACTGCACACAAAATGTGTGAGAAAATTCCATTTATAGAACCATTCACCAATTAATTTTATACCCAATTCAATAGATACAAGTGTAGACAAGAAATATCCAAAGAAAAACAGACGCTCAATTCCAATTCTCTATGCCCCAAACGGTTAATGGCGGATATAAATATGGATCGAGAATTTAATTTTCAAGCAAAGCCATTGATTGCTAGAAAATACACATTGTCCCGGCACCCTTAAGCATTTTGTAACAAGTCATAATATCGTAACAACAAGAAGAAGAAGAAAAGAAAACTATAACGCTTTTTACAAGTCAGTGACAATTAAAGCTAACAAACGTTTTACTTATTTCACCATCACATTGCACGAGAAAATGATGCGGCCTCAGCGGTATCCTCTGAGCGAACACCAAAAATGCACCACATTTCCTCCCAGTACAAGAAATGACACATTCAGCGATTTTCTTCTTCTCTTTTTCTCTGGCTCTTTTCGTTGTTGGAATTGCCTGGAACAGTGAAACAGAACGTAAATGGCAGAACATTTTAAATGCGTTGAAATTGTGTGTTTGCGTTAAGGCTATGAATTCAGTTTGTTGCCTTTTTACAGTTTTAAGGATGTAATTTATCTTTAATTGACTGTGGACGTCAGTCAATGATGTTAACAACATGTTCACAAGAGACCATAAACAACGTGGCCAACAGCAATAGCAACAATAAAAGAATGAGCAACAGCAATGGCACCAGCATCAGCCGCACCACCAACAGCCTCTGGAAAATAACCATAAACATTAAGCACTGAACTAACAAGTGCAATCTTACTGTAAATATATGTCTCCTTAGCTATTTATTTCTTGTCATTGCTTTGCTTTCCTCAAAATAAATGAAATGCTTTCTTTCTCAATGGGGGTTGTATGAAAATTTGTGGAAAAAGTTTTAAAAGATATGAGAATTTCTTTCACAAAAGTAAGCAGTTTCCACTCATATTTGCGAAAGTTCGTTTCTTAAGTCTTTTGTTTACACAACTGTACTGGTTTTTCTGTTATTATGTTTTCAAGTAATATGATGGAATTTTTTTGAAAAAATATCTAGGTTTCCTTTGCAAAATAAAAAATTTATTTTACACATTGGAAATATCGTTTCCTAATACTGTCGATTTCACCACTGCTCTGGCTTAAGTTGAAGAATGTTGTTCATTTTATTAGACGAATACTTTTATATATTTTAGTTGTATTTATATTATTAACAACACATTTGAATACTGTTATTAGGGTGTAAGTAATTCCTACACTGGGCGAATGGATTAAGGTAGTGGAGTCAATTTCTCGGCTGGGTACATTTTATGACTTCATGAAGATTGAGCACTTTGTCATAGTAGTATGCAATACAAACTCTCTGCAGGACAATTCCATATCAATGATGTACGATCAAACTCTAAGAGCTAATTTGACACAGAACACTCAAAATACGTGCTCTAGGATTGTTGGAGCGCTGAAAGATTCTGCGCAGGAGGTCGTTTAGTGTGAAAATATGGGATAATTTACCTTGGATTAGCGCAGAATCCTGGACGAAAATTCGGAATCGTGAACGCCTGCACAATATGCGTATACGATCCAGACACTAGCATTAAAAAGGCAATTAAAATCAGACTATCGCCAATCGGCACTTAGAGCTGGGTTCATGATCCGTTCCGATTACGACAACTACCTGAACGATATAGCGCAACAGTCCGAAAAGCTGCTATTACAGGTAACCTCCGTATTGCGTACCCTGTATTGAAAAAGCTGTGTGGCAACAGCATCAGAAGTACTGCATCGTTAAAAGTAAATGATGGCACCCAGATACCATAACCAGATCAGTAAGTGGAGAGATCGCGTGAATACTTTGCGACAAAGTCTAGACTTCCTAATGATGAAAATCAGTATACTTCTTCGGCAGCATACTCATGTCGCAACCCGAGAAGGGCTATTCCAACTGAACCCCGTTGCGAACTGAGATAGAGATTCCACAGGAAAAATGAGGGATCAGAAATCTTTTGCGCCTGATTGCATTCCAGTGGAGCTGTTGCAATAAGGTGCGTCAACATTAGCAGATGCCATTACATCAGTCTTCAGGAGTGCAAAGATAAACAACAAAATCCAAATGAACTGGAAGGAGGGAGTGGTTATCACTATACCGAAAAAAGGTGACCTAACACTGTGCCAGAACTGGAGAGCTATTACATTGACCCTTATACGATACTACAGTGGATTTCGCGGATGGTGGAGCAAATGTTGCGGAAGGAGCAAGCAGGTTTCAGACCTTGTCGTTCATGTACCGATCACGTAAACACACTCCGCATAATCAGAGAGCAATCTCTTGAATTATACTCTATACCTACTATTTGTAGATTTTGAATAAGCTTCTGATAGTAAACACCTTTCAATATGGTCCACCTTGACCACCAAGAGGATACCAGCCAAGATAGTATCCATGATTCGGGAACTATACAGCGATAAATCATATACAATTCGTATTAATGGGACGGAAATTCAGCCTTTCGCCACATCTATGGGAGTTAGACAAGGATGCGCTTTGTGCCCCACATTATTCCTTCTACTTATGGACGAGTTAAAGGAGGCAACCAGGCAACCAATGTAGAAGCACCTACATGTACCTATATGATATTGACTACGCAGATGTGTTATGGCCCACCAATTTGGATCGCATCAAGGCCAAGTTAAACAGTCTCTCCGAAAATGAGAAAATTGAAGGAATGAGGAAATATTACGAAGACAAATCTAATGCAAACATTTAGTTGTTCGTTAATTGAAGACGTGGAGTCAATCAACTATTGAGAATGCACGATTACAAATGATGATGGGGCCGCGATGCCAAATAAAGACCGTGCTGCATTGCTAAACCAGCAAAAAATCTGAAGCAAGGAGAATATGCCACAAAAGACGAAATTTGGAATATTCAACTGCAGTGTGAAATCTGTACTGTTATACTTGGAGCTTGACGAAGAGAATAATGAAGTAGGCCCAAACGTTTATCAATAGTTGTCTGAGATAAATACTCCGTATATAGTGGTCTTATATATCAGTCCTATTGAATTGGACAACGTAGAAGAAAATTGGTATGCTTATATTGACTCTAGACTTTTTCCTCGAAAATTGAATCCTCAGAATGGATCATCTTTGCCGGAATTACGGCCAACATTTGAAAGAATTACTCATTGAAAATGATTATTTTGTATGATAATAAAGAAGACCTGATAAAATTTAATATTTTTACGATTTTTAATTTTGAAAAAAGTCGCACAACAATACAAACAATAAATAAATTCAAATAAAATTAAAAATTTCTCACTACATCCAATTAAGGGAGTTTTTACAGTTTTAAACCGATTTCGAACGGTAGTGCCATAGTGTCGCCATCACTAGGAGACCGTCGCCGAATAAAATGCAGAAAAACCCGCATTCGCCTATACAAGATCTACGTACACTAGCTATTGTACCACACACTATAATTCCTGAAAGCTCGTAACTTCGCAATTGTGCCCACGATATTGTAGTTTTCAATCTTTAAAGTACAAACTGATTGCTCTACACTTTCAAAGGTAATGGAGAGCATGACCAGCAACTAGCTGATGAATTATCGAAAGTTCTATGGTCTACTAAGCGATCGACAGTAGCGCTTCCACAGAAACTAATGTATATTCCTTTGGAATCTAACAGTAGTCCTTTGGTATCATTGGAGTCTATACATACATACATCGGCTGGATGTAAGTTAAGTTGTGGCCCTGAACATTTTCAAGGCATTTGATAGAGTCTAGCGCGACGTACTCGTATCAAAGATCATTGCTTTTGGCTTGGTTACTAATTTCTTTCGTTTGATTCTGAGCTTTGTCAGATATCGTTTCTACGTATTGTTACAGATGACATCTCGTCCGATGAGTCTACAATTAATAAAGGGTTCTCTTCTTCTCATTTTCGTATATACATCAACGACATACTTGGTCGGGATACTATTTCTATATATTCCTCTCCGATATTTATAAGTAAGGCAGAAGACACTTGATGAATAACTCACTCAAACATGATGTAAATTTGGTTACTGAATGGGCTCGGGGAAATCAACACCAACTATTGGTACACGCTGAAAAATTTGTCTGTTTTTCTTGTTTGGATGCAAACATAACGTGTTTGTAGCTTGTCGCAAATATAGTATACTTGTGTCCAAACCCATTGTGTTTGCTATTCAATATAACATCTTAGAGGCACAATGATTAATACGATATAACATATGTATGTGTGACTCAAATATGGAATTGTTTGACTCAAACTGCTGAAAACAAAAACGTGACAGACAATAAGGAAACAAAAAGCAGCAGATCTTCAATTCACGAAAACAATACTTGCAAACATGTACATGGTTCCTGCAATATGTTGCTGGGACGGTTATTTTTCAGCGTGTACTTACACACAAACGCAGAAATGACTTGACTCCTGCTTTAGATTCTATGTACGGTGTAGGTATTGAGGAATTGGATGCTATTGATGTTCTGCGCTTGAAAATACAGTGTGTTACCGTGTCGAAGTGTTTGGACTTTTTAAAGCGGTGTATGAGATTATGCACAACATCTGATCTTCACAATATCTAAAAAAGACATATAGTTTCCCATTACATCCCATGAAGGAGTTAGGGAGAGCTTCTCACAACCAATGAGCTGTGGAAATTCTAGTTTTAGACTCGCTGATTGGGACCTACAGTTTTTTCATCGGTTCCGAACGACATGAATCTCTTTTTCATGGGAAATAATCAATATTGTCGTAGTCACTAAGCGAGGCGACCATCGTGGCAAGAAATTTTTGGTGGTCTGAGCAGTGATCGAATGCACGTATTTATATACAAGATCCGCACACACCACCGGCGGCCACACAATTTCTACTTCATATATATTCGGCCAAAGATGGAATTTAGCTCTCAGGCTTGGGCTGGTGCTTCTAAATTCACCTAGTTCGATAATGATATAAATAGGTGATTGCGGGGTAGCCAACTCTATTATCTCCTTGGACCATCGTCGGAATGTAGTCAGTGTAACTTTGTTCTATGGATATTTTCATGGAAAGTGTTTTTCTTAGACTAGAGTTTGGTAGTTCATGAACCATGTAGTTCATTTAGAGTGACCAGATATCATCCTCACGAACATACAGTACATGTTCGATATGGCGAGTATATTCGTGATTGCTATGTCCGGGTGTCTTTAATGAACGAGTTCGAGATCTAGTAAAGGAGTTCGGCACAAATATACATGGCCCCATAAAACAGCACAAATTTATTGACCCAAAATTCACATCTGATGTTTGTCTCTTGGCCAGTGGATAAAACGACACATTACAGGAAGAATTCGTTCTTCAGCTGAACAGCCCGTGTGTAGAAGAAGCTTTTGTAAATGTGTTCTTTAATACTACGATATCAGCAAGATTATGGCAGTCAGTCACAACCACTCTTCTGCCTCTCCTCCTTTTCTATTCCTATTTTCTTAGCCCAATACCATGGCCTGCATTTATAGACGGCATCCCCTGAGTGTTGGTCAACATAATAAAACAAAAAAATGTCTGATTTAAAAAAACCGAACTATTTTAATCTCGGGCTTTTAGTCAGGAGTCATAGACAGTTGTTTTTACTATTTAAAAATGCATAAAGGTCAAAGTTCTTTAAGTAGGAGCTCAATAATATGTCAAAGTCTCGCGATGCGTCCTGCGAAATTAAATGGCAGCATTTCTGAAACATGCCTTTGTAAGAGTCTCTTCGATTTACAGAGCCTTTGAGAGCCGCCCGGAAGTTGACCGATTTGTCTACATTTTTTAACACTTAATTATTGTTTGGCTTCGGAATAAAATTGATGGACTATACGACATTTTTAGACAATAAAAATCTACTTGTAGCTAAGCGTCATGTTAATAAGGTACAATTTTGGCTTATCAGACTTAAACCAACTTTTGAGTTCATTAATTATTTGCAGCTTCAAAACTTTTTCAGATGTTTTTTTTTTTAAATAAAAAAATAAACTTTTTATCCTGGCGCTCAATACAATTATTTAATTGTACCAACATCGCCAGGCTAATGAGCACGCACATGAAATCTTTTCGAAAAACATTTGTTTTGGTTCTCATACGTGTTATATCAGGGGGTATCCATTACACAGCTGATCGACTATGAAGTAGGAAATGGAGAGAAAACAGAGTAGATACGCGCGAGAGCGATAAGCAATCAAAAGCAAACCAATCAGCAAACTAAGGTGAAATAGTATTTGATTGATATTAATCACAGCTAAATTATGTTCAAACGAAAATACGCATTCCCTTTTATTTCTGTCCGATTTACGTCAATTTAAAGAGTAACATACACCACCATCTCCAACTCGATGAAATGACCTACTGCCTCGTCGTCATGGAGAGAACTTAAAGAGAGGGATGGTGAGTCTTATTTTTTCCTCTAGGATTATACTGTGGGAGAGATGTTTTGAGGTAGATGAGTTTTGATATAATGTTTGACAAATAAAGCCATTTCTATATCACGAATTTCCTCAGCTCTAAACCATTCCAAATTTCTGGAAATTGACTTTTCTCTCCGCTATATTAAAAATTTGCTGAACCCTTCAACTTTAAAATATATTTAGTTCAACTTTACCTAATCATTACTTTCCCATAATTATCATACCTCTTCCTTTGGTTTGCGGAAAATTCAAATATGTTAAACGAAAATCAAAACTACCGTTAGTATAAACTTTTATTAGTCATTGCACTAAACATTAATGCAACTTGACAAAATTCAATCAATTTACAGAAAAATATTTAAGCGAAACTTAAAGCAGCTTAAAAATAAAAACCCCCCATTCATAACATGTTGTAGCACTTTTCATTCATAGACTTGGAAATGGTTTTATTTAGTGGCCAGTTGTTCGACGTTGTTGGCGTCTTTGGGGTTGCCAGTGATTTAAGCAATTCCTTCTTTCATGCGGCAATTTTTCTTCATCATCATTATCGACGTGGCTGCCGCAGTGGTCGTCTTTTTGTCGTCTACATTTGCAAAAATATCATGTTAAATACCTTTTGAAATGTGGCTGACAAGTCGCCTTCTTCTTTTTACTTTTTTCAAATGCTCTAATATTATCTCGCCAAAATTTATGTATGTCTGCTGTTATAAATGTATTTAAGCATTTGATTTTCCATTGACAAAACGGACATTTTTAAGCTCATTTAATGGGCAATCATTCAAACTGAGTTGACATAATATTTTTTCTATGTCCACTAATAACGTGGAAGCCGCGCGAATCAAACAGCGGCAAAACCCAATCCAAATGGGCAGACATTGGTTTGCAGCCAAGAAAATGCAACGACCACACGAAAAGCACGACCAAAAACTAGAAATGACTAAATAAAAATAAACGACAGACACTAAATGGATTGACATAATGTAACAAGTGGTATTGGTATTATTACATATTAAACAGAAATTGGAAACGTTTGAAAACCCGGTATTGGGAGTCGGGAAAAACTAGAATTGCTCTGAATTAAAAAGACAAAGAACGGGATTCTGTTGTGTGGAGTTGATAGTTTGGTTACGACGTTTGAAATTGATTGAGTTTCAGTTGCGACATGAAAAAAAGGCGAGTTTTTTTGTTTCAAAAAATATTTCATATGGGCAACATAAATTATATTAGAAGTCCTTAGTAGTTGTTGGGTAAGGAGGAATTTCAATCTTTTTCTTCAATGCTGTTGTTTGCATGTTCATTGTAGAGAATGTAGATGCGATATGTTTTTCACTACAATCCACCGGCAGCAGTATTGACCAAATAATATGATCTGACCAAGTAATATGATCTGACCAAGTAATATGAAGCTCTCCCCAATTTCTTCATGGGATGTAATGGGAAACCATTTATATATTTATTATTATCTATAAGCTCCACAAACTATATGAGTTGTTTTCCATTATATTGTCCAAGTCCGTGTGTCTTATATTATTCTAAACCATTGATACACTTAGAAATATTATTTTCCCAGAATTTTGTGGCAATTTAAAGCATTTCAACCACACCTTATCTAACTGGATCACCACTGCCTAGTAATCAACATATCTTTGTGACTGATGCTTCACAATTTTCCTAAAGAATAACAAGTTTTTTTTTGCATCGTTAATATAAGACTGAGACCTGATTACAGACATCCTCACAGATTGTGATTTTTTTTCGTTGAAGAAGAACATCTAGTCAATCCAGCGAATTGCTTCGACCCAATTCTTAAAATTAGGTTAAAATCATTAACGGCGAGTCACTATCGGATAGATTTAGAAACAAAAAAAAAATCAACATTTTCTTTTGCAATTAAGCATTGTTTTCAACAATTAACTTTAGTAATTCAACAATAACAATACAATTCAATTATAACAAGGCGAAATAAATTTATTATAAATAATCACACATTGCGGCAAAGTGACCTATTTCATAATCCAAAGATATGTGGAGACGACACATTGTGCAAGATACTCGTATTATAGTGTAAAAAACAGCTGACTCTATAATAAATTAATCTGCATTTAATTACACAGTTATTGCTTCCGCATTATGTTTTTTAGTGCAGCATTAAACCTGACTTCTTTGTCATTCCCACCTTTTTTCTTTGCTACGAAGGATGAATTGCTTTTTGCGTCTATAAAAAGGCTTAAGAAACAACTCTTAAGAAACTTCAACAACATCCAGGAGAGAACGGGTAATTAAATGCTTGGCTAAGGAAAAACCACTATGAACAAACAGATCACATAGAACGGCCACTGCGACCAGCAGCAAGTAACAGCGGCTAACACAGCAATGACCTGGGCTTAACAAAGAACTGCCATGATGAACCAGTTTTTGATTGAAAAGCTGCATAAAATTGATTGAAAACACAATGGAATGAATTTAAATCGCCAGAGTTAGAATGAATGACAGAATATACAAAAAAGAAAGATATTTCGCATTAAAGATCGATAGCGGAAAAACTGTTAGAAAAGCCATCACAGTGTGGCATTTCAGTAGTTTGCTGTTGAGGTATTTCACTTTGATGCTGTCCAATAAAATGAAAGGCCACGATCATCAATCAGAATGTATGGAGGAAATAGTCAACTGAAATCGAATGGCCGGCAGCACAGCATGGCTGAAACTAAAATGACAAATATCCATAATATCAGGAGTAGAATATCAATGAATGCTGAGATAAAAATGAAAGAATTTTGAGTTATTTGAAGTGGAATAAATAACAAAAGAAAGAGTAGAAAGAAACAAGTGCAAAGTCTTTCGTATAAATAAAGTGGAAAGTGGTAGATTTATTATACAAGTTTGTGTCTTAAGTCTTTTGTATTGGGACCGTTAAATGCTAAAAGAATGTGTCTTAGATTTTGAGTTTTTAAACATAAGACATTGACGGATTGTTGTATTATAATATTGCTTTTATTAATGATGTATTTTATTAGATTTTGTTTAAAATTTAGCCTAAGGTTAGTTAGGAAACATGGTTTATATTTAGTTTAATGATGCTGCTCTACATATAGAACAAGTGATTGACTTAATTCAAAACAGGTTAAAAAAATGTGTAAAAAATGACAACAATTTAATAGAATTTTTTAAAAGATAACTTTTAACAAAAGAAGACTGTTTAATATTCAAATCAAACATGGCACAAAAATTGTGGTTCAAAATTCAATTACTTTTGATGTAGTAAACATATTTCACTTCTGCAAAATCCGGATTGTACCTAAGTAGTCACCAATTATTTTTAGATATTAATATTGAAAACCGGATAATTGCGTATATATAAGTAGTAGAAATTAGCCCAAAATTTACTACCCTGCTTATTTTTTGATTTGAAGGAAATCGCAAAAATATTCTTCTATGAAATAATTTCAGATCGAAACATATATAATAGAAATAATGTGGTAGAGCCCGCCCAAAACACGTAGAACACTAAGAAAAATATTAATAGATAGATTATTTTCAAAACTTCAGCACAAGTGCGTGCAAGTAAGAAAGGAAAACGTATTTGTAATGGAATAAAGCCGTTCACACGAGAGATAGAAAGAGGAGAGAAACCCCGATGACGACAACTGCAATTGGTAACAATGTGACCAAGACGGTTATTATCCTATAACGCTAAAGAGCTGATGAAAAGGGTCATAAACTTCCAAACAATCGTCCGAAAACGAGAGTTAAAATCCAGGAAAAATAATCTTCTTTAAAAATTTTGATATTTTTATATGACTGTTTTTTACATATTTTACGTACGCGCTGAAAATATATCTTTGTTACTGTTTGGATTGAAATATTAACGTATTTGTAGCCTGTCGTGTACAAACAATAAAAAATACAGATTTTTCAGAGAGCATTTGGGCTCCTTTTTACGAATTTTCAATAGTTCTGACACAAACTTCGTGAGACAATTTGCCTTTGTTTGTTGAAACCTGCTGAAAACAAAAACGTGACAGACAACAAAGACACAAAAAAGCAGCAGATCTTAAATTCAATCCATATGGATGTTTCATACATAGAGGGCGAGTCAATAAGTCCGTGACTTTTTGAATGAAACACAGTTTCTTTGCAATCAAAAAAATATTTTTTTTCTACCTAATCTCCTTTTGCTCAATACACTTAGTCCAACATTTCTCCAATTTTTGTATCTCTTCCAAAAAATAGGATTTTTCGAGGCTCATAAAGTAGGCATTTGTTTGATCAATAATTTCATCGTTGGTGCTAAATCTCTTTCCACCGGGCCATTTCTTTAGGTTTGGAAATAGGAAAGAGTCACTGGGGGCATCAATTCGTAGACCAATTCATGGAATTTTGCCATTGAGACTACACGCGTGTGCACCCGTCCATTGTCTTGATGAAAAATAACTTTTATTTGGCCATATTGGGTCGTTTTTTTTAAATGCTCGTTAAATCGGTCCTATAAGTTGGCATAATATTCGCCGTTTATTGTTTTCCCCCTTTTGAAGGTAATCGATGTGGATTAACCCGCGTGTATCCCAAAAAATTGTTGCCATCATCTTATTGGCCGACAAACTTACCTTGGCCTTTTTCGGAGCCGGTTCACCCGGAGAAACTCCGGAGTATTGTAATAGATCCATGTTTCATCCACTGTAACAAAACGCCGCAAAAACTCCTTCGAATTGCTTTTAAACAACTCCAAAAAATCCTTTGAAATTGTCACACGATTACGTTTATGGTCAATTGAGAGCAAACGCGACACCCATCTTGCAGACAGCTTTCTTAAACCCAACTGATCATTTGAAATCGAAACTACACTGCCATATGAAATGCCTATGGCATCAACAATCTCACGCACTTTTACTCTTCGATCGGCCAACACCATATAGTGGATTTTTTCGACATTTTCCGGTGTATTGACCTCAATTGGCCGTCCAGAACGGTCAGCGTCATTTGTACTTGTGCGACCACAACGAAAGTCAGTAAACCACTTTTTTACCATTGAAATCGATGGTGCAGAGTCGCCATAGTATTCATCAAGCTTTTCCTTGGTTTGAGTGACGGCTTTTTTCGCAAAAAAATAAGAAGTCGAAATTCACTTTTTCCATTTTTAAAAAAATGCACGAGGTTGTATATTTTGAACAGCTGTTGAACGCAAAGTGAATGACGGAACTGGCTCAAAATTTAACAGTAGTCTATTAACAGGTGGTACTTGATTGTAGCAGTGTTGCATTTCATATAACTACGAGGGAAGTTTAAAAAGTCACGGACTTATTGATCCGCCTCGTATACATGGTTCCAGCATAGTGTTACAGAAAAATACAACTCTGTAGTATAGTTTAAAACTCACCACAAAGAACTGCACCCTTGTGAGAATACAAGAGGAAAATAAGAACATGGAGGAAGAAAGCTCTCTGTTCTTATGTTCAAATTATCGACTTTTCAGTGTGTGTTGTTACTTAGGGATCTCCGTTCGATACTAATTCGCGTATGTAGATTACATATTAGAGTTTGTATACATACGCTTGATGATCTACCGATAGCACAGTAGTTAGGCATCTGATGATGTACGGCGTTCAAAACTACTCATGTCAGTGAGTGTGCTTAAATAAATTGTCTATTTTTCCACAAATAACCGATAATTTTACACTTAGAAAAATATTCCTGACCTTGTAAACTTGAAGTATGAACATCTCACACATTCACTAGATTTTTTTTGTTTTACAAATATTCACCTTTTTATCACTTTGGACCAACATATATTTTTTGCTTCAAAAGACATCAATGAAAATTGATTCTGAACTGTCTTCGAAATAAATGGAATGTGGTCAGCGCAGGGATCCAACCCACATTCACATGTACAAACACCATTTATTGTGCTGATGGTAATATTTATATGCGTTCTTAAAAATTTAAAATAATAATTACAAACTGTAATTTAGAAATAATATTAGTAATGGGTGATTCATTTAGAGATTTTCTTTTAAAAATAAAAATGAAGTTTATCGGGTAATATTTATTTTCGTACAACAGAATCATTTCTTACATTTATTTCTAAAAGATTATTTCCTTCAATTGTTGGCCGTAACGGCGATTAATGTGGTTCATTCCGTGGCCGTCTCTGACCTGCTCTGACCACCATACATTTCTTTCGACAACGGCAACCTCGCTTAGTGAAGGGGACACTATTGAGTACTTAGCCATGACAAAGTTTCTAAAACTACCGTTTGGAACCTGTATAAAACTGTAAGTCCAAAATAGTGAGTGTAAAAAATAGGAAGTGCACAGCTCACTGGTTGTGAGAACCGCTTCCCCATCCCTTCATGGGTTGTAGTGGGAAACCAATATTTTTGTAATTTCATTCTGTAGTTTAAATTTTTCATAAGGCGTTCGAGCATTACGAATGGTATTTGCCAAATGCCCGTCGGTGGTGCGCCTCTTGTACATGAAATCCTGGGTTCGATCCCTGCTCTGACCACCTTACATTTCTTTCGATGGCGGTCACCTCGCATAGTGACGGCGACACTATCGAATATTTAGCCATGAAAGAGCTTCTCAAAATACCGTTCGGAATCGGTGTAAAAACTGTAGATCTCATTCAGTGAGTATAAAACTAAAATGCGCACAGCTCACTGGTTGTGAGACGCTCTCCCCAATTCCTTCATGGGATGTAATGGAAAACCATTTTTTTATTTTTTTAGTTGCGAAATGACGCGTGTAATCTTGGCTTCCAATTGCTTAATCGTAGCCAGTTTATCCATGTAGACATTACGTAGCCCCAAAAAAGTCTAAAAGTGAGACGTCATATAACCTTCACCGCCAATTCACCGATTCAACGCGGAAAATTGACGGTTAACTAAATTGTACACATAATAATGTCATGGGTAAGTAATGCCGTCTTGTTGACACCAAATGCCTCTGAGATCATGGGCTCTACTTACAACAAGCAACCGTTCTGACTTTCACTAATACGCCTTCAAATAGGCCTGCTTAACGAAGGGATAAGCTTGCATAAAAGTGATCATTATTTTTCCGCCTACTAGTATGCTTGCCAAAATGCCAGATAACCAATGGAAATTTGCATGTCTATAACCAGATACTTATACCTTCTAGCAGGCCTGATTACATAGTGGAAATTTGAATGCCTATTAGTATACAATTAGGTTACAACTCTTCTACTACACGGAATAGGCCTTCCAACACACGTGCTTAAGGATAGGAAGTTTCTGTTTATACGTATCCAATCTTTTAGAACGCATAGTGGAGGTCTTTTCCAGCCTAGTTTTAAGAAACGCGAAAAATGCACTTGAGATTTTGAGAGATACTTTTGCTTTAAAATCAAAGTAGTCTCGAATAACTATTTGGGATAAATGAAAATATAATTTTCTTCCTCTTCTCAAAGAATAGAATAGCAAAAGTTCTCCTCTCGAATTTCTTGAAATAATAAATTAGATTTTAATTATATTGCTAAGTACTCCAGTTCAGTTCATTTGCAAACAAGAACCCACATTTAATTAAAATAAATGGCGAATATTTAAAATTCTTTTACTCTGAGGCTAAAGTCGACTTCAATACAGAACAAGAAACGGTAACATTTGGTTTTGTATTTTTTTTTTTGCAGGGAATTATCAAGATAGACACATTAAGCATTAAGATCGCTTAAAAGAGATTTTAACGGAATTAGTTAAACTGTATGGAATAAAGAGCAGAATTTCCGTCTACTCGAAAGACATTGTAGTCTTTGCAACTATGTAACACAACTCCAACGGGCAAACACCGGCTGAATACCCAGTGTATCGTATTGAAGTAATTGTCTTGAGAAGTCTAATGCACTAAATGTGCAACAATAAAACAATAACGATAAAAATAAAACAAACAGTAAAGACGGTAATAAAACAAATTCCAAAAAGAACACAAACGAAAACAAAAACAAATAAGACGACAGCGTGGGTGCGATAAGAAACAACTGGCATGGAAAAAACCATACCCGAACCACTGAAGAAGAAAATGTCTTAAGAAAATGCCAACAACTAAGATACAAAGGTAACGATTAAAACAAAAGACTTTACCACCCACCATACAGCGACTTTGAAATGGAACCGAAATTCAGAGATAGAAAGATATACGCGAACCGGCTCAGAAACAGCAAGAATACTAACTTAGTAGGGGGGCAGACGCGGACTAAAACTATGGGTATTTTAGAATAAAAAAAAAATTGCTTTAATTGTTATGTGTTCTTATTGTTGTAGTGGTTGTAAGATCTTATGTTTTACACAAATTTTAAATTTTGAATACGATTTGAAACTAAATACCTAAAAAGCAACAAAAAAGAAAAACAAAATTTAAAAAAAAAAATAGTAAAACAATAACAAACTTACCTCAGGCACTGTAACCTCATAAGGTGTGTTCATGAAACGCGGTGCATTATCATTGACATCAGACACGCGCACTATAATCGGTATGTTACGGCGTTTATTCGATGAACGTATTGTACAGGAAACCTAAGCATAAAGAGAAAGAGGCAAAGAAAAATACAGTTTAAAAGAAATTCCTTAAATTGAGATCTTATCAGTGCTTAAGTATCTAGCATAAAGCTGTCATTAAATCCCAGTTTAGAGATAGAATTGACTGCAATTAAAATTGCATCACTTCTGCACTTCATCGAAAACACTTCCTTTTGGCATTTGCTTTCTATGGATGTGTCATATAATTTATGGACACCTCTTTGACGTTTGCCAGGAAATTACAGCATAGAAAGAGAAATGTGAACAACTAAATTTGTTTAGACGCTTGTATATGACTAAGGTATTATTATATACAGTTCTTAGTTGACTATTAGAAAATATGCAATTAGTTTAAAACCAGTAGAAAAATATCAGTCGGGTGAACAGACTTAGACATACCCTCACCCTGTACAAAGCATCTTAGGTACTTATAGTACTGTAACGTAATGAAATCTTAGTTGTTCTGCGAACGAAACACATAACAACTATACGCAGGTAAATGCTGTTTGGATGCAAATGTAACGCGTTTGTAGGTTATCGCAAATATAGTATACTTGCGTCCCAATATATTTTGTTTGCTATGTAATATTATATGTTGGAAACACAATGATTAATATGTTTTAATATATATTTTTGGGACCCAAATATGGCTTTGTTTGTTGAAAACTGCTGAAAACAGAAACGAGAGAGACAAAAAAAACAAAAAATCAGCAGATCTTCTATTCATGAACACAATGCTTGCACGTAAGTATGTACATAGATATTTCAAACATATACATGGTTCCTGCATAATGTTACAGGGGCTTTTTTCAGCCTATAGATTATTTGGCCTTTACTTACACGCTGAAAAATCTGTCGTTTTTGTTGTTTGGATGCAAATATAACGTGCGTTTGGAGCTCTTCGCAAATATAATATACTTGTGTGAAAACACATTGCGTTTGCTATTCAATGTTACATGTTTGAGACACAATGATTAATAAGTTATAATACATGTATTTTCAACCCAAATATATCTGTGTTTGTGATACAAACACAGCTGTGTTTGTTGCATGATATATGCTCTCTCGAGAGCAAGAGAATAAAACAGGGACAACGAGAGACTCTATCCCGTAAGTGTGAATCGGTATTTTTGCATTATTCTCTCAGTCAGTGATTCATAAATACTCCCGAATGGTGTGTGTAAATTGAAAATTAAGTTTTCAGTCGTCAATGATTCATCGGACAGAGGATATCACAATCGCTTGATCAGTGAAGAAATAATAAACAAAGGCTCGGACGGTTAAATGATTTGTGATGTAGCTTTAGTTTTTGTGTATGTGTTTCGTATATATATATGTGTGCTACCAAAGTGAGAAACGATTTTGAGGAAAGAAACTGCAAAGGGCAACTACGTGAAGCCCTTTGCCTGTCCGAGCATTTACTGAAAAAATCGGAATGGCGGAGCATTTGTGAAATATAATATAAAAAACACAAGTAATTAATACATGCTTGGCTTGCATGAACTCGATTTGTATATCGGTATATTATTTGTGTACCAACGCATAGTCATAACCAACGCATAGCTGAAACCTTCTGAAAACAAAAACGTGAGAGACAACATTGAAAGGAGAATCAAAAGATTCTCATTTCATGAAAAAAACGTCTGTGAGTGTTCGAACTCACGGGCGATGTGTTAACCCCTTTTTGTTACACGGTACATTAGGAAATGTTACATTGGACAATAAAAAATGAGTAGTTTTAGTGCTGAAGGCCCTTTTGCAATTGTACTTTATTTTTTCTTACATCTGCTTTTACATTAGATGTAATATTGTTAAAATAAATAAAGCAATATTTAGCTCACTGAAATAATTGTTTTTGATTTGCCATCAACAGAGCGACGACGACCTGCTTGTTTGAATGCTGGCATACAACTGAATAAAAATCAATATTTAGCTCACTGAAATAATATTGTTTTCGTTTCGTTGTAAACAGAGAGACGACAATAAGTATTGAATAGTATAGAGAACTTATTGCACTCTTTTTCCGCTCTCATGTAGAGGGTCGGAGTAAAATAGCATAAACGAGTCTTATTCTCTTTATAGAATATTTCAATATAAATGCACCATTTCGTCAATGTTATTACATAATACAATACAGAAAGCATAAATGTTTCAAAAGGCATCAATGCTTCACACTAAAATTATGATTGGACCAAGTTATGACAAAAAGAGAGTAATACGTGTTGAATCATTAAACAAATGTCGCCAGTGCTGTTTTATACAATTCGTTCCATGAGTTCTTTATACTATTCAATACTCTTCAATCAATACCATCATACTTATTTTTAGCCAGAGATTATTGTTGTACAACAACAACGTATATGATGACAACGCTGTTTGTTGTTTGCATGTGTTCACTTTGATAGATTGCCCTACCCGTGCCTATAGATGTTAACACATCAAAAAAAAAAAATAAATAATGCATTCAATTGTTGTATTAATTATTTATGAAAGTGAATTTATATTGACAAAATTAATTATAATAAGTAATACAAATATATTGAATTCAAAGAATAAGTCGCGTAAGTATATGGAGGTTTGGGGGAAGCACGCGAATGCTGTCACGTAAGTATATTTATCTTTGGGATGAAGAACTAATATGTGTCCACGTAAAAGCATACATGTTTGTCAGTAAACATGCTACTGGGTGCATTTAGATACAAGTGTGTTTGGGACTTGTAAACATATGAATGTTTGGAGTGTACTTCAAACATATGCATGGCTCCTGCAGAATAAGTTTTGGGAGAATATGATACAGAGGCCGTTGGTTTGAACGTGTGGGTACATTTTGGTTAATTTATAAATGATTAATTTTGATTGATGATTGTTAAACCGGAAGTTTTATTAAAAACACGGTAAAAATCAGACTGATGTATTTTTTTTTAAAAAAATATTGTAGATGGAAATATTGCTTATTCCTAGTCAAATTTAATAAGCTCTAGATGAATAGTATTGTGGCGATGTTAAAATTGAATAATTCTATTCCTAACGCATTTCCATATTTTTCCATTAAAATATTTATTAGGTATGGAAAAATATATATTTTTCTATTAAAATATCTTTGCATTTTCGTTTTTTGTTCACATTTACTTGTACTACTTACTTGAAACACAATATGACTTAAATTCTCCTCATCTCTATCCAATGGCTGCAACAATTTCAATTTCTTGCCATTTAGCAGAAATATGGGGTTTCCTTTAGGAAAGACTAGATCCAAGGCAATTTCCGTAAAGGGATCACCAAATATGGGTAGTTCTGGCGGATTTGTTTGCTGATCAATATCTGAAATTAAAAAAAAGAAAAACAATCATTACTTCTCATGCATTTGAACTAATTTAACTTCTAATACATTAACGTTTTCATTGGAGGAAGGCGTAGATGCCGTTAATAAACGACATAATTGTCTAATAATTTCATAATTTGACTAATAATCTTAAAATGATAGCAAGAAGCAACAATTTGTATGGAAAACTTTGATCACATTGGTATCAACAAGCACGTCCAAGGATATTATCGTTCTCAAATTGGTTACTCGGTGATGAAATTAAGAGAATGGTATGAAATAGAGAGACAGTTGTTCGAGCCAGTTTATTAACAATAACAAAAATAGACTCGATCTTATTGTTCGATGCTGATCGTTGTCGCAAAACTATAGTAAAATATAATTGTAATATTCATATTTTAAAGTTTATAAAAAACTGTATCTGTAATTTAGTCATTATTAGTTTAATAATTTACCTCGTTTATTACACACTTTTCTCTCTTTAAAAATGATAAACATTTGCATTTAAATACATAATTTAACTTTGCTATAAGAATAGTTAGTACATACTAACAACTAGTCCAGAAACCCCAAACCCAATCTCAAGCGCAGAATACAGACACTACACTAGGCCCGTTTCGATAATGTGCATCCTTTTCTCCACTGTTGTAGCCAGAAGTAGCTGCTGCCATGGATACATGGTTATTTCTATCTACAAACTATGTACGTAACTGTGTTGTTCCTTGCGGTTTTTACGAATATTTTGTGATTTTATGGCTGGCCTTCCTTCTATAGCAATTTTGAGACTGGCCTATTGGTGGCGGTTGGTGTTGTAGTATTTAGAATGGAAAACAGATTTTATGATAATTTATGTTTGATTTGATATTTAAGATTTAATCATTAATGCACAATAAATTGTTTTGTGAAATCAGTATCTCACTAAAAAAATTAACAATAATATGATTTCGACTTAAACTAAATATTGGAGCAAATAACTTAATTTTGAGGTGAATAACAAAATGAAGAAGACAAAAAAGATTATTTTTTTTAGTTCTTATCAACACTTAGGGGATGTCCCATATAATTCGATGCATATTCCAGTATTTCGTCGGATTATTCAAGGCCGAGGAATGAGATCACTAATCTCCAAAGAACAATGACCGTGACAATACCTTTAGAGTTGTTATAACCAACCCATATTTCGACAGTATTCAAGCGAACCAATTGAGCCAGACACCGAAATGCCCCCAATTCAAAGTATCTCCAATTCTCACTTAAACTTGGTCAATTAGATCTACAGACGATCTGGAAGCTCAAACCCACATGTATAAGTTGTATTCAAGTTTAGGCCGTATGTTCAAAGTGTAGATGTTTACAAGATCAAATCGAGTGAAGCATTCCTTGTACTGCTTTAAAAAGAATGCTTCCTTCCATACACCATATATATGGTTAGGACAACGTATGCCCCCTTGTTTTGTACATGCCCATAATATCATTCCACTGTTTCTACACTGATGTATCTGATTCCCCTATATCTACACTTAGATTAGAAATTGGTGGCAGTGTCAAATGTATGGAGCGTTACTGATCAGAGTGCCGACGGCCACCACTGGAGCAATGCTTATTACATGTGGACGCGGATTCGACCACCTGCTCTGACCACTTCTCTGACCAGCTGACATTTCTTTCCACGACGGCCACCTCGCTTACTGATAGCGACACTATCTGCAAAAACTGGATGACGCACAGTTCACTGGTTGTGAGGAGCTCTCCTCAATTTCTTCATGGGATGTAGTGAGAAATCATTTTTGTTTGTTTGTGGGTCAGCAGACAACAATGGGCTTTACCCGAATTAACTCAATTTCTTTGACACGTCTCAGATAGTAATACCAGATCGTGGTTCCATGACGCGTTTTTTAACCATATTTTTCATAGAATCGAAAAAAATGTCACTGAAGTAGCACACATCCGACTACACCATATCCAATTGAAATTTGAAAAAAATCAATAGAAATTTAAAAATTATATTAGATATATAAAATACTTTATATCGATTGAAATTTGAAATTTCTATTTGGAATTTGAAATACAAGTTTCTACATTATTTGCGATTGAAATTTAAAAAATATCAATTTACTAGTAAAAAATGTCAATTGTAATTTGAAAATCAGATTTGAAATGTACAATAAATACACCAATTTAAAATAAAGCAATTTAAATTTAAAATCTAATTTTCAAATTTCAAGTGATCATTTATAGAAGGTGGAATGTTTTTAAAAACTAAATAAATTGAACTAAACGTAATATCTTTTTGTATATTATGGCTTTATTAAAAATAGCGAATATTCCCATTTATATGGAATAAGATTTCATTCATGTGACTGCCGCTGATGGCTCCGCAGAAGCTCTTCCTGTAAGTCCAATTTTCAAAGACTTTGATGACCGTTTCTGGTTCTATCTTATGAATGGCTCGGATGATATTAGCCTTAGGGAAGTGAATCGTTTCTGAATTATACGCCAGCATTGGTCTTTAAAGGCATACCACAAGAAAAAGTCTAAAACTGTCAAATCGAACCTCTGAGGCGGCCATTGACATCGATAAGACTGCTGATTACACGGTTACCGAACTTAGTACGCAAAAGATGAGGTGTGTGACAAGTTCATATTTTGCATTTCAGCCCATAAAAAGTCCTCACTCATGGTTTTGCAGCGATCGCCGTTGACTGAAATGATATTTCTAATAGCATTTTAGAAAAGAATGGGCCAATGATGACACTACTCAACAATCCAAAAACTGAAAACTGTCACTCTCTGTGGATGCATTGACTTCTCGACAATGATTCCGATCCTCAGATGTGGAAATTTAGATAGTTGACATAGCCGCCGAAATGAAAATGTGCCTCGCCAGGAAGGATGGTTTCTCGCCAAATTTCGATGTCCGATTGGAATTTCTGTAAGACCCAAACTGCGAAGTCGTAACGAAGTGGGTGCTTGTTTGACTTCAATTGCTGTGTCAATTGGACCTTGTAACGTGTAATCCGACAACTTTGTGCAAAATTCTCATCATGCTGGTGCGTGAAATGCCGAGTACTTGAGGTCGATGGCGAGTCGATGTTCTTGGATTGAGTTGCACACTTTCGGTGACAGAAGCCACATTATCGTCGATACGCACCGTATTATGATGGGAATCATGAGTGTTGTCCACTAGTAAGCCAGTGTCACGAACGTTATGCACAAACTTGCATACAGCACTTGCGCTGGGTGCTTCATTTGGTAGAAAATGATTTCCACAAACGCACAGTTGGGGTAATACAAGACTCACTTTGGAAATCAGTTTGCAATATTTCCTAACGTTGTTCAAGTGTAGAGCGCTTGATTTTGGTTCACGGTGGTTGATACTGGCTGATAGTGAATATTTCGAACAGATAAAATCTATCTTCAAGGGGCATCTATATTTGCTGCAAAAGTATATTTTAAAAAATGTTGTGGTAAATAAAAGTTTATTTACAAGAAAACACACGACTTTATGATAAACGTTTTTTTTTTGTAGGGGGAAACGTTACAACTCTTGTGATCAACGTTGATTTATACGTAGCAAATGAAAAATATTTTTGAGACAATTATGATTCTTCGAGTAGAAATATAAATAAATAAATAGTTTCCTACTACATACCAGAGCTTCTCACAATCAGTAACTGCACAAAAACCTAATGCATAAAACTTGTTTCCATATTCTAAATATGCAAAAAACTGTGATCTCCTCCGGCTGAGCTTAAACTGTAAGTAACAGACAGTCGGTATCTACACCTAATCAAGCACCGTTCAAATAGGGTTGCCACAAAACACAACCCAGGCAACAAGTCGCCAAAAAATGTGTAAGTCAATGTCAAAGGCTTGGGCCACACCAAACCGAACTAGACGAATGAAAAAATAATGAAAATTTACTGCACAAAGATCAACAAATAATTCTTGAAAACTCGACACTGACATTTGCATTTAACTGCGCAAGCGCATGCGCACGAGTATGACACAGGCAATTGCGCACACACACAAAGTGCGTTTAATAAGATTTGAAACAACAGACAAGTATTCGGTCTTATGGTTAGAAAGGGAATACATTCAACAAAAACAAGCAAGAAAGTATTTTAAGACCAAAACAAAATCATATTTTAACTTAAGCAGCAGCTGAAGCAACAACCGCAAATGCAGCCTTTAATGTAGAGAGGAGAAAGAAACAAATTTTAGCTTAAAAGACATTTTAAAGCGAAGAGAAGACATTGTCTAAAAAACAAGTCAGGAGGGCAAACTGGTGGTGACCAAAAGGAATAAACATAAATTTAAGTTTTCCTTTTATTTCCTCATGCTGCGTTGCAGAAATCAACTTTTTAGCTTATCACCAACCGACAAGACAACACGGCAAATCCTCAGATGATGGCCATTTTCAAGGAGGTCTTAAATGAAGAACGTGTGTCTTTCTGTGTAATTGTACTCGGTTCGGTTTGGTTTGGTCCGGTCTCTGTTTGTTGTTCTGACCAATTAATGGTAATTATTTTAAATTAGCATTTAAGCCATTTAAACCTAACCAAACCGCACTACACAACGTGTTCTATTCTTTCGAGCATTTCGTTAGTTAACGTCTCTACGGTCACCTTTGATTCCAGTGAGTTCTTTAGTCTTACCAAGTCTGTCATGGGCATGGACCACGTGTGTGTTTGTTTGCCGTTCTTTGTTGGAGTGGTTGTTATAGTGTTTGCTTTAATTTCCGGTTGAGATGTTAGGGGGTCTAATGTTACATATAACAACAGTGCTACACAATTCCAAAGCCATCATTTTCAACGTTAACATCAACATCATCATCAGCTTTAGACGCTGCCACAGCTACAGCTACAGCTGCAGCATCTCTAGTAACTACATATATTATATTGCTGTATTCGTCTTTGTTGTTTCTAGCATCATTCTCATAAATATCCTTTCGGCTGTAGTATATGGTTACTTGCTGATAGATGGCACAGTGTTTGGAAACGGTATGTATAGCGATGAAGTTCAAAAACTTCTAAACGATCGTTTGATGACGTGAATTTAAATCCTGCTTGTGACTGTTGAACATTTTATATTAAAAAAATATAACTTCCAAGCTAAATTATTCTTTCTAGTTCTAAAGACAAAAACGTCATAAAGCGGGACTACTCTGTAAAAAGCGGGATTGAAATCCAAGGCGGGATAAGACGTCGGAGAGCGGGATAATCCCGCCAAAAACGGGATGGTTGGTCAGGTTATATCAGTCAACAGTGACGGCGGCACTATCACGAAATTAGCCACGAACCAAAAATATGGTCCCCCCACGAAGTGATTGCGGAGAACTTCTTATAAACGGTGAGCTATACGCTTTCTAGATTTACACTGTGGTATACAGTTTTACACCTATTCCGAACGGTATTTTGTGAAGCCCTTGCCTTGCTAAATAGTAGATAGTGCTAACGCACAGTGGTTCGGAATCAAATTTCCATCGGTCAAAAATCAATATCTGGTCATATAGTAAACATTTTTAAGTTCTGTGGAAACCCGATTGTAGGCAAATACTCAAGGATTATCGCGATATATCAGCATTGAAATTCGCACAGTGGGGTACATTTCAGATAAAATTCCAAAGTTGACTACTTTCTGTGTTTTTTTCGATATCATGTGGATTTTTTTCGATAAATTGTGAATGTTTCTTTTTATGTTTTTTTTTTTAACATATTTTGAAGTAATTTTTCATGAAGCGCATAAAAAGTTAAAATTTTTAAAATCGAAAAAATTTTATATTTTTTTTCGAATATCTTGAATTGTATCTCATTCAGTTTTAGGGATTGGTACTTAATTTTTCTTTATTAACAAGAGCGATTATGTGGCTTTAATATGACAGCTAAGTTTTGTTTATACCATATACAATTTCTTTAAATGTTTAATTTTTTCACATTGTTATTGTTGTATTTTCAAATGACAAGGAAACATTTTTGTTTTTTAATTCATTTAATTTTTAATTAATAATTGTGTTTATCTTCCTGGATATGCTACCCAAATGGGTGGCGAAATATTGAAGAATAAAATAATTTCAAATAGACCTAACGCTCGAACATTTTAATTTTGAATATTTCAAAAATATAATTTTTGAAAAAACTTTCACTTTGGACATTCATAACTTCTTTTCTTCAAAAGGTTTCAATGAATATGATACACAGCTGGAAAGGCTTATCTGTTCCCCCATTTTGCCACCGTCCGATTGAACGCATAGAGGATTATTAAAGTCTGATCTGATAATTAAATGTCTGACTTTATAGTGCCTAGACGTGATATTTTTCTCACCAACTTCAAAAAGTATGTATGCATGTAAAAAGGTTATACAATTCTCTATATTATTTTGGTATTTTTTTTAGACTAATCGGAGTTCATTTGCCGGAGTTATGTCCCAAACATCCTTTACAATACATCATTTAACATACAAATCGAATTACTGCCGTTGAATTGAATACAGGTGGTACTGAAAACATTGGCAGTTTTCTAATGTTTTTATACCTGAATGCTAATACAATTTGCCTCAATTGTATGGTCACTGAGATGAATTTTATTGGCGTTCAGGTGTAAAAAACTTATAATAATGACAATGTTTGCTTTTTGAGGAATTTCAGTATGCAATTCAACGGCTGTAATTCGATTTAAATGCTAAAACTTGTGTTGTAAGGGATGTTTGGGAAATCGATTCTGAACCATTGTGCGCCGTCAATAAGCGAGGTGACCACGGTCGAAAGAAATGTAAGGTGGTCAGAGCAGGGATCGAACCCGTGTTCTCATATATAAGAGCCCAGCACATCGCAATGGCACCACCGGTCCGGTGTAAAACTCTAGGTCCCAATCATTGAGTATAACATAAGCAAGCGCACTCTTTCACTGTTACACTGTTTTTGAGAAGATCGCTCCTCTCCGTTTGTGGGATATAACGGGAAAACTTTTTTTGCTGTTTTTTAATAAACTCCTTGCTGAAACAGTCTCCAACCTCAACAAATTCTTTTATTTAAAAGAGATTAAAAGAATTGGAAAAAATCACATGAGGTGTCAGGGGACACCCGGTTGGAACGAA
The DNA here is from genome assembly GCA_963931995.1 of Phaonia tiefii. Lineage (NCBI taxonomy): Eukaryota > Metazoa > Arthropoda > Insecta > Diptera > Muscidae > Phaonia > Phaonia tiefii. The sequence goes on along the minus strand of OZ008367.1, from coordinate 88,780,443 downwards.
GTTTCTTTCGCTATATATTACACAGTGGTACAAAAAAGAATGAAGTATAACTTCCCGGGAAGTGATACTATTTTTCTGATAGGTATTGTCGAGTACAACAAGAATCCGTATTTGAAATTTGCCAGTCACATCAGAATTTTGAGATACGGGTAAAAAAACCGGTGTTTCGTACCTCTATGCACTTATAAGTGAGTAACTTACTTGATTATTAACCGATTTGGAAAGAAGAAACTAGTACCTTTAAATTGGTATATATATTTTTATGGTTGGCTTAAAAGCTCTTTGTGTATTTCTGCACCAAACACATTGTTTCCACACTTTTTTCGACATTTTTCAACTTTGGCGATATTTTTACGCATTATGTTTAGCAATATGTCAAAAAAAGTGGTTTTTCCAATTTAAAGATATACATATGTACCAAATTATATGTACTGATTTGGGGATACATTCGGCTATCTGAAATGCTCATTAGGGTGGCCCTCAATTACATGATATGTGAATTATAGGGTGTTCTTGTTGTCATTGATTTTTCAACTGATTACGAATTTTTTCCTGTAATTTTATTAATATCCGAAACACTGGAATTTTTTAATTTTTTACAATAAACTGGGTTAGTAGCCTTTCATTTAAGATGTATATTTCATTCGTACACTGAGAGAAAACAAATTATTATAATAATAAGTGGTAAAGGTAGATTTACGACTTTTTCATTTAAAATGGCACAAAAACGGCTAAAGATTTTTGGCCAAAATTTTCTATTTCTCGTTTAGAACTTGAAAATCTTAAATTCTACAAAGGCGCTTCGCAGTACAATGTTTCGTTTGGAAAAAAAATTGAAAAAACTTCAAGAAAAATGGAAAAAATCCAAAATTTTTAGCTTTTTTACCTTCCTCAACTCATAACGTCCAAACTAAGCTTTGTGACGTGAAGCGCCTTGGTGGAATTTTAGATTTTAAGGTTCTAAACGAGAAATAGAAAATTTTGGCCAAAAATCTTTAGCCGTTTTTGTGCCATTTTAAATGAAAAAGTCGTAAATCTACCTTTACCACTTATTATTATAATAATTTTTTTTCTCTCAGTGTACGAATGAAATATTCATCTTAAATGAAAGGCTACTAACCCAGTTTATTGTAAAAAATTAAAAAATTCCAGTTTTTTTTTTTAATTTAATTTTTTAATTTTTAAGCCCACGAAAATGGTTAAACTGTGTTATATTTTGAAATACAACTAATTTTTAAAAAAAACTCGTGGAATAAATATTGTTTCTGAGTCCCCAAAGATTCATATTCAACAATAAAAAAGTTATTTTTCGCAAAAAGTCGTTTTTGACATATTGCTAATTATGTTATAAAGGAACCGTAAAATTTTATTTTATTCAAAAAGTATATTTATTTGTGAGTAAAACGCAACTTTGTTTAAAAAAATCCGTTAAAAATTGACTGAGTTTTTCAACAATTTATCAAACCTAAATTTTTGCAAAAATAAAACTTTTAGCTATTTCAGTCAAAAAAAAAAAAATGTCAGTCAAAAATTACAATACCTATCAGAAAAATATTATCCCTTCCCGCGAATTTTTTTTGTCGCACCGTGTTATGTACTATTTAGTTCCAACACGCCTAAGGCGCCCGTTGAAAAATAAGATAATTTAAATGGATCTTTAAGAAAAGATACTTTTTTTTAAAAAAGAGACGTACTTCTTTTATGAAACGCTAATAGTTTTTTTTACGAAAAGGTACTATTTTTAAGAAGTAGTAGTTTCTGTAAGACAAAGTCATAAGTGTATGATTTTTTTTACAAAACTACTTTTTAAGAACATGTAATTTTTAAAGAAGTGGTACTCTTTTTAGGAAAGGGTTATTTTTTTTAAGAAAATGTACTTTATTTTCAATGTATTGAAATGTACTTATTATCTCAAGAAAAGAAAAGGTATTATATTATTTTTAAGCATAGGTACTTTTAGGAAAAGGAATTTTTGTAAGAAAAGGTATTTTTTTAGAGAAGGTATTTTTTTAAAGAAAAGGTTTTTTTTTATGATTTTTTTTAGAATTGGTTCTTTTTTTAAGAGTTAAAGAAAAGTTATTTTGTTTCACAAAAAAGGAACCCTTTGAAGAAAATTTAGTTTTTTAAGAAAATGCAATTTGTTGTAAGAAAATGTACTTTTTTAAGAAATGGTACTTATTTAAAAAACAACAATACTTTTTTAAGAAACGGTACTTTTTGCAAGAAAATTTACTTTTTTAAGCAAAGGTACTTCTTTAAGATAAGGATTTTTTTTTAAGAAAAGGTGCTTTGTCTGAGAATATGAATAGGTATTTTTTTTGGAGAAATTTAACTTTTTTTTTAACAAAAGGCGCTTATTTAAGAAAATAGTATTTTTTAAACTTCTTTCACTTTGGCTTTTCTAAATTTACTTTTTATTGGATTCAAAACTACAATATATACTAAATATTGGTTAGAGGCTCCACCTAGAAAGCTTCCCATTAAACAAGAAATTTTCCAACATATGTTAGTCTAGACACAAACCAAAGCAAAAGTACCCAATATAGTTGATAATACTGAGTTGTAGCATAATAGTGGTAACAAAAGTTGTTTAATTTTTTTCATTTAGCCCCCATCCCGCAACGTATCATTGGAACTTCGTTCCAATTGTTTGACGATAAAATTTTGAGCTAAAGGAAAGTTATGTTAGGAAGTTATATTCACCGAATTTTTTTTCTGCCCTCATACATACGTGTAAGTTGGAAACCTATTTAGCGATGATGAAGTGGTGAATGCTAGGTAATTTACATAAACCTCCTCTGGATGACTCTGAACTGTTGCGTTTACTTTGCCACTAATCAAACCGCACAGCTCTCACATCCTTGGTTAACTAAAGTGATTTGTTGGAAAACTTCAGCCGCCTCAATGAACGATATTCTGTTATAGTTGAAAGGAGTTTGTGAGGACCCTATCTACCTCCCAACCACCATGGAGCATGAGATGAAACTTTCTATTTTGGGTTCATATGTTACACCCGTTGATGGCTTCAGACGCAAAAGTTTAATTGAACTGATTGTTCTTATATGTGTATATATTGTTTATTAATGCGTTTCTCTTGCAGCCATGTGGAAGTGCTGAAGGCGTTTACATTTTCTGTACAAAGTAATGATTTTCCTCTTCTTCATCGTTGGACTTCTCATCTTGGGTTGTAAAGCTGGCACTGATATGGTGGTTGATGATGCTATTTTGGTTTCCTTTAATAAAATCGTTTGTCTTATATCTTGAATGTAATACTCATACTGATGTGTTGGCCATTCATTTTGGCGTCTGGACGCAAAGGGCATAGAATGTTCCTTGTGCCATATCAAATGCCACATGTTGTATGCATGTGTTGTGTTGCAGTTGTCGTTTGTTCTTGTTGCTGAAATCCTTTTGCAGTTGAGAAATTTATTACTTTATTATTGAAAATGTAATTGGATTTGTTCTATTGCAAATGTGAGTTATAATAAAATGCAAGAATATTAATGATGCGATTGGAGTGTTGAATTGCAAGGGAAATGAAATTACAAATAGGTATTCAACTCAATTTTGTAAAAAACAATTGAAAGTTTGCAAGGAAATTTGTAAAACACTCGTACGTGAAAAATGTGGGAGATAGTTTACAATTATTTGGAAAAACTAAAATGTTTTTAATTAGAAGTGGAAGATTTGTTTGTGAGCTTTGAGTTCTAGAGCAACATTTTGTATTAATGAAAATTAAACGATTTTGTGGAATCTGAAAAGTAGGGTTACCACAAAAATTCTATATGTTCAGATTAATAAATCGCATTGCCAATCCTTTACGTTTTGCTACAAATAACATTTCAATACATTATTTATGAGATATATCATCTACTCCTTTTTGGTCCAATGCAATACCAAGGATTTAAATCTCAATATAATTTATATGAAGACAACATTTAAGATTTATAACACTACAGATTTGATCAGCAGCATGCACAACACACATGTTCGTGAAGAATACAATAAAAAATAGAATACAATATCAATGACGTCGTCAACGTTGCAAAAGATCCTCCTCATTCATAAACACCAATGTTATACATTGATTTATTGGATGTGGCATGCAATAGGAACGATGACGACAATACAACAATGCAAGTGTTAAAAATCAGTTGCAACAGATTACAAAAAAGCAACATAATCCTGTCAGGGAAAATGAAGAACAAAATAAAGAACTAAATTCTAAAATGCCATGAAAAGAAGTCGATGAAAAATAAAAAAAAAATCAACAAATAAAAATGACCAAGTCAAATATAGAAGAAAAACGTTGTATTTTGTTTCTCAACTAAGCCATTACTCAAGTATTCACCTGGCTGCCTTCAAGCCGGGCAGCATAGTTTCCACAAAAATCGTTATACATATTTCATTCGATTCCCATGCATTTCGAAATCGTTGGTCGCACAATAAACCGGCAGTGTCCAGACGAATGGGCACTTAGTGTTTGAGCTTCCTTTCGAAGCGAAGAAGGTTTTACAACACTTTGATTGTGTTCTCCCTTTTGGTGATGATGATACTGATTTTTCATCGTCGTCTGTGATTTACAACTTTATTACGTCGGGTTTTAATGAAAAGTGATGGTCAAGGTATTTTTTTTCTTTCATTAAAAGTGACTGCTCATTTTCGGTTTCATTTAGCTTTGGATTATTATTAATGACTTTTGACTGAGTAACCTAAAGTAGTGGATCTAATTGCATTTTAATGTTATTTTGATTGGAAGGATAAAGGGGAATGTGGTATTTATGAACGTAACTGATTGTTGTAAGAATTTTATAAATATTTTACTAATCTTGCTAATTTTTTTTATAAAAATGTGATAACGTCAAATACTTAATATAATAACGTAAGTGAGCTTGGTATGCCTGACAAGCTGATATAAATTGGCCAGAACCCCATATTATCACGTGATACTGAATGTATTTTGGGATGATATACTGAACGTTCTTATCTAGATGATATTCTGAAAGACGGCCTTTCCTATTTCCTTATTTAGATAAAGCAGTGAGCGGCAACACTAGCTGAACAATTACCGTCCAGCAACATATTGCAGGAGCCATATAAATGTTTGTAAGCATGTCTTTCTGTCTGTCACGTTTTTTTTTCAGCAGTTTTCAACAAACAAAGCCACATACATATATTAGAACGTATTCAAAAATTAAATTGTTGGAGTATTTTAATTAATTTTATTCTTCGATATTTCGCTACCCTTTGGGTAGCATCGCCAGGAAGAATAAAATTAATTAAAAATACGACCAAACTATCGAACAATTTAATTTTCGTATACAATACGAAAGGTCGGATAAATCATCACTTATATTAGAACATATTAATTATAGTGTCACAAACATGTTATGTTGAATACCAAACACTATGTGTTAGGATACAATTTGCGACAAGTCACAAACACGTTATATTTGCATCCAAACAACAGAAAAGACAAATTTTCAACGTGTAGGAAATACCATTGAGCGATCTCTTCAACGGCATTTTTAGGCCAATAGAGGGCGGATCAATAAGTCCGTGACTTTTTGAATGAAACATAGTTTCTTTTGCAAAAAGAAAATTATTTTCCAACATAATCTCCTTTTAGCTCAATACACTTAGTCCAACGTTTCTCCAATTTTTGTAACCCTTCCAAAAAATAGGATTTTTCGAGGTCCACAAAATAGGATTTTGTTTGATCAATAATTTCATCGTTGGAGCTAAATTTCTTTCCACCGAGTCATTTCTTTAGGTTTGGAAATAGTCACTCAGGACTAAATCCGGAGAATATGGCGAATGAGGTACAAATTCGTAGTCCAATTCATGAAATTTTTCCATTGAGACTACACTCGTGCGCACCCATGTGTTTATGGTTAATTGAGAGCAAACGCGGCACCCATCTTGGAGACAGTTTTCTTAAACCCAACTGATCATTTAACATGGAAATGCCTATGGCATCAACAATCTCACACATCGTGGATTTTTTTTCGATATTTTCCGGTGTGTTGACCTGAATTCGCCGTCCATTGTACTTGTGCGACCACAACCAAAGTCAGTAAACCACTTTTTTTTACCATTGAAATCGATGGTGCAGAGTCGCCATAGTATTTATCAAGCTTTTCCTTGGTTTGATTGACTGCTTTTTTCGCAAAAAATAAGAACTCGGAATTCACTTTTTTCCATTTTTAAGAGAATGCATGAGGTTGTATGTTTTGAGCAGCTGTTAAACGCAAAGTAAATGACGGAACTTGCTCAAAAGTTGACAGTAGTCTACTAACAGGTGATACTTGATGTGAGCAGTGTTGCAGTTTATATAACTACGAGGGAAGTTCAAAAAGTCACGGACTTATTGATCCATCCGTAACGAGAAAAGTAATCGCTTCGAAGTCCTCATTAAGATTACAATGAGAAAGGCTTCTGAACATAATAAATGATAGATCACAGCAGTACGGGTTACTGTAGATTTATCAAGTGTCGCAGAAATAATCAGTGGACTTACTAATAAATGAGGACAACAGGTTTAATATCTGTAATCGAAGAACTGAAATGAAATGTTAAGTTTAGCAATTGACGTAGACATTCTAAGGTAAATAATTTGGCTTAATTAATGATAAAAAAAGATCAAGAATAAATTGCAGACGTTGGTGATATAATGGTAAGCGCAATGCGGGTTCGATCCCTGTTCTTTTAACGACGTACAGTGTTTCACAATCGATTTCCATCTGCCAAAGTTCAATATCAATATCTTTTGATCTGGATATTTTTAAATTCTGTTAAAACCCGATTGTAGGCAAAGCGGCAAGGAACATTCGGAAATATAAAAATTAAAAATCCGATAACGGGTATATTTTAGAAAATTTCCTAACCTTGATTACTTTTCTTATTTTTCAATTTAAAAGAAAATAAAAAAATCTGTTTTTTTTCTTTCTATGTTTTTTAAACTGATTGGGACCTACAGTTTTACACCGATTCCGACTGGTATTTTCAGAAGCTTTTTCATGGCTATATACTCGATAGTGTCGCCATTACTATGCGAGGTGAACCCGGGATCTCATGTACAAGAGGCGCGCTCACTAACCATTGCACCACCGACGGTCAGTTAGTGAATCAGTTTGTGAAAACTGGAAAGCACACAGCTCAGTGATTGTGAGAAGCTCTCCCCTGTCCCTTCATGGGATGTTATGGGAAACCATTTATTTTTTTTATGTTTTTTAAACATATTTTGCCGAGATGGGTCATAATGCTTACAGCAAATTTGAAATTTTTCCCACTATAGATATTTGCTTTTTTGGATATTGAAAATTGAACAAAATTTATTTGTTTTTTGGACTTTATTGAACTGAATCTTAGACAGATTTGGAGATGTTGCACTCAAATTTCCTTTAATAGAAGGAGTAGATTCTTAGCATTCACGCGACAACTAAGTTTTGTTTAGCTATATATATATCTGGAGTCCGTAGTTTCGGTCTAAAGAGAGTATAGGCGCACCTTTGACGGAAATCCTCTGAGCTGATGGACCATAATGAGACTTGTCAACAATTCTGCCGAGCATTGGACAGTCAACAGAAGACCTTACCATCGAAACCCTTCAGTTTGGTCGGAGGAAACAATCGCTGCTGTAGCTGCTGCCATACAAAACAATCCAAGAATTTCGACAAGAAGCTTATCTGCTCAAATGGATATAAGCAGACAGTCATTGCAGTCAATTATACACAAAGATTTGGACATATTCCCATATAAAATTCAAATGGCCAACACACTGAGGACAACAGACTCCCGATTGGCTTGGAATTTTGCCAGAAGATGGAAGATGATAGTGGAAGATGACGGAAACATGTTGAACTGGCAACATAAACAAACAAAATTGTCGAATATGAAGTGATTACAACCCACAGATACTCCATGAAAAGGAATTGCATCCACTTCGTGTCACTGTGTGGTGTGCAGTTTCATCACGCTGCATTGTCGGGCCCTACTTCTTCGAAGAAAACGGTCACACCGTTACGGTTACTGGAGATCTTTACTTGAGCACGTTGAGAGAGTTTTTCTATCCAGAATTACGCTGAATGAGAATTTCTTTCAACTCTGTGTGGTTTCAGCAAGATGGTGCAACTCCGCACGTAGCCCGGCCTGTTATGACAGAATTGCGACGAAAATTTCCCAATAAGCTGATATCCAGAAACTCCACATACTGTTGGCACCCCAAGCGGCTGGACTTTACAGCACCTGACTTTTTCTTGTGGGGTTATTGCAAACAGGAAGTCTACAAAGCAAAACCAACAAATTTGAATGGACTAAAGCAATCCATTCGAGAAACAATTGCGACTCTTCCTGTCTCAACTCTCCAAGCAGTAATGAATAACTTTTTGTTATGATTCAAACTCCGTTATTTTTAAAACTAGTTAAGCAATATTTAATAAAATTGAATGAGCTTTAACATGAAGAAAAGAAAAATGAATTCCATACCCTGAAAAAAAGTTATTTGAGTTTCTTAATGTATCGAAGTTCCTTTCGCTATATATTATGTACTAGTTTGTTCTAACACGCCTAAGGCGCCCATTGAAAAATACGATAATTTAAATGGATCTTTAAAAAAGGATACTTTTTGTAAAATGATAAACTGTTTTTAAGAACATTTTTTTATAGAAGGTATTTTTTTTTAAATAATAGTATAAGTTTAGGTCCTTTGTGTAAGAATATGTATTATATTTTCCCGAAAAAGTCATTTTTTAAAGAGAGGCACTTATTTTATTAAAAGCTAATGTTTTTTTACGAAAAGGTGCTATGTTTAATAAGAAGTAAAGAAGTACTTTTTAAGAACACATACTTTTTAAAGAAGTGGTACTCTTTTTCGGCAAAGGTTATTTTTTTAAGAAAATTTACTTATTTTCATAAAGGCTACTAATCGCAAGAAAATAAAAGAAAAGGTATTATTTTATTTTTAAAAAAAGGTACTTTAAAATTATGGAATTTTTGTAGGAAAAGGTATTTTTTAAAGAGAATGTATTTTTTTGGAAGAAATGGTTTTTTTTAAGAAATGGGACTTTTCTTTAGACTTGGCCCTTTTTTCAAAAATAGGTACATTTTTAAGAGGTACTCTTTAAAGAAAAAAAAGGTACTCTTTAAAGAACATGTAGTTTTTTAAGAAAAGGGAATTTGTTGTAAGAAAATTTACTTTTTTAAGAAAAGTAACTTATTTAAAAAAATTGCTTTTTTAAGAAAAGGTCTATTTTAAGAAAATTAATTTTTTTAAGCGAAACTAGTTCTTTCGGATTAGGTATTATTTTTAAGAAAATATACTTTGCTTAAGAAAATCTGTAGGCACTTAATGAAGAAAATGTTCTTTTTAAACTTCCTTCACTTTGGCTTTTCAAAATTTCCTTTTTATTGGGTTCAAAACTACTTTACATACAAAATATTGGTTATAGCCTCCACCTAGAAAACTTTCTATTAAACAAGAAATTTCCCAATATATGTGAGACATCTAGTTAATTTCTTTCTCTATTATCCAAGCTGTTAGCCTAGACTCTAACCAAATCAAAATTACCCGATTTAGTTGATAATACTGGTTTATAACATAATAGTGTTAAAATAAGCTTGTTAAATTTATCTTCATTTAGATAAGGAACTTCGTTCCAAAAAATCAATGAGTGTTCGAACTCAAGGGCGATGTGTTAACATGTTTTGTTACACGGTACCTGTTCGATTTCTATGAACACATTAGTAAATGTAACATTGGAAAATAAAAAAAGAATAGTTTTTGTGCTGAAGGCTGTTTTGCTATTGCACTTTCTTTTTTCTTACATCTGCTTTAATATTAAATAAATAAAGCAATATTTAGCTCACTAAATAATTGTTTGGCGACAAAAAGTATAGAATAGTATAGATAACTTATTGCACTCTGTTTCCGCTCTCATGTAGAGAGTCTGAGTAAAAGAGCTTAAACGAGTCTTATTATCTTTATAGAATATTTCAATATAAATGCACCATGTCGACGATGTAATTGTTTTTGTTTTGTCATAAACAGAGCGACGACAAAAAGTATTTAATAGTATAGAGAACTTATTGCACTCTTTTTCCGCTCTCATGTAGAGAGTCTGAATTAAAGAGCATAAACGAGCCTTATTCTCTTTATAGAATATATCAATATAAATGCACCATTTCGATAATGTAGTTACATAAAACAATACAAAAAGCATAAATGTTTCAAAAGGCATCAATATTTCACATCAATATTATGAACGGACCAAGTTATGACCAAAAGAGAATCATTCGCCAGGTGTCGCCAGTGCATTTGAGTCACACAATTCGTTCCACCAGTTCTCTATACTATTCAATACTCTTTGGCAACGACGACCTGCTTGTTTGTTCGCTGCCGCTACAGCGATACCATCATACTTATTTGCAGGCAGAGGCTATAGTTGTACAACAACCACGTTTGTGATGCTAACGCCGTATGTTGCTTGCATGTGTTCACTTTGGTAGATTGCCCTACCGTGCCTAGACATGTTAACACATCAAAAAAACACACCGAAACGGATTCGAATAAGAGGAACCTTACGACTTCGAGGCGAATTCGAAAAATAAGAAAAAATTATCCACTTTTTCGAGAGAATTTCATACGCAAACGGATTCGTTATATTTCCGTAACTGATTTCCGTTACGGACAAAATGTACGAAGAAGCAAGTCCGTTTTGAATTCGAAACGGATTCATATGGCACACTGGTAACGTAAATGAAAGGGTTGAATGAAATAGCGGTTTGCGAACAATTTCTGTCGTTAGACAGTTACAGTTGAGCTTTGAAACTCATTACGAATCTTTCATTGACCTTATGCTAGAATTTCTTTAATGAAATTAATTTACCATTTCCCGGTGCGTTATGCGTTAATTGATTATTTTTTTTAATTTAATAAAAACAATACTTTGAAAAAATTAATTTAAATGTCTATTCTCACACACATGATACAATATGTTGATCTGTATCCCATAGCGAAGAAATTACCTGCAGTCACAAACATCTGCATCCAACATTTGCGAGTCATTACAATGATTGTTTGAGAGGGCATTCTTGAGAACCCTTAATGAATTTTAATGTGAGTCATCATTTTATATCCGTTTCTTTAATGAATTTTTCTGATATTTTCTTGTTTCTCTGGCGTTTTACTGGAGATTTTGTGGTTATACTTTTTGTATTGTTGACTGTAGTCAAATATTTGCTTAGTAATGAAGTTTATTTAAAGCTTTGCAACATTTTATCTTAATTTTTCACAAACACGCTACTACCTCATATGCTGTAAATGAGACAAAAGTTGGGTTCTGTATGGCTCGTTTTTTTTGCTTCGTACCTAAGATGTTTGTGTCTTAAGTCTTTCGTTTCGTATGGACGCTCATGTGTTCCAAGCGAATAAAAAGTGAATGAAAAACATATCTTTTCAGACAGTAGTGTTTGTCAGTAGTTAGGTATTAAAGTTTTGGCCGTAGGCAATTTTTTCTTTTCCTATGGAGGTGGGGTGAGGAAGACACCAAGCCATTATCATCATTGCCACAACCACCATCGCTGTCATCATCATCATCATCAACGGGAGTAGCATTATTCGCAGCAATCCCCATCACCATCATCATCATTATTCTCATTATATAATCTTCGTTTTCCTTTCTTACGTTTTAGTTCAGCATTTATTACACTTTTGCTTGCATTGATGCTTTCGTTGATTTCTGGGTCTTAGTACAGACTAACAGCCCGAGTTGTTATTAGACTTTCATTAAAATCATAAATTCAAGTTCAAATTTTATATTCTATGTAGAGCTGCAATGTCTCGTTACACGGTCTGCTTTATGTAATTTTCCCTTAAAACATTTGATTTCGTTGCATTATACTACTTCTCCTTTGAACGAGAGCTAGTGAGATGATAGCAAGTTTAGCTTTAGTCTTAAGCCATATATGTTTATGTATGATGTATCCGTATTACGTGGTAATTCCTTTGGAAACCATTATAAATGTTCAAAGTAATTTGAAATTGTTTATGTAACATTGTAATTTTTGAAGTAAAGATTTTCGAATGGGCTGTGTTCAAACGCGAAGGAAGGAAGATGGCAAACAGTGTTGTATGGTAAAAAAGATAATCTGAGGTAATGATGCTAAACCAATTTCAATGACGTTGTATGTAGTGGTATTCTAAAGCAGGAAGGAGTCTGGTGAATAAGGTGGTTTAAGATAATACACCTCAAGTGTTTGAAGATTTTTTTTCATCAATTTATTGGAAACACCCATATTCTAAAGTCCATAATTTTAATAGTTTGTGTATTAGGGCGAGTCAATTTGTTTGTGACAAACATAAATAAAATTGTCAGTCGGTTTGGCGCGAAACGAAATGTACGTTGAGATTTGAGAAGTTTTAGAAAGAAACCTCATGCGAAATATCAGAAAAGAGCCTTAAAATTTTTATAAAAATTTCCCTGTGTTCCACAAATACGTCTAGTTTTTATTCCTCTATGCAAAATTTATATTTTTAAAATATCAATATCGTTTTTAAATTATGTCGGTTAAAAAATATAGGCAAATATTTATACACAATATTAATTTGAATGCCAGTAAAACAATATCTAGTTTGAGCTAACTAACAGTTATAATTTTTAAATTTTATACAAACTGACAGCTAAAAATGGCTTTAATTGTACGATAACTGGTGATGGTGATAATGGGGGTTAAATTATGAAATCTTTCATAATTTGGTAAACAATTTTCAAAAACATAGTTTTGTTTTATAAAGGTTATTATTTTTAATAGCACTCAGTTGGATATTTCCTAAAGGCATCATCAGTAACTAAGAAGTGACATGTCAGATTCCCTGCTGACTTTCCATTCCGATTCCAAACAAACAACTTTATGACACTCCCTAACATTTTCATAGAAGTAGCTAAATATCATGAGGAAACAGTCGCAGTTTTTCGATAGTGGTGATCTTTACATACATATTTAGGTGACCTAAAACAACACAGAATGGGTATGACATGTTTCTCCAACCGGCTTAATTTGTAGTTTTTCTTCTCCAGTTAGTAACTACAACCTCTCGCAGGCAATCTTCCATCTGGTCTTTCCAGCGAAGTCTTGGTCATCCTATTTATCGATGACCTTCGAGTACGTCTTCCAATACATTTCGGTCTAGCTCATTCTGATCCATTCTAACGGGATAGCCTAGACAGCATTAAAGCGCTACTTTGGTATAACTACTTTGGTATAACTTTCGATAACTACGCCAATGCTGGGATACAGATTATACAGCTCGTGGTTCATCTGTCGTCGATACTTGCCGTTTTCAATTATAGGACTATATATTTTTCTGAGTATTTTTCTCTCCAACGCTCCCAATGATGTTTCATCACCAAGCGATATCACCCAGGATTCTGCGCCATAAACCAAGGCAGGTTCTCTGAAAGTCTCATATAGTTGGACCTTTGTTTCTCTAGAGAGGGTCTTATCTTTGAAGTGCTTACTTACCTGTTTGCAAGTACAAATTTCAGTTTGATTTCTAGGCTGGCATTGTTGCTTCTGTTTAAGGCAGATTCGTGGTAAATGAATTCGTCTACTACCTCGAAATTTTAACGATTTTCAACGTTCACCATTTCAATCAATTGGGTGGATGTTCTGCTTTTCGAAATCATTAATTTTGTCTTGTCCTGATTGACCGTCAATTACACTTTTGCTGATTCATTGTCAATTATCGAAAATTCTGCAGTAACTTCGCTTATTTCGCCCAATGATGTCTAAATCATCAGCATACACGAGCAGCATGTGAATTTTGCTGCAAAATTTTATAGTTTTGTGCGTGTTGACTGCATCTGTTTGCACAATAACCTCTATTAAAATGTTGAAGAGATCGCACGATAGGGTATTGGTCTGCCTGAGACCTCGCCTCGTAATATGGAGTTCGGTGATATCTTTACCAATCTTTACTGAGGATTTCGTGTAGGTCAGTGTCATTCTACAAAGGCGTGTAAGCCTAGCAGGAATAACAAACTCAAACACAGGTCGGTACAGTTTTCCCCGTATCAGGCTATCGAAGGCAGCATTATACTGTAGAAAGTGGTGGTAGGTGTCGATTTGATTTCGGTGGGGTCGATAGTTGACTTTCAAGGTATAAAGCCACTCTGATAAGGGTCCGATTAGGTCTGCAACAAACTCCTTTAGTCTTTCGCATATTACGTTCGAAAGGACCTTGTATGATAAAGGCTAATTCTAGGATAGTTGGTGCATAAACTCGGATTGCCTTTTTTGAAACCAGGTTACAGTATGCCAAGACTCCCATCGGCGGGCATGCATTCGTCTGGCAAGAGTTTGCACATGAGGTAATGCATGAACCCTACCTACTCATAGGCGCCAGCCTTAAACAGTTCAGCCGGTAGTTCATCAGCATCTACGGCTTTGTTGTTCTAAAGCCGAGAAAGTCCAGTTAAAATTTCGCTTGGCTTGGAGGGGGAACCGACACCATCGACATCTATGTGATCAACACCCTCATCTATATAGAGGTCTCCTGGTACAAGTAAAACTGAGAAGTGATATCTTCATATTCCCAACATACTCAGCAAATCTACGTCAAGATTCCCGTCCTTATCTCTACAAAAGTGGGGCCGTTGGTTTGACTTTGTGGTGATCACTTTATGAAAAGTACACCAGACGTCCTTAGGTAACCATTCATCAGTGGGCCAGCTGGTAAACACATCTTTGAATGTGGGGATCATGTGCCATTGTTTAGTCACTTTTTTTATTAAAACATTTTTATACATATGCATGTATTTGATAACTAAATAAAATCTGAAAGAACATGGGAAAAGTGGTCATACAATCACTTTAAAAACACTTTCTATTTTCGTTTTTTTGGACGAAAATATAACGTGTTTGTAGCTTGTCGCAAATATAGTATAGCTGTGTCCAAACACATTGTGTTTGTTATTCATTATTACATATTACATATTTGCAGCTTGTCGTGTTTCTAAACATATTCAATGTATTGCTGAATACTACATATTTGAGACACAATGATTAATAGATTATAATACATGTTTTTGTGACCCAAATGTGGGTTTGTTTGTCGAAAACTGGTGAAAACAAAAACGTGACAGACAATAAAGAAACAAAAAGCAGCAGAATTTCAGGTCATGAAAATAATGCTTGCAAACATGTACATGGTTCCTGCTTGCACTGATGCTTTCGTTGGCCGTTTTTTTCAGCGTGTACATACTGATAATGAACTATTAATTTCAGAAGTAGTTTTCAAATATTTTTGAAACAAACTTTGAAATACAATTCATTAATACAACCAAGTGTGTATAAAGTTTTGCGTTTGATTTTTTTTAAATCTTTTAAAAACTACACACACAACTCGCAGTTGGTAAATGATTTAGACATATTTTATCGTCATACAGCATTGACCTGTTTAAGAATCAGCCATGAAATGTGCTGACTAATCAATAAGACAATCTGAAACAGATTGTCCCTACACAATTTATGCCACCTAAGTCAAAAGTAGTGGCGTGTCAAGAATATGTCTTATATAAATACTCATCACCTAGTGTCATGGAAATACTAATGGCAATGTCTTCAAGTAAAAATTCCCAACTTGGGGGAAAAAATTGTCAATTGTATAATATTTTGTTTAAAGATATAAGAAAATCTTTATAATGCTACAAAAATATAAGAATTTTGCATATACGAACCAAAATATGAGGGAAATTAGGAAGTTTTCCTTAAAATGCTAAGTCTCTAAACGAACTTTGGCACATGATGCCTTCTTTAAATTTGTTTTCCATTTACACAAATTTTCCATCATTTTATATCGGCTTTATGTCCAGCTAATGGAAAAAGGGGAAGTTTTGTTTAGCTGATAAATAATATAATGTCTCTCATTTCCAGCTAAAATTGCGACAAATATTCTGATTTATATTCATTGACTCTACAATTTAAAACAATATATTTTAAAGCTTTATAGAAAATATTAACTTCTGCAATCGACACTCTAGTAACGAAGACCTTTCTTCCATTAATTACAATTTATAGTCCAATTACTCAATGCAACACAATTAATGCTCACCCAAGGGGAATAGATAAGGCTGCTCTTAATTGTATGCCCCAGAACCAATTAAGAAACACCCACCAATATTGAAACTTTGCTTCTTTCCTAATTCCAGTTTCCCGAATGTCAATGCCATAGAGTACCTATAATTTTTCTTCATCAACCCCCATAGCAAAAGATTCATACCAACAAAAAAAAAAAAAACAAAAACTTAACATTGAACTATTTCATTAATCATAGATTGAAATCTAACAAAATGAAAAAGTCAAGAGCACCCAAAAACAAGATCCTTGAGGAAACCGTGAAACAAAAGAGTAACACAAGCCCAAGTGTCCATACGCAGCATAGTTGGCAGCGAATACGCCTTTTTTCACTTCTAAATCCAAGCATGAAAACATGTTCTTAAGACCCCAAAGATTTTTTTCTCCATGACTTTGTTGATTGGAATTGTTGTCTGTGCTGAATTCGATACGATGGATATGAATTGGATTGGAGTGTGTGGTTGGTGGTGTTTTCCTTCCTATCAAAATTGATGCATCTGTTAAATATTACATTTATAAGACTAAAACGAAACAGAAAGCGTAGCACATACGTACATAGATAGATACAACACAAGTATGTCTGAATTTAGTACAGAGGCTGTTAGTTGTAGTTTAGCTAAATAATTTCAGATTGGTACTGATCTGAATTCAATGACAGAGGTATGAAAAGTCAAGAAATTATTTAGTTGTCAAGGCGCTAATATTTGAAAGATACGATAAATCCCTTTATAAATCTTTCGACGGAAAAATAGTTTTACACAGTATTGAAGCCTTATCAGGCTTTAAGTACATTGGTGGAAAAATTGTTTCATGGTGGGTGGTCCACTCTCTAAAATAAAAAGACATACTTTAATAATTTTTTTAAAATATTTATTTGGAACTTTCAGTTTTTTTAGGGATGTGTGATTAATTGATTACTCAGGCAAAGGGAATAATCGAAATTCTGATTAATCGAATTACTGATTAATCGATGAATCTGCATTTTGAGTCAACAATATTCGAAATTAGCTGATTACTTTAAAAATTGATTAATCAAAATTTGTATAATTGAGCAATTTATGTTGTTATGATTTCTCAGCTTGAATTTATTCAAAAATTATTTGAATAGTGAATACAATTGTTCAAATATGATTAATCAGTATTCGAATTAATTGTTTAATTATATATGTACTAAAATTTATTGATTAATCTGAATTTCTGATTATTCGATGAACTGATTAATCATGATATCGATTAATCAAAATTTTAATTATTCGAATAATCGCACGTTCCGTAGTTTTTTCCATTACTTTTTGAAGATATTATCGGGCAAGTGGACGCCACCACTTTTTAGCATATTTTCAAACTTCCCGCAATCTTGTCTGATATTTTCTTTGAGAGCTTCCAGTGTCCGCGACTTGTCCACATAGGACCACATGTCCTGCAGCTCGAAGTCATCTTTCGGCAAGATACACTCTGTATCGTTTGCCAGCCACAGTAACCGAGTTACCCAAAACGTCCTCGTAAAAATAAGAGCCGATGGTGGTGGTTCACCATGCAGTGACTTTGAGAGTGAATGACACGTGGATTCTCAGTGCCCCATCGCCTTTACGAAATTTCGACTGAAAATCTTCCACTGTATCGTTAAGATTCAGAAGACCATGAACGTAGTTTAGAAGCGATTGATGGTCTCGATCGACGGCTCATCTGCGACATTTTCGGCCACCCTACGAGGCCTTCAAGCGTCTCTTCTGTCACGTGTTATTTTTGACTTTTCGAGGGGAGCGGCTAAACACCTTAGTGTTCGACCAGTTGATACAGGATGGCCTGGAGATCTGTACCAAAACTAACGCCAAATCAATGATAGATTAATCCCTAAAGAATTCCCTATTCACGAGTACTCCGCATTCTTGAGGAGTTTTATAGCTTGTGTATTCTATCCACTTAAGTAATATCAATTCAAAACTGACAGTTAGTGCCATTTACAAATGCTATAGCATTTTACGTCGGTGGTGCAATGGTTAGTGTGCGCGGCTCTTGTACAAGATCACTTGGGTTCGATGCCTGCTCTGACCTCCTAACATTTCTTCCGACGACGGTAGTGATGACGAGACTATCGAGTAGTTAGCCATGAAAACGCTTCCCAAAATACCGTTCGGAACCAGTGTAAAACTGTAGGTCTAAATCAGTGAGTGTAAAGCTAAAAGACACATAGCTCACTGATTCTGAGAAGGTCTCCCCACTTCATGGGATGTAATGGGAAACCGTTTTTTTATAGCATCTACCGATAGGGTGATAACATTTGGGTCACCCTGTATAATTAATATTTTTTGATTCTGAAGTTTTTCTATGAAACTTTTATGAGTGGGAATTGATATAATGTGAGTATAGCATGTCGCGTTACACAAAATTTCCAAAAGTGTACCCAAAACTACAACAAGTGTACACAAAGTATACAAAGTGCACAGAAAAGTACAAAATGTGTGCACAAACGTAACAAATTCTACACAAAGTCAAAGGCTGTACTCAAAACATCGAAACGTGTACAGAAAAGTACAATAAATGTACACAGTGAAAAAGTGCACATAGGAATTTAAAAGTACACAATGCGTACGTAAAAGTACCAAAAGCGTACACAAAATTACAAAAGTGTACGTACAAAATGTATACAAAAGCTAAAGTGTACTCAAAAGTGAAAAGCTGTATACAAAAGTAAAAAACGTATACAACAATTTACAAAAAGTGCAAACAAAAATTCAACGCGTGTACAACAAATTGCGAAAATTTTACACAAAATGTACCAAATTTGTACACAAATGTACAAAATATGTACACAATACAACAAAATGCGTACACAAAAATACAAGTATAAAAAGTGTACACAAAAGTACAATGGGCGTACACTAAATGTAAATTAAACATTATATGTGAACTGGTCTACGGAAAGGTACCTGTGGTCGGAAAAATTGATTTTTGTTTTCTGGACTAATTTTATAGACAATTTAACGCTCTTTTCAGTGAAACAAATAACAGACTCCTAACTTAATTTGTTTTGCTTCAAATTACACCTGAAGTTTGAAAGAAATTTTGGTGCTCAAAAATTACCTTTGTGGGGGAATTTCCCTCGAATAAACTATGACAATATTTCTTGTAAAAGCGAAACGGTACACAGGGGAAGTTTGCTGAGAGCTAGAGAGCCAAGGGCAACACGAAAAATGTAGAAGTGGAATCGGAAACACGAACGCGACTCATAATTTTTAACCGCTGGTTTCTCGAAAATTGTTTTTACATATACGAACTTGCTATTTATATTTCGGGTCCAGAAATATAAAAACAATCATTTATAATTGTTTTTCAAAATATTCTCCGTGAAGATCAATACACTTTTGCATTCGCTCAAACCAATTTTCGAAGCAATTTTTCTACACCGATTGAGACACCGTCAATACATAGTTTGTGATCGTTTCAACAACTCCTTCGATCGTCGAAAAACGTTGACCACGCAGTAAAAGAAGTCATTGCGTGTCAAGTCAGGGCTGTACGGCGGATGACCTACCAATTCGACGTGTTGAGTGCTCAAATATCCCATTGTTTCAACTGATGTGTGAGAGCTCGCATTGTCCTTATGCAAAATGGTCCATCTTCTCTTGTTGTTTTTCCTTATTTCTTCGAACACTGTTGGCAAACAGATGGTGGTATACCACTCAAAATTGACGGTCCTACATTCCTCTACATGGCTACATGGCCGGTTACACCGAAAAAATGCAATCATTTGCTTTGATGTGCTTCTTCCATGAACCACTTTTGTTGTATTTAGCTCGTCTTGAAAAACCCATACGGTCTATTTCTGTTTTGTTTCGGGCTCATATGCAGAGATCCATGATTCGTCAACTGTGACGATATTATACACTGCATTTTTTGAACATTTCTCTTTTTCAAATTATGTGGGATCCAACGAGAACCAATCTTTTTGTCCGAGATGAATTTTTCAACACACTGTAAATACAACAAATAGTGCTCGCAAGTGAACACGTACTATGTATATTTAAGTTAGAAAATGTCAAACTTTCCAATGGAAGTTCAAGTTTGCATCTGGCATCTGTATCTGGTATAGCCAGGACCAAAGATATAAATAGCGACCTTCTATCATTCGATCTGAAACACATTGAGACAAACAAACAAACACACTTTCCTTAAACCAATAAATGTACGCTAATTCACTCCAACATGGTAACTTCCTACTACACACATATGAAGTCACTCACTCTACAAGACTAACAGAAATTATTTCATTGCGATATCAACAAAGAAAACGAAAGACAGACACAAGAATAAAAATACAACCTCATATATGAAGACGTTAAAATGGACTGACTTACATTCTTAAACGTCCGTATATACACAGCTTTGCATCTGGCAAGACTAGTACTGCCAGGACCAAGTATATAAATAGCGACCCTCTATGATTCGATCTGAAACACATTGAGACAAACAAACAAACACACTTGCCTTAAACCAATAACATGTACGCTAATTCACTCCAACATGGTAACTATCTACTACACACATATGAAGTTACTCACTGTACAAGACTAACAGAAATTATTTCACTGCGAAAGAATACGAGAAACAGACACAACAAGAAAAAATAAAACCTCATCTATGAAGGCGTTAATATGAATTGACTTACATTCTTAAACGTCCATATATACACAGCTTTATATACGAACGAATTTTGACAGTAATCTGACAAAAGAGAGACGCAAAATAATTTCTCCAGGACGCATTAATGAAGCCGAAATATCCTTTAAATTTGTATATTTGTGTTTTAGAAAAATAAAAAATAATTTTTATTATCACACAAAAGAGCCTCTATCCATTTACTTGTTAAAGATAATTTCTTTAAAATGTTGGTCGTGGCGTTAGTTAATATGGTCCATTCTGAGATTCTAATTTGTGTTCGGGTATTCCGGTTGGGCTTATTTTTGAAGAAGTTTCAACCCATGTTTCCATCGGCCACACTAAGACTTTTTTTTTTGTCTGAATAAAATTACAGAATGTGCAACTGTAGGGATTACTCTTGGCTAAAATGTAAAAATTTTGATTATTGCCGTAACCATTAAGATTAAGATAAATTGGTTTCATCGCGAAAGGAAAGATTGTTCGTAAACAGTGGATATTTTATAAGGTTTCAAGAGTAACACTACGTATGCCGGGCTATGTATTGCCATCATGAAATGATGAAACAATAAAGAATACAAATACCATAATAGATTTATCAGTCATAAAATCCTCACTGGAAAAGTACCTCTAACTAAGTCACCCATTATTTCCTTTCCTAAATGATTGCTAATTGTTTTAATGTTTCATAATGAAAAATACAGTACATTATGGGTTTAGTCATATTAAGAATTTGCGCGAGTTTCACTACTTAGGACCATTATTACAATATGTAGGTATAACTAACTAACAGTTATAATTTTTAATTTCCATTCAAACTGACAGCTACAATACTAGTTAGCTTTAACCATATGACAACTGGAGATGGTGATAATGATTGTTATTGTGCAAATGAAAATCAACGATGTGTTAACACGTTTTGTTACACGGTACCTGTTCGATTTCTATGAACACATTAGTAAATGTAACATTGGAAAATAAAAAAAGAATAGTTTTTGTGCTGAAGGCTATTTTGCTATTGCACTTTCTTTTTTCTTACATCTGCTTTAATATTAAATAAATAAAGCAATATTTAGCTCACTAAATAATTGTTTGACGCCAAAAAGTATAGAATAGTATAGATAACTTATTGCAGTCTGTTTCCGCTCTCATGTAGAGAGTCTGAGTAAAAGAGCTTAAACGAGTCTTATTATCTTTATAGAATATTTCAATATAAATGCACCATTTCGACGATGTAATTGTTTTTGTTTTGTCATAAACAGAGCGACGACAAAAAGTATTGAATAGTATAGAGAACTTATTGCACTCTTTTTCCGCTCTCATGTAGAGAGTCTGAATTAAAGAGCATAAACGAGCCTTATTCCCTTTATAGCATATTTCAATATAAATGCACCATTTCGACAATGTAGTTACATAAAACAATACAAAAAGCATAAATGTTTCAAAAGGCATCAATATTTCACATCAATATTATGAACGGACCAAGTTATGACCAAAAGAGAATCATTCGCCAGGTGTCGCCAGTGCATTTGAGTCACACAATTCGTTCCAACAATTCTCTATACTATTCAATACTCTTTGGCGACGACGACCTGCTTGTTTATTCGCTGCCGCTACATCAGTACCATCATACTTATTATCAGGCAGAGACTATTGTTGTACAACAACCACGTATGTGATGCTAACGCTGTGTGCTGGTTGCATGTGTTCACTTTGACAGATTGCCCTACCCGTGCCTATAGATGTTAACACATCAAAAATTGTTCTCCTAAAATCCATGGCACCATCATATTTCAGTTTCATTTTTATTATAGAAATATAGTATCATCGTTTACAAACAGTATCACCCTTTACGGACTGTATCATCCTTTTCAAACTGTATCGCCCTTTACAAACTGTATCATCCTTTACATACTGTATCATCCTTTACAAACTGCCTTCGTATTACAATCAAATCAAGGAACGTTTTCCTAACCACCCGAGTTTAGATCCACTCCATCCAACCGGCCTAATGTGATAAAAAGGTATTGGCTTCAAGAAGCTGCAAACGTGACGCCATTTAGGGAGAAGCGATTTGCACAGAAAGATCTGCAACTAAAATAACAGCTTAAGGTACTAAAACATGATGATGATGACGACGACGATGGAGATGGTGATGGTGATGACGACAAAAACTATGAGCAACAAACTAAACCGTTTGGTTTATCAAAGAAGGAGGGAAAGAAAAAACAACACATGAGATGCGTGTGGGGTGTACAGAAAAAGTATAACCTATTATTACAGCATTTACTGCCATCAGTTCTTGGCGAAAGAATCAACTGATGTAAACTGCACGTGTATACATTACTACAGAGTGGTCCAACTTAAGATGTTTACTTAGGGTATTGTTAGGAAAGAGGAGTAAAGCTCCCTTCAGACCATTAGACCTGTGCGAATTCTAGGAGAAATGAGAAATGGAATGAATAGCTCATACTGCTGAAATGCTCGTTTTGCATTTAATTTATAAAACATAGTACAATCAAATTTTTCACGGCCTTTTATTTACTACTCAGCTGTTTTATTTATTGCTTTCATTTATTTTCATATGTTCTGTTGTTGCAAATGCAACCCTGAGATATTTGAAATAAATTTCTTGAAAGAAATGAACAAATTATAAAAGCTCGCATGTGGTCTAGATCATTACATTTTATCTCGAGAAACCCAACAAATTGAATTCAGGGCGGTCTGACGTTAGTTTAACTAGCATACTATAGTGTGTCTCAGTAAGAGTGTTGTGTAATTTTTTTTTGTGCAAGTGGCAACTTTCAAATTTTGCAGATGTCACATATGTTTATTCCGATTATTAAAAGTAGAGCGCTTTACGAAAGAAAGACGCATTATAATTGTGAAAAAAATTGGAAAGTTAAGCTGAGACCGCTCGTAAACTTCGAAGGATTTTCAGTCGCGATAGTGCACCTACTGTGTCAACCTTTCGAAGAGTAATCAAAAAATTTGAAGAAACTGGGTCGATTGTGGACAGTAAGACTCCTGTGCTTCAACGTACCGGTAGGTCTCTTGAAAACATTGCTGCCCTAAACGTTCGTTCGTCGTTCTCAACAACTTCAAATATTACGAAGCCCTACGCAGCGAATTTTTAAAAAAGATCTCCACTTTCATGCGTACAAAATTCAGATTACTCAGGAGCTCAAACCAGCAGACCATGGAAAGCGCCGGCAATTCGATCAATGAGTAATGGAGCAAAGTGAAGCCAATTTTTCAAAAAAAATATCATCTTCTCCGATGACTCGCATTTCTATCTGAATGGCTTCGTGAATACACAAAAAATTTGGTACTCAGAAAATCCTCATATAATCCATGAGAAACAAATGCACCCACAAGGAGCAAATGTCTGGCCCGGATTTTGGTCAGACGGTGTGATTTGGCCTTACTTTTTTTGAAGATGAGGCCGAAATAGCGGTGACTGTGAACGGTATTCGTTACAGGAATATGATAACTGAGTTCTTGTAGCCTCAACTGGACGGCATAGGTCTGGATGACTTGTGGTTTTAGAAAAACGGCGCCACCTGCCACACCGCGCATGAAACACTCGATTTATTGCAGCAACGATTTCCAGAACAAATTATCTCAAGAAATTCTGATGTCAACTGGACACCAAGACCATGCGATTTAACGTCGTGCGATTTCCTTCTTTGGGGTTTTGTGAAATCCCGAGTCTATACGAATACGAATAGAAACTATTCCTGAGCTCAAATCCGAGATCCAACGCGTTATCAGTGAGATACAGCCACATCTGTGTGAAAAAGTCGTGGAAAATTTCATGAATAGTAATGGCCTGTCATCAGAGCCATGGACGCCATTTGACGTATATTTTATTCCGTACTTAATCGGAACATGTCTTCTTTATAATCCAATAAAAAAATCACAACAATCTTAAAAACTATGTGTTTTTATTTAAAAATGTAAAGGTGCATTCTTACTGAAACACCCTTTAGTATGCCAACAACATGTTTCGTAGTCAAAGTCTATGCAAAATGTGTTTCCAATGGCTGTGTGTGTAACAAGGAGGATATTGCACGAAGTAGTAGCAGGCAGTAAGCACCTCTTAGATGCATCACGCAGTCACATACCACTTTTGGTTGTTAACTTGTGGGCAATTTTAGGGTGTGTGCATCTTTCTTCCTGCTGTTTTTTGGCTTGTGAATATATTTACATATGTATATGTTACTTGCAGTACTTTTATGGTTTTACGTGATTTGTTTCATTCATATCCTGCGGGATTTTAGGTTTTGTTTTTCCTGATAGTAATGAAAAATTATTTTTTAGCCATTCATTTGATTGTTTGTGATGAGTTATAAACGAGGGTCGCGTAAGGAAAAAAATATATATTTTTAATGAGTTTAACTGAGCTATATTTTTCTTTTTTTTTGGCTTTGACAATTGACAAACTGACTTGTCCAGAGAACTTAGAAAAGAGCGATAAGAGCGATAATCCCACTGTAATCACAAAAGGGTCATATAATTTTCCAGTGATGCCAACTGCTGCGAAGGAAAATCGCTACGGTTAAAATATGCAGAAAGTGCTACAAAAACCACTACCACGTAAACACACCAATGTGACAAAAGACTTAAAGTTCAAAACAATTGAAAATTTAATAACTCAATATACTTTAGAACTGAATATATATATATATAGTGAGTATAGTATACATTGAATCTATGTTTGTAACTTGAGAAAGGTTTTACGTTTCATAAAAAATTAATGTATTCCCAAGTTGCCTTAAAGTCATGTGTCGGAAAGCCATACATATTTATTAAAAAAATTTCAGTTATTGCCAGAGAAAGCAATAAAATATTTAAAATAAGAGAGAGAATAGAAAATAATTTCAACTTTGTTTGGGGAAAGCTTTTAAACGCTTTAGATATTAAAGCAATCATGTTATTTAAGTGAATTCAAAAACAAGCATCACTTGGTATGAGGTTTTTTTGGAAGCTGTACGCTGAAATTCCAAGTTATAAACAAATTAGTGTTTTCGCGATTGTTATATATTTTTTTTGCTACCACATTGTCTAAACCCATTAGAACTTTACCAAAACTATATCCAAATAACGTTAATTTTGAGAATAGATTACCTCAAGATATTATAATATTTTTGGTGCTATGAGTATGAGAAGTTAGTTGTAAAACACTTTTGACGAATACAACATTTTAAAACGCCCTTTTAAATACTCTAAATATTTGCATAGGTTTATCTACAATTAAAAAATATCTTAAGAGGAAAAATACCAACAGGCGCTACGCGAAAATGGTTAAAATAGCCACCGTAGCCATTTTTTTTTAAAAAACAAAAAATCATCACCAATTGGCATCACTGTAATTTTCAGTAGAGTCAAAAAGCAGGTTTTGTTGAATTAAAAACTGTGTGTCGATTCTTAATAATATGCACTCTGAAAAATATCGTCCCCAGCAACATATTGCAGGAAACAGGTACATGTTTGCAAGCATTTGTTCATGAGTTGAAGATTTGCTGCCTTTTTGTTTCTTTGTTGTCTGTCTCGTTGTTAGTTTTAGCGGTTTTCACCAAGCAAATCCACATTTGGGTCTATTTAACCTTTGTGCCGGCAGACAACGTAATCACTATATTCTGATTCACTTAATTAGTTTAATATTGAGATACGAGTATATGTACATGGTTTTCAGTTCGTAATTCATACAACGCACTGTGGGGATACAAAAATAAAAACTCCTTAAATAAAACTCCTTGAGAAATTGGCGATGGTGTATTCAGATTTGATTTTACTCCTTTTCTATTTCTAATACTAATGTCCTCTTTTGTTATTTTTTGTTATACATGTTTAATCTTATTTTTCAAAGTATCGTGAACAAACTTCCTCTAGAAATGTTTTGTTCGCTTGGACAAATGTAGAAACAAATCAAAGTGAAAATATTTCGTGTGGAAGCAAGTGTTGTGGTGATCGACCAGATAACTGCCGCAAAACATAACTAATCTTTAACCCTAGAACGTCATCCTTATTTTGTTTATACTAACGTCATCCTTCGTCATTATGACTACGACTACTACAAGTTTTCGGTTAACCGCTTTTATATCTCCCGTAAACCATAACCGATCTTAATGAAATTTAGTAATGGGAAATGTTTAGTTTAAAAATATTGTGGAATTAGAAATATTTCACGGCCATTTCTTAAATTCCATACAAATTTTCGGAGGACAATTTGCTGCCTTGAACATTACAAAAAAATATTGCAATGAAGGAAAAATATCCAGAAAAATGATTTTCTAAATGCATGAAAATCATTTTTCTTTGGTCTTTTGGTCTTTTTTTTAAACATTTATTAATACTCACGGAATTTATTAATATCTGCTGATCAGTGGACGAAGAGCCAGATTGATCACTTGATAATACATGACAGGCACTCTTCTAGTGTAATTAATGTACGTGTGATTCGAGGCGCCAATATCGACTCGGATCATTACCTGGTGGCTGCGAAAGTTCGCACGAGACTGAGCAGGGCGAAAAACGTACGAAGCCGAACACAGGAGAAGCTGGATATTGACAAGCTACAAATACCGGAGATATCAATGTCCTATCGACAGAAACTCTCTCTCCTGCTAGAGCAGAATACCCCCCTCTCGAAGACCCAGATGCGCAGTGGAAGCACATCTCCCATTCATTGAAAACCGCTGCAAGGACTGAACTTGGCTATCAAAAACCGCAGAAGGAAGCCATGGTACGACAAAGAATGTCGCATTGCAACTAATGACAAAGACGCTGCACGTATGGCAACGAAACAGTCAGTTACAACGCATGCTGCGAGTGAGCGGTACAAGAAGCTAAGAAGAGAGGAAAACCAACTATTTATTCCAGAGGGTAAGGAGATTGAATAACGGGCCCAATAGTGGGCTGCCCTCCTGCATGGACCAAAATGGGAATCTGGCGACTGAGAAGCAGTGCGTGCTCAAAATGTGGAGAGACCACTTTTCAGCACTACTCCACTCAGATTCTTCCACTGAAAATCAGGAGGTAATGATAGTGGAAGATGGTGTAGATTGTACTCCCCCAACCAAGGCGAGAATAGAACGGCGATCTCCCGGCTTAAGAATAATAAAGCCGCTGGTGCGGATGGGCTACCCGCTGAACTTTTTAAGGCAGGAGGCGAAGGACTGCTAGCACACATGCAACGACTTATATGCGGTATATGGCTCTGGGAATCTATGCCTGATGATTGGAGTCTCAGTGTATTATGTCCTGTTTTCAAAAAGGTTGATCCGTGTGTCTGTTCCAACTATCGCGGTATCAGTCTTTTATCCATCGCGTATAAGGTCTTGTCGAGCGTATTATGTGAAAGACTAAAGCCAATTATTGAAAACCTGATTGGACCTTATCAGTGTGGTTTTAGACCAGGCAAGTCCACGACTGACCAAATATTCACGCTACGCCAAATCCTGGAAAAGACCCACGGAAAGCAAATCGATACATACCACGTTTTTGTCGATTACGTACGAATGACAGCTGATACGTACCAATGACAGCTGAATTATGTTTTCTGATGTTTGCATCGAACGAATATACACATTCCCTTTTATTTCCATTTTACGTCCAACCAAAGAGTAACATACAACTCGAGTAACATGCAACTCGAACGTGATGAAATGACCTACTACATTGTCGCCATCGAGAGAACGCAAAGAGAGGGATGGCGACTCGTATCTTATGCCACATGCCTCTACCCATAGAGCAATAGATAATAGTCGTCATCCCTCGTTTTACGTTATCTCGATGGCGACAAGGTAGTAGGACATTTCGTCGAGTTCGATTTCGAGTTACTGTTGCATGTTACTCTTTGGTTGGGCATAAAACGGACCTAAATAAAAGGGAATGCGTATTTTCGTTCGATGCCTACGACACAGATAAAATAATTTAGCTGTCATTAGTATGAATCAAACTCTATTTAAACTTAGTTTGCTTCTGTTTGATTACCGCTCTCTAGACTATCTACTCTGTTTTCTATAAATTTTCTACTTCATTGCCGCTCAGCTCTGCAATGGATATTTCAGTATTTCACTATTTTCCTTTTGTTTGTACCCAATTTCATATTTAGCTATGTCTCTTAATGAGTCACACATGTTCTGTTATTTGCTGAATGGATGTGCTGGATGTTCGCAACAGATCCCCAACTTTCTCGCTTTTCGTTTTGACGTGTAATTTTAATTGTGTGCTTGTTTGCCGTTAATTTTGTGCATTTTTCTAAGTTTGAGTTTCATTTTAGCTACCACAAGTTCGTGGTCGCTATCGATATCACTACTCTATTAGAGCATACGTCCTCTAGGCTGCCTCTCCATTTGCGGCGAATACAAATGCGGTATATTTGATTCCGCGTAGTACCATTAGGGGCTGTCCATTTATATTTATTAATGTTTTCTGCCTGACATTGATACTAAGGGACCCACTGCCGTTCCTTAGGCTAGATGTTGGTCACCCCCAGGTATTTTATTTCCCTGGTATCCCCCTTACTGCAAAAAATAAGACGAATGTCCCCAATACAAAAACGGGAGGGTCCCGTTGGAGGATCTGGCTATCATTGCAATTGATCTATATTTCATGGCTATTGTCATCCAATTCCCAATTTGCATTGCCTGGACAAATGGAAATTCAAAATTTTTTAGTTGTCATTGCGAGCAATGGTCATCCTTTTGCATTTGCATTAGATAAAGTAATGCAAATTATGAAAAACTCAACACTGGTTTTTATCAAGATCTACGATTTGGTTCTCAGGAAATATTATAGAATTGAATAAGTAAATGTTAAAAAACCCTACCATTTAACATTTTTTTATATTGACTTCCGTATTTGGGCCGTAGTGGCAGTTCTGTTTGCATTATTGTTAAAGTGAATGGCGTAGTGAGATTGATACGAAAATTACGCTCCTAAATAACATGAAACTTATAGTATAGATATTATAACCAAAATTAGTATACGAACGTCCTAAATTCGCAAAGGTAAAATTTTCACAAAAAGAAAGAGATTACCTCAAGAGTTTAGAACATTTCACCTTTTCAATTTGTTTGCTGCCTAAGACACATAGCCAGTAGAGACATATGAACAGACATATTTGTATACGATCTTTCACTGTAACTGTACACCAAATGTAATAAATAAAAGCATTTGTTAAAGTTTAACAATGAACAGTTAGAGTAACAAAACGGATGCATCCATGCACATGTGTGTGTTGTATCTTTGGTATAATGCATTTTTGCCTCGAGCAAACATTTGACTTTTGTGCAATTTTTAAATGCATTTTTTAACTGTAAGTTAGCAATTTCCTTAGAACTTCTTTTGCCAACTAAATGTGATTTGTTTCTTTTCCTGTGTAATCTTTATTAGATGCTGCGGATGATTTATTTGGGGAAACATGTGCCTCTTGTCTTTTGTCTATGTTCGGTAATAGATTGGTCAATATTCGAGGTAAAGTATAATAAGTAAACGAATAAAGAAAAGTGATGTATTACTAGTATAAAAGAAGAAGACATCTATACATTTACAGTGTATTAACTACTGAAATTTCCAATTTAAGGAAATTGAAAGGTCACTAGAAAGACATATGCCAAACCTTGAGGAAGACCTTTACAAGGGTCATACATATGGTACCACACCTTCTTCTCCTACCTCGAGTTATACTGGCATGGCATGGCATGTCTTTTAGCATTTAACTTTCTGCTATGATTATGTGATTTTAATTCTTTCGAAGCATACAAAAGTATCCAACTGTTTTGAGGCCTAAGGGCAATTGTAGCATGTGCATATTTTGACCAACAAAATCAATTTGCAATCATGCCACTTAAAAGTCAATGGCATCTGACCAAAAACGAGAATTTATAAACAAACAAACAAAATTTTATATCTAAAATCTATAATTCTCCCCTGTACCTACCTCTTGATGCTCATTTTACTAGAATTTATTAGCTTTTCCCAACCCTCTAGAATGATGGAAAGTTTCTTCCTCTTTCTCTATTCTTCTTAATCAAAGACATTTAATTTAATAGTATCACATACATAACTTGTGTAACCTAACATGATCGCAATAGAAAAGATAACATATGCCAACATATTTTCCCATATGCTTTAATTAAAATTGTAATTAATTTTCCCTGATGAAGTGGAAGTGAAAAGAAAAAAAAATTACCATTAAATAAAATCTAAAAAAAAAATATATAAAAAGGAATACCTAAGGAAAAAGCGAAAGATTGTAATGGCACCACGAGCCGGTAGAAGTAATGAAATGGGTGTTATGAAATTTGTTTTAGAGTGTTTGTTGTTAGAGCAAGAACGGACGAAAGACTTAAGACACAAACATAAAACAACAGCAAACTCTATTTCTAGTGCAGTCAAGCAAACAAAAGACTTAAGACACAAACATGTTACGAAACAAAATACGGCAGTTAAAAATTGAGTAAATACTAGTAGAGGCGAAATAGGTTCTAATAAAAATGTAATTTCGCTATCTTACAATCTTAGACACATATTTTTATAAAATTTGTTTTCATTATTTAGTAATAATGGTTATCTTGTTTCTTGCCAGCATTCATAAGATCTTATATGCATAGATAAATAGTTTAGTAATTGAAGTTTTTAATAGAAAAATGTCCTGTACTTACAGTCACCCCTGCTCTCTTCTATATCCAATATAATATTTGTTTGCCCCGTTTCAACTTCACACATCTGTGATTTTCCCAAAATTCCGGCAACTTTGTGACATTTTAATAGCAGCAGGATAACCAAATATAGTGATGTTAAATATGTATATCGATGTAGGGCATTGAAGGTTTGTGAAAATCGTGTGGCAAACATGTTGACTGAAATAAAATAAAAGAAACGAAATTTGTTAAATTATATGAAATAAGAATAGAGATTTAAATACAAAGTATAGAAATAAAAATACAAATATTGAAAGATCTTAACATTGAATTATGTAAAACAAGGGATGTGTCATGCTCAAGTATTGTATATACTTGCAATGTAAAAACTATTTCCAAATCCTAAATTTGATACGTTTCCAAATTAGTTGGCAACATTTACAGCGCTCGGGAATTGTATAAAAAGTATTTTAAAACAAGTACGATAACTATGTACTGGTTTCGGCTTGTTTTTAAGTGAACATAGATTCAAGATCTAACTAGCAAAGACGCAATCCACAACAGTTGACTGGGGACGGTTACACCCAGGGTTGCCAGATTCCGAAGGTGATGAATTCAGATCAACCATAACTAAAATGCTGGATTTTTCTGGACAATGTAAATTATCTTATTATCGGGTATGTGATGGAAATCGATCGGCTTAAATCAAATACGATTTGATATAATAATGATGCTTTTTCTAGCAAATAATGGATATCTATTAATTTATTCCTCTTTGTCCGTTATTACGTAATGTAAATATAAAATTGTTGTTCTCCAATATTAGGAATTATGCCAATAAAATTCGTCAAATAGTCAAATCGTATTCGATTTTGAATCGATAGATTTTCATCACGGGTTTTTGCCTTTTTTGCATGTACAAATTGAAGATGAAAAAACTAGGGCAATAAATAGGGTGACAATAATAAATTGTATTGAAATATTCTTTCAGTCAAATTGGCTGAGTACACTAAATCAATATATCAGGGTTATTTAAAAATGTCATGTTTACCTGATTAAATTAGTTCCAACAATGTTTTTGGCGTATTTCCTCGGACCGTCTCTTTATGCCGCCGTTGAATAATGAAATGGACGTATTTAAGTTGTGCTCAATACTGATTTCCTTGGCCCTGAACAAATATATTAAATATACTGTACAATATATGTGTTTGATGTTTTCGGTTTATGGACCCGTCCCAGACCGGTAATACCTAACCAGATAATTTACCTAACTTGATATACGCTTTGAGTATGAAGTCGCCATGATATTTGCCACAGAAAGTGATACAAGACTATTTTTTTTCATATTCTCTTGTTAATGAGTTGTCATTAATTTTACTTTAGAGAATCAATTAAAGAAGTCGGGATTTTTCCCTACAATGGTTCAATACTCAGGTAAATAGCGAGAGGTCGAGTAAATACCGGCGACTCCAGGCCATGTATAAACCTTAATTATACCGTTAGTATAACTCGGACAGATCAGGATTTTTTGCAAATAGTGAAAAAATCGAGTCACAGAAAAATCCAGAAATAATGCTTGCAAGTCAACTTCTTCTGAGTACCGTTCATCAAAACACTGTCACCCTTCCAAATGGTGTTGCCAGATTGCATCTGGCAATACTAGGTTCACTTATTTAAAGGCACTGAAAAATCCATACTCAAGCAGCCTGTATCTTTTGCAATTTGTAACCGATTGCAGAATTTTAAAATAGAGATGGAAGCTAGACATCTTGAGATATAAAAAAATCATTGACAAAAATGGTTTCTTAGCTAATGAACTTTTTTGAGCTATTTATAAAAAAGTTAAAAAATGCGATATTTTTTTTGATTGAGTTGATTAAAGGCACTTTAACTAATTTTAATGAAAAAGAGTTTTTCTTGTTTTTTTTAAATTTATTTTACTTTATTTAAGAACTATTAGCAATGGGTACAACCCCCTTTGTTTTTAATAACTTCAAATATACGCGTTTTTATTGAGAGATATAGAGACTTTATGTAATCCACCGAAAGTTGATTCCAAGCATCCTTAATGGCCTGATTTAGTGAGCGCTTGTCATCAAATTGTCTACCTCCTTCATAGACCTCACGAGATGACGAACCCCAGACATTTTCGATAATGTTTAGATCTGGCGAATAGGGTGGCCAGACAAGAATATTAACATTTTGGCTTGCAATGAACTCCTTTACTACTCTGGCGTTGTGTATAGGGGCATTATTACGTTGCAATATCCAAGTTATGGGATCAAATAGTTCACTGAACTTCAGCCGATTCCAATAACGTTTTATAGCTTGCAGCAGTCATTTGTGCACTTCGAAGTTCAAGTGCCATAGTACGTAATAGCACCCCACACAGTAACGCCGCCCTCTCGGCTGTCATGTCGGTTCAAAAAACGCTTTTCTTTGCGCAGATCATGGAAATAATAGTTGTAGTCATCAGGCCCATCCAAATTAAACTTCTTCTCATCCGTAAATACAACGGTTCTCCAGTCATTTACATAACCTCTTGGCTGCATATCCCACACCATGTAGTCTCTTGCGAATTGAAGCCGCGTTTCCTTACGAGGAGCATTAAGTGGCGGCATGTTTTTATAATTTCAGGTATTTAAGATACTTACAGCTCTTAATTACTCTGCGTACTGATGACTTCTCGCTTCCACTCCAGCTTGAGCTCTTATTTTTGACAAGGGCAAGGCAGAATTAGAAGCAATTCTGATGATTTTTCTTTTCTCATACGTAGATAAAGACAATGAAACCCTTCCCTTCGTCCTTGATGTAATTGTTGACAACTGTTGGGCTCCGTCCAATTTTTTTAGCTATTGCGCGGTTAGAATATCCTTCAGAACGGTAAACATCGATTTTAGTTTTTCCCGATAGATTTAACATTTTTTGTTTCGCCATTTTGACTTTGAAAATGATTAAGATGTAATATATTGTAATAAACAAACGCTCCCTGCACAAAATCACCGCTTACTTTAAAAATAATAAAGTGCCATTATTCAAGTGAACCAAAAAAAATAGCAAATTTTTGGACTTTTTCTTATAAATAGCTCAAAAAAGTTCTTTAATTAAGAACCCACTATTGTCATGATTTTTTTATATCTCAAGGTGTCTAACTTCCATTTCCAATTTAAAATTCTGCACTCGGCTACAAATTGCAAATTATACGGGCTGCTGAATGTGGAATTTTCAGTGCCTTTAAATAAGTGAACCGGAGTGTATATAAATGATAGGTGTGTGTTAAACTAGAAAGCGCACAGCTCTCTGGTTGTGAGAAGCTCTACACAATCCCTTCATGGGATGTAAGGGGAAACCAGAAGGTAACCCTGGTAGCCCATTAGATATATCGGCCTGATTTTTTTAATCTGGATTCGGATTGTGTTCGTTTTTTTTTACAAATATATAATATTTAGAAATATTCCTTTAGGAATAATCTTTTAAAAATTTGTTATCGCACAGAAACACAAGACTTAAGACACAAACTTGAATTAAACATTTGAATACACACGCACGACAACACTAAGTTAAAGCTAAGATAAATAAATGCAAAATCACTTCTATTCAACAACAATTTTATTAACAAAATTTTTCTCATTCTTTTGCAGCCATAAAAAATTAAAGTTATACAAGGATATTTTCCCAAAATCATTACATTTAATGCTCATTTTACAATTCTTTCAATTCCAATGAATGAACAAAAGAAACACACACACACAAAAAATGTTCCTCAATAGAAAATTTAAATAAAATTTTGTGAATTTCGTTTCGTTGTACTTTTTAGTTTAAATGACCGTAAAATATGCCCATATTATTATCACATTTATGAAAATTGCATATAACCATATATGACAACACTTCGAATATCAACCAAAAACCTACGAATAAAAGACAAAAATCGCAGAAAAACAGTTACAATGTTTTGGTTACACGGCGCAAACAGAAGGAAAATAACAACAAAGAAAACAGTTTGCCCATTGTTTGTAGATTTGAAACAGGCGTTGCTGCTGCTGCCATCGACATTGACTTTCAGTTTGGCGACAAAAGTGGCAGTAGCAGCAGCTACGAAACGATTCTAAGCCAATGAAAATTCACTGCATGATAATACCATATAAGGTTATAAGTATAACAGGAAGAGGTAAAGTATAAGGAAACACAAAAGCCACCATACTACAATTTGGCAATGAATTGTACAATAAATGGATATGCAAATAACAAAAATACACATTTGCTGTTTCTTAGGGAAATATTTGCACGCGCGGTGATGGTGTTGTTTGTTATTCTCAGTAGGGAATAATACGATTTTGAAGTCCTTCCAGATCTATATTTGTAGTCAATAGACCCGCCAGCGTCATTCAAGTTTCATTTCAAATAGCACATGGTTAGGCTTTTCATTCTCGGTGCTTTTAAATGTCCTATGATAAGGTCTAGACTAGGGGCTACCCAACAAAATATGTTATATCGAAGAATATTCAAAAATTAAAATGTTCGAGAGTTTGGTCGTTTTTTTAATTAATTATATTCTTCAATAATTCGCTGCTCTTTGGGTAGCATCGTTAGGATCGATCCTGTAATTAAAATATTGAAGAATATAATTAATTAAAAAAATTACAAACGCTCGAACATTTTAATTTTTGAATATTATACGAAAGGTCGGATAAATCATCACTTATTATATTGAATAATTTTAGAAAACATATTTGGTTTATAAAATTATAATTTTTAGCAACACTGTATACATTTTCTGGCATTTCTAACTTTATTATTACCCACATTATATACCGCTCTTAAACTTTCTCACTCCTCCGCCATGATTTCACAGCAGAATTGTAATTTACACAGTCACCTTATCCATAATAGTTGGAACAAACATAAAATACGTGCCAAATAATGATTTCCATTCCACTGACAGACACCCACATCTTTAGTAACTCTAAAGAGGAAAAAATTAAACCCCCAAAACTAACAGGCAGCTATACAATTGAAGACTGTAATTACAGTTGAGAACTTGAGAATTACACTCATAATTCATACTAAAGGCCAAGAAAGAAAAATTTAGAAAAGATCGCAGCCAGCCACATAGGGAAATAGTTAAAGTGGCTGTCATTTTTTAAATTCCCCATAGTCGTTAAATTGCTTTTACTGGAGACCGCCGCGGCCGTCATCATCAAATTGTTGCTAGATTTTCATAGTGGCACAGGCAAGCGAAACAACAGCGACACGACAAACAGATCAGGTGCAATGTTAACTTAATGTTAACGAAAAAAAAAAAATAGCAAAAAAAAACTGGCTTCACTTTATGTCGTTGTAGCGGAGGCTTTGGGGGGTATGGGGACATGACTGTGTTGCCAAACTAAAGCACTTGTTTAAGAATTGCTCCTATACAGTTATATATTTCTTCAGCTCAAATGGTGTTTGGCTACTACGAGTACTTCTGCTCAGTCATTACAGTTCCACTCACAGTTATTCCAACAAAGACCCAGTCTCACTCCCGGTTCCAGTCACCACTGTTGCTGCTGTGGCAGTCAGTGGTTGCAGGATGTTTATGTTTAAAGACATGTAGAAACAAAAACAAAAAAAAACAAACCAGGCATGATTGCCCTTCATGCATTTGCAATAAGCAGCAACGACAATGAAACGGCTAAAATAAACGGTTGTTTGGTTGGTAGTGGTAGTGATGGAGTTGTGGTTCTCTATCCACAAACATCCGTTCTTTGCAATGTTGCTAACTGGCTGGCTGGCTAGCTGCTTGGCTGACTTGACTCGGCTTTCTACTTTACTACGTTCATATATGCAAGTTAAATAATATTGTGTTAAGTGTTTAACCCAATTGTTCAGTTTAGCCATTTGTTTGTCTGCCATAAAGGTAAAAACGCTCTCTATGACCAAACACAATAATTGGTTCTGCAGTTGTAATGTAGTAGACTTCGAAGTGAATAAACCAAACCATCACACACCACATCACCAGCAACTGGATGTATTTAAGTTTTACTCGATCCTAATGTTCTCAGTTGTAACATAAAACGTGGGTGATGTGAATTAAAAAGGTTTCGGAATAAATACAAAAATTTCCTTAACAATTTCAAGATGCGACAGTCGGACAGGTTTCCTTTAAAATCCCGTACTAAGATCAACATCTGATGTGAAATTTTATAAAACTCCATACAAAAACATAACAATAAGTTCCTGCGAAATATTGACTAACAAATTCCGCCAGTGTAGTAAAGGGTGTCTCAGTAAGATGACACTTTTTAAATTTACACCCGTATTCTGTGTATGTGGTAACAATCAAAGTGTAACCACAAAATTGTTACAAAGTTGTCACCATTGTTTGTATCTGGTAATCTGCATGCAATGAAAAAACTCGTTTCTCCCAAACGAAATCTCAGATAACTGAAGTTCGTGTGGGGACTGTAGCTGGGAGAAACGAACTTCTGTTAATCCATACATGTCATTTCGTTTGGGAGAACCGAAAAATGTTTGCAGCAAACGAGTTATGCAAAAAATTATGCAAATTCGGTTACAGCAATCGAGTTGTAGTTGCTCCTAACTAAAAAACGTTTGGGAGAACTGAAAAACGTTTGCAGTGAAAAAACATTTGCGAGAAACGAAAAACGGTTCCACCAACTATTCTTTCGGTTACAGCAACCGAGTTGTAATTGAAACTTTTATTTATGGCTTCCATAAGCTCTTTTTTGTTTAAAGTTATATTTTTATGATTTTGGTTTTACCCATAAAGTTTGTTTTAAAAAATGTTGCCATTTTTGACTATTTTTTCATTGTCTACTTACAGGTCTGTCTCGCCTTGCTTTCAAATATTAACTGAAAGCGCAACAAACAATAACGCGTCAATTGTCCATCCAAGATATATGGACAAGGTAGAAGCATTAGAATGTGATTACTTTTATATGTATGTATAACGAGTGGATAAGACTGTGTATACAGTCGACAGAATGAGAGAAATTTACGTTCTTCGTAATCTATGCTCTCATTAGAAAAATGGCTAATTGCAGTTATCGAAAACGTTTTTAAAATTTGCGGAAACTGTAATTTTGTACGAGTTTGATGCAAACGAGAACTCGTTTGCAACAAC
The DNA here is from genome assembly GCA_963931995.1 of Phaonia tiefii. Taxonomy (NCBI): domain Eukaryota; kingdom Metazoa; phylum Arthropoda; class Insecta; order Diptera; family Muscidae; genus Phaonia; species Phaonia tiefii. The sequence goes on along the minus strand of OZ008367.1, from coordinate 88,741,872 downwards.
ATGACAAATATTTATATATGATATATGAGTTTATTTGGGAGAACTAGATGAATGGTTGCGTTTAATAAATTAATCAAAGCATTGGAGCGGCAACCGAGCAATAAACGTTTTTTTCTTTGCGTGTGGCAACATGGAGAGAACGAAAAATTCGCCACTTAACAAATAATTCAACTCACAATAACAGGCTGGCACAAGCAGAGAAAATAAAACAAAAACATATGGTCTTCTGCCCAAAATGGAACCGGAAAAAAATTAAAAGTAAGTATTTAATATATTTATGTTTTATTGAATTTAAATTAATACATTATTAGTTAGGAAATTTGAACGCACTGCACGGCATAGCTGGAATGCTATATTCCCTTCTTCAAAGAACATCCAGAGATGTTAAGCGGAAAGAATACACCTACGAATCCGCGGCAAATAGAAGAAGACATTTACTTTGGCAACTCTCTGGTCTACACCAAAATTTCACCACCGACAAAAGCTTCTGCCCTGAGTTCAAAAACGTTTTTCCCCTTCGCGATCGGTCTAACTTCTTGAGATGTAGGCCTTTAAAGCCTGAGTATATAATCGCTCATATCTCAGGTATTTATAATCCGATCTATTTGAAATGGGTATCATTACAAAGGTATTTCTAATTTCGATAAATCAGTGTAGGGAGAACCAAATGTTTTATTAATTAAAAAAAAAAACGATTCTTAATCTCACTTTTCTGATAAAAATGTCTGTTTAAAAAAAAAAATACGCTTTTATACATATTTTTTGGTAGGCTCCGATAATTATAATACGCAAAACGTTAAATGTTTTCAAATATCGTTCAAAATTACGTTCAATATTTTTATATACTTTACATTTGGCGCTTTATTAATCTTTTCAATTTTTCTAACACAAAAACAAGTCTTTTGTTTTTTCTGCTCCAAGTCATTTGTTCTTTCTGCTCCCTTTTCTTATATTCATTGACTATCTGCTGGGTCAGACTGTGAATTCAATCTACTCTTTTGCGGATGACAGTAATCTCTGTCATTCTTATTCATTCGAACGTAGCCCAAGTATTTAAGAGATTGAAGTCAAACACCGGACGATGAATGAAACACTCGGCCGGGATCTAGTGTCCATTGTTGAATGGGGTCGAGTGAATAGAGCAGATTTTATTGCCGGTAAGACCCAGTGCTGTTTGTTGTCGTATAAACGGATTGCTGACCCAGGTGTATCGTCATTGTCTATGGACGGTGTGGATATTGAGGTTCCGGGCATGAAAATACAATGTGATGTCCGTTGGGCAAAACATGTATTTGAAGTGTTAAAAGATGCATTCAAGTGTCTAGACTTTTTAAAGCGGTGCAAGAAATAATTCACTCCATCTGGTCTTCTCAATATCTACACCACTTACATCAGCCCAAAGATGGAATATAACTCCCATATATGGGCAGGTGGTCCTAGGACCTCTTTTGAGATTCTCGACCGTATCCAGAGGAGAGCGAAAGCGTTAATAGGGGACAGTAGGGTATTCAACTCTATTGCCTCCCTTGAGCATCGTCGAAATGTGGGTTGCGAGTCGCTGTTCTATCGATCCAGACGTGAGGATATTTAGCCGAAGTACGCGGCTTTCGAAGAACACTCATCCGTTTTTTATCGAGTGGCCGGTTGACCGCACTACACACTATAGAGAAAATCCGTTCTTCAGCCGTACAGTCCGTATGTGGAATAAACTTCCGGCTAGTGTATTTCCCACCAATTGTGACATACATAGATTCAAGGCAAAATACAACAGACACTACTCCCTTTTTCCACCCTCCACTGCCTCAATTTTCCCTCGCAAACACAATGCACTGCATTTATAGGGGCATTCCCTGGGTGTTGGTTTGATAAAACAAGTCCTTCCTCCATTTAATTATGCCCTCTTGTCGTTTTGGTACAAAATATATTATTTATTTTCCCGTGTACACTTTTATTGTTAAATTGTGGAATTTATAAAATGTTTTTGTATCAACTTTCCGGCTAACAAAACAGCTGTCACGGGTTGTGACCTCCTCTTTGGCAAGTAACAGTATTTGATACTTTTGTCACCAAAAAAAAAAATGTGTCAGAATACCGATTTGTGACAATTGTCACATTACTGTCAAATAGTAACCGTGGTGACTTTTGTAACCCTGCCAGAATAGGGCTGTTAGTGTAATTTTTTTGTTCGCAAGTGGCAACTCTGTTCAGCTGTCACATGTCTTCATAGAGAAATTTATTAATTTAATTTAATTTATTTATTTAGTATTTTATTCTCTCATCTTACATTTCATTTCACACTTTTCGTCGTAGGTTTGTGCAAATGAGAGAAATTCGATGAAAATTAACTTATAGCAGGTGGAGTTGCAAGAACTGTTGACATAACTTTTTCATTTCGTTTCCGTATAGAATTGTGAAATTAAACTATATTTTGCACGTTTTTGTTGACATTTTATCGTAAGAATACATTTGTATTGTATTTAACACTAATATTTTGTCACAAAAACACGAAATGCGGTTGTTGTTTTTTTCTTGGACGTTGTGTACTATTGCCTCTATCTGGCATTATTGAACACATGCTTCCCACCATCCAATGTTCGCGTGCAACCATACCTATGACGTGAAAAATATGAAGAGAATAAATTACTCTATCCTAAATTGCTCTATGCATATTACTACATTTAATACAAATGAAGCGCTTTATGAAAGAACAACGCGTTATAATTGTGAAAACTTGTTACAAAAAATTGGAATGTTATGCTGAGACCGCTCGAAAACTTCGCAGAATTTTCAGTCGAGAAAGTGCATCTAATGTGTCAACCACTCGAATTTGAAGAAACTGGGTCGGGTATGGACAGTAAGGCTCCTGCGCGTAAACGTGCCGGTCGGTGGTCTCCTGAAAACGTTGCTGATTTAAACGAGAGTGTCGCTGAAACCACGAAAACATCAATTCGGCATCGTTCTCAACAACTTCAAATTTCACGAAGTACTATGCAGCGAATTTTGACAAAAGACCTCCACCTTCATGCGTACAAAATTCAGCAGACTCAGGAGCTTAAACCAACAGACCACGGAAAGCGTTCAATGGGCAATGGTGCAAAGTGAAGTATGCCACTTTTTCTAAAACGTCATCTTCTTCGATGAAGTGCATTTCCAGCTGAATGGCTTCGTGAAAAATTGTTGAACAAAATTGTTGAATTTCGGGCTCAGAAAATCCTAGTGCAATCCACAAGAAACAAATGCACCCACAACGAGCAGCTGTCTGGAGCGGATTTTGGTCAGGCGGCGTGATTGGGCCTTACTTTTTTGAAGATGAGGCCGAAATTACAGTGACTGTGAACGGAATTCGTTACAGGAACATGATAACGGAGTTGTTGTGGCCTGGATCTGGATGCCATGAGGATTGAGCAAGACGACGCCCCTGCCACACCGCGCATGAAACAATCGATTTATTGCAGCAACGTATTCCAGAACATATTATCTCAAGAAATTCTGACGTCAACTGGCCACCAAGATCATGCGGTTTAACGCCGTTCGATTTCTTTGTTTGGAGTTTTGTGAAATCTTGGGTTTATGCGAATAAACCAGAAATAATTCCTGAGCTCATATCCGATATGTATCAAAATCTTTGAGATACAAACACATCTCGGTGAAAAAGCCATGGAAAATTTCATGAAAAGAGTAATGGCCTGCCATCGGGGCCATTTGACGGACATTTTTATTCCATACTTAATCGGAACATGTTTATTCTTGTTGATTGCGGCTTTTGTCACGATGATCTCAATTAATATGTTGAAGAGGTCGCATGATAGGGTGTCGCCCTGCCTGCGGCGTCGCCTCACACTAAGTGGTTCGGTGAGATCTTTCCCAATCTTTACTGAGAATTTCTTGTCGGTCAGGGTCATTCTACAAAGGCGCGTGGAAAGCAGAGAAGTGATCTCTTCATATTCCCAACATCCTCTGCACATCTGTGACAAAATTACGTCCTTATCTCTAAACGGGGCCTGATCCATTTCCGTTGGTTTGACTTTGGATTTTTCGGTAGAATTTACGGGACTCATTCTTCCTTCTGTAAGATACAATCGGGTTACTTATCTCCTATTATCCATTTACCGCTCTGTGGCGGCTCGCTATACAACGGACTGAAGCGTTGCCATACGTGCAGCGTTCTTTACAATTCTTAAATTTCCTTAGCTTTTTTAATCTAATATTAGCCTTCAGAATTTTAAACGTTAGATTTGAAATGTATAGAATTAGGTTGTGGTAACCGAAATCAAAAGTAATTCGGTAGTCCCAACATAAATTCGGTTGTCCCAACAGAAATTCGGTTATAGCAAACGAATTAGATCGTTGTACCCGACTTCCGTTATCTCCCCTATCCCTTAATGGGATGTAATGGGAAAATATTTATTTTTTTTAACCGACTTACGACCAACTTCGGTTTTGCGACCGAATTGACGCTAAATTCGATAGTTGAGAGAGAAATTCGGTTACAGCTACAGAATTGTTGGCAAATTTGGTTGCTGTACCTGAACTGATGTTACATGCAGTTGCTGCAACCGAATTGGGTACGGTTTAGGTTGTTGCATCCGAATTAATTCCAAATTCGGTTGTTGCAACCGAAAGTATAGCATATTTAGTTGACACAAAAAATAAAATTGAAGATTCAGTTGTCACAGCCGAATCAATTATGAAACAATGTTGCTTCAAAGGAATTTCTGTTGCAGGGACTTAAGTCAGCCGTGAAAATTTCAATGCGGTTGTGGCAACCGTAATTTGGTGGGGACAGCAGAATTTACTTTTGATACAAACTCTTTTCAAATAATTGGTTACCTGAGTGCACCCAAATTTTCAGCTATGCCAATATATCTCTTAAGTTTAAAGAGATTTTGGATGTCAACGATTATTTTGTAATCGGAGGTGCCTTCTGCAGGACCTCGTTTCAGTATTTCTTTTTTATAAATACATAATTTCCCATTTCATCCCTTGAAGGGACCTGGAACACTTTCTCCTAATCGTTAAGCTGTGTGCTCTCTAGTTTTACACTCATTGATTAGGTCCAACAGATTTAAACCGATTCCGGACGGATCTTTGAATAGCTTTTTCATTGCAAATTACTCTATAGCTTCACCGAATCTAAGCCAGGTGAAGACCATGGAATGAAATGTAAGATGGTCAGAGTAGTGATGAAACCTACATTCTCATGTACAAGAGTATAATACTCATAAACAGAAATTTGACATAAAAAAAATGCAAACAAAACGAGTTGCACTTTTCAAATCAATTTTGAATATGCGTATTAAATTTGTACCTTCATCAACTTTAAACTCTGGTCTAGAGCAGCCTAAATATATAACTTGCCACTCCTGACCTCGTGCATAAATTACAAAGATTTGTTTGTAAAATTCTGTCTACAGTTGCAGTACAACTGACATAACTTTTCCTTGTTGTATTATTAAAAAACCAAATAGAGTAAAGGAAGAACAAACGGAAAAAACCTCAAACTGTCTTAACGGATTATGGCTGAATGTGCAGTTTTTTTTTTAAATTTTAGGCCAAGAACTCTTTCACTTCTGTAGAACGACTAACTTTTTTAAAGTTTCTAGTGAATCGTTAATGCAGAATTGTATATTTAGTTTGTTTATCTGTCCATGTTTTTGCCTGGCTTCTGCCAAATGCTTCTGTAAATTGTTTTTCCTTTTTTGCTATACCTGTTGCATTTACGAAAGGTTAAATGCTGTTGCACGTATCTGTTGAATATTATGAATCTCTTTGTGTCTATCTTTCTCTTTTGCTTCGCTTTGTAATGTTATTGCATTTAAGTGTGATGATTATTCATCTTTGCTTATGGACCAAGAATGAGTAAGAAATATGAAAAGGAATTATGGATGTTAAATAATTGGAGTAAAATGTTGTGACAACTGTGGAGAAATTTTGAGAGACTTTGACAATTTACTGGAACAATTACAAACCATTAAATGTTACATAACTCGATTAAAATATTTTGAAAAATGTGGAGAAATTTTGAGGGACTTTGACAATTTACTGCAGCAATTACAAACCATTTACAGTTAATCTTGAATCATTTTTGTTTTGATTCTGTTGTTTGAATTTGAAAATAAGAGATAGATACCAGAAAGGCATATCGTTTTCAATATTTTTTGACAAAAGGCCAAGTAGCAAGGAAATATGTTTTTCATTAGTTTTTTTTTCAAGGAAATTTGACTATTTCTGCGCCATCTGGAAAATTTCTCTTGACTTTCAAATCCACCACTTATATTGCACCATCTATGGTATTTCTATCACCAAGTACGTACAACGAAATGATTTCTACAGCGACATCTACATTTAGTTGCGGAATTAATTTGTATTCGCTTGAAAGTATACGATACAAATTACGTGGGGTGTGTAGCGACAGTTCATTAAGTACTACTTTCTCTTTAAAAATGTTTCTCCGACTCGGGATCCGAACTGAAGCGAATGGATTTCCAGCCAAGCTTCTCACCATTCAACTATCGATGATATTGCGCTTGGACGAACCATAACTCCATTAGTGACAAAATTTACTTTTCTGCTGACAAACACCTTAATATATGCAACGTAATTTCGGAATCCTGTACGCCGAAAATCCGCATATCATGTACGAAAGAACGTGGGTTCGATGCCTGCTCTGACCACATTAAATTTCTTTCGACGACGGTCACCACGCTTAGTGATGGCGACACTATCGAGTACTGAGCAATGAAAAAGACTCTAAAATACCATTCAGAACCGGTGTCCCCAGTCCCTTCATGCGATGTAATGGGAAAGGTAACAGAAGCAAATAGTTTAAAAATAGTTTTCGCATTTCTGGCTATCGATGGCAGTTTAATAGTCCACAACGAAACTTTAGGTTCCGATTTTCTTCTCTCGAGGTGGTTTCTATGATTTGTCGTAACGTAAGTATCTATCTAGTCGCGTGTAGAATTTCCTTTTCAAAAGCCACTCCGATCAGGTTTGCAATAATTGACTCTTCGCTTGAAACGATTTTGTATGCAATTTGCTGAAAGTCATATTCCACGATAGTTGTCACATGAACTTATATTGAACTTGAACACTTCCGTTGTTTGTCTGTCAGCACCCCAAGCACAGATGTTTTTAAACCGAGAGATTGACGTTCTAACCCCATCTTGGTTAGGTGGAGGATGATACATATCACCATCTTCATTTTGCTTTATATATACACCTTCATTTGATTCTTCTTGTAGAAGTAATTTTGGAGAACTGTTCTGTCTCCATCCTCAATACACTCTGCTTACCTGTCGCAAGATTTCTATTCTTCTCCTTATAGATGGGTAGCTCCGTCCTATAGCTGGCGGTTTGGGTTTTAACTCTCTGATGAAAGTTTCGAGTTGCGATGATTATTCTGTAAATAAATACTTTCCCCTTACATCCTATGAAGGGACAAGGGAGAGTTTCCTACAATCAGTGAGGTGTGCGCTTTATAGTTTTACACTTACTAATTGGAACCTAACGTTTTACACTAGTTTCGAACGGATTTTGGTTATATTTTTCATGGCTAATTAATCGATAGTGTCGACATTACTAACTGAGGTGACCGTCGCTGCAAGAAATGTAGGATCGAAATCATCTTCTCATGTACAAGCATTACATTACCCGTTGCAGCACTGACGGCCACAATTCTGCATATTTCGGTATTACTATTTTCGCACTTTTTTCTAAAAATCTCTTTCCAACACTCGGTTGCAGCTCGCGTTCCAACTGACGGCAGTGTTATCGTATATGCAGTGTTCTTTTCAACAGTTACCATGAAACATTCTCCATATTGTCACGGTTTTTGGGGCTGTTTTTCATACCGTGCTCCTTTTTTGCATCAATATTTACGGAATGGGAGATTAGATTCCACTGCACTTCAGGATTATTAGTAGGGGATGTATTCTCCGCCAGCAAATGAGTGAACTTATTTGCCTAGACTACCTCTACACGCTGAAAAACGGCCCCAGCAACATATTGCAGGAACTATGTATATGTTTCCAAGCATTGTTTTTATGAATTGAAGATCTGCTGCTTTTTCGTTTCTTTGTTGTCTGTTACGTTTGTGGTATCAGCAGTTTTTAACAAATAAAACCACATGGGCCACAAAAGCTTATATTTTAACCTATTACTCATATTGTCTCCAACATGTTATATTGAATAGCAAATACAATGTTTTTGGACACAAATATACTATATTTGCGACAAGCTGCCACCACGTTATATTTGTACCCAAATAAGAAAAAAAGATTTTTCAGGGTGTTCCAATCGCAGCTTTCCGAAGCTTTATTTGTGTCTGGTTTCATACGATTTTGCCTCTGCTTGTTCTTGTTAAAACTTTTGCTGCAACCTGGTAATGATCCATATCTACATTAGCACCGCGAATCATATGTACGTTCACTACAATGAAAGAGTGTATTCCCTCAATTATAAAGAAATCAAGCTGGATCTTTGACTGCTGATCAGGAGATACCCAAGTAGCCCTCGGAAGTCTTTAGACTGAATTTACTAACGTTTGGTTGAAAGTCACATTCCCTACCAAGTTTGATATTAAAATCACATAAAACCATATCAATGTCATGTCGGGTAGCGATCATACGTTCTTTTTGGGGCTCATATAACATGTTCTTGCTGTCATCATCTCCTTTTCCTTAGGAGCATGTAGACAAGTTAACCTAGGATTGAAGTAATTCGCTTCAATGTGAAATTCACACACTGGGTTCAACCTAGAGTCTAAATGTCTTAGTCTTCTACCAACTACAAATCCTCACCCAAATTCATTAGTCATTTCATGGCATCTGTTGTAAATGTCACAGTCTTTCTTCCGTGAACATCCTTGCCCTATCCATCGCAATTCCTGGATAGCTCCGATGTAGATTATTATTATTTTGGAGCATAGTAAAAAAAAGTTGGTGTCATATAACATCCCATGAAGGGATTGAGGAGAGCTTCTCACAATTAGTCACCTACAGTTTTACACCAGTTCCGAACGGTATTTTTGAGAAGGTTTTCATGGCTAAGTACTCGATAGCGTCGCCATTACTATGCGAGGTGACCGTTGTCGAAAGAAATGTAAGGTGGTCTGAACAGGGACCGAACACACGTTCTCAATTACCAGAGCCGCGCAGACTAACCATTGCACCACCGACGGGTTTGTATGTGAATATCCGCACGCTGAAAAATCAGTATTTTTTTTGCAAATGCAAATTTTGCATTTAATTTTATTTATTTTATTTATTTAATTTTATTTAATTTTATTTTTTTTTAATGTGTTTAGTTCTGTTTAGTAGTGTTTATAGTTCTTCGCAAATAGAGTATACTTGTGTCCAAACACATTGTTTTTGCTATTCAATATTACATGTTGGAGATACAATGACTAGTAGGTTATAATATATGTTTTTGTGATCCAACTGTGGTTTTGTCTAAAACGTAACAGACAACAAAGAAAGAAAAAAGCAGCAGATCTTCAATTCATGAAAACAATGCTAGCACGTACACGCTGAAATCTGTCTTTTTGATGTTTGGATGCAAATATTACGTGTTTGTAGCTTGTCGCAAATATACTATAATTGTGCCCAAACACATTGTGTTTGCTATTCAATATAACATGTATGAGACACATTGATTAATAGATTATAATTAATGTTTTTGAGACCCAAATGTGTTTTTTTGTTCAAAACCGCTGAAAACAAATACGAAACAGACAACAAAGAAACAGAAAAGCAGAAGATCTTCAATTCATGAAAACAGTGCTTGCGAACATGTACATGTTTTCTGCAACATGTTCCTGGGGCGGATATTTTTCAGTGTGTAAGTATATGGACAGTCCAAACATATACATTATTCCTGCATAATGGTACAGGGATCGTCTTTTTCCATGTGCGTAATTAGTGGCCAGCAAGGCATTTGAGGGGATCGCTAACAAATATGGTGTTTGGGTTTTGGGTTCCTTGTGTACTTTTACTAATACCAGCCCTCAGGGGTTTACCTTTTTCCTACTGCCAGGGTTCATATTGCTGCCGCCTATTGTGGATCAGATGCTGACCGGATGCAGATCGCAGTGAGTCTGTCGAACTTGAACAGTTTCTCGAAACGGATGTTTTACTAGTGTCTATAAAAGTTAACACTCAAATAAGATCATCATGTTGCATCTTCAATAATAAAATAGTATTATATTGCAGCCGCCTTTTGTGGACCATATGCAGAATCTGCATTGCAGATCTCATTTAGTCTGTTGAACCTGGACTGTTTCTCGAATCGGATGTTATACTAATGTCTATCAAAGGTAACATTCAAATAAAATCATCATGCTGCATCTTCAATAATAAAATACTTTAACAACTGTGTAAGAGACCCAATTCTCACACTCTTCAGAACCATGAAGTTTATATCGCATGCTATATTGAATTACATGTAAGAGTGTCAAAAGGTAATGTAATTTAATTACATATATTCTCACCATATGCCATATACAACTATATTAGAGAATAGAAGTGCACATAGAATTCTATTAATACATGTAATATATATGAAAAATGATAGCCATCTATAAAATGCAATATCTAACACTTTATAACAGTAATCAGCCACAGAAGCTACCGCTCAACACAGCCTCTATCGCCAGCAACAGGCAACTCAAAAATCATTATAATCAGTCAATAACAGGAAAACCACAAGTGCTGAATGAAAACTATGACTTTCAAATACTTGCTGATGATACAAGTACCCACAAGTAAAAATGGTAGAGGATCAAGTGATCCACATAGCTAGATACATAGAGAGCGAGAGAGAAAAATTATATAAAAATCAGGTTAATAATTCATAATAATCGGTATCATTTAACCAAACGAAAAGAACGCAGACCGAAGAGAATGTAGTATACTTTATACCCACTGAAGTCGGCCAAAACTCACTAATAGTTAATGCAAAAATGCCTGGTATTAGAATTTAATGCAAATCCATTCCGCTCGAACTATGTATATGCCCAGCCATTCACAAATGTAGATGATGACGCCGAGATAGATTGCAACAAATGCAGTAAATGACGGTGTTTTGCTGCAGCTTCTGATGCGCCAGTATGCGAGATATATGAGTTGATGGGATAGTCGTTGTTGCTGCTGGTATACATTTCTTGAACTCAATCAAGCGCTACTTAATGCATAACTAAGAGTCTCGTTAGAAAAACACATCAAAATAACAATCAACATACAATGCCGTCTCACAGATACGCTCATAGATAGATACCCCCTAGATGCACAGTGGGAGAAATGTCGGGAAAATAATAAAACATTGCAAATTACGATTTTACTGAAAGCTTGTGCTATAATTTTTGTATAAGTTTTAACGGGACTAATTGTAATTTAACAAAAATACGATTGTCAGTGGCACGAGAATGCAATACAAGGACCTCCACAAGGCCAGTTGGGTATCGCATGCAACAAAGAACCAGATTGATCACTTGGTTATTGATGAAATGCAAACTTTAATGGACGTATGTGATATTGGAGCTGTTGATATTGATTCAGATCACTACCTGGCTGCATTAAAGAATCGTAGAAGAATCAACAGAGCAAACACTTTAGGACACTAGATACAATGAAAACTAGATTTCAAGAAGCTGCAGTTACCAGAGGTAGGCACGGCCTATTCAAAATAAAAAAAACACTCACTAACTGCTAGCATAGAATGCACCCTTTCTGATGGTTCTATAAAAACTGCTGCTACAACCGTGCTGGGTTATAAAAACTCGCCTCATGACAGTTCATGCTACGATGAAGAGTTGCCGCATGGAAACTGATGGAAATAAAGTTACACCTATGGCAACGCTTCAGTCAGTCGCAACTGGGAGCCGTATAAGCAGAAAAGTACTGCGGTAAACCGCCTATTTATATGGAAAACAAAACGACATCGCATACAGTGTGGGATTGAAAATATTTAGATGTACAAGAACGAATATGGAATACAAAACGACAGCGGATAAAGTGTGAGATAGAAAATATTTAAAACTACAAGAAGGAATCCCGAAAACTCTACGAAAGTGGTAAAAACCGAACTAACGGCCCTCTTTTTTTATAAAATATTTTTTATTAATACTTTGATTGCGCATCTAATAAATCTAATGACGGGAAGCTTTTCGCTTGTAATGATAAAAAAAAAATAAAAAATAAATGGTTTCCCATTACATCCCATGAAGGGACTGGGGAGAACTTCTCACAATCACTGACCTGTGCGCTTTCCAGTTTTCACTCACTGATTGGGACCTACAGTTTTACACCGATTCCGAACGGTAATTTGAGAAGCTTTTTCATGGCTAGATACTCGATAGTGTCGCCGTAAGCGAGGTGGCCGCCGCCGAAAGAAAATTTGAAGGTGGTCAGAGCCGGGTTCGAACCCAGGATCTCATGTACAAGAGCCGCGCACACTAACCATTGCACCACCGACGGCCTCCTTGTAATGTAATGATAAGGACGGAAATTTAGTCGCAGATGTGCATGTTGGAGCTTTACACTCTGAAAAAAAGGGCCCTTGTAACATTATGCAGGAACCAAGTATATGTTTGGAACATACATAAACTTACGAGCAAGCATTGTTTCATGAATCCAAGATCTGCTGGTTTTTAGTTTCTTTGGCGTCTGTTAGGGTTTTCAACAAAGTCTTTGTTGGGCCACAAACACATATGTATATTATAATATATTAATCATTGTGTCACCAACATGTAAAATTAAATATCAAACACAATGTGTTTGGAGACAAGAATACTATATTTTCGACAACCTACAAACAGGTTATATTTGCATCCAAACAACAAAAAATACAGATTTTTCAGCGTGTAGAGAGATAATGTCCCTGCATTACTTGCACCAGAATAGCCCGATGTAGATATCCATCAAATAGACGGCGATAGTATCGATTGCCGCTCCTAATCCAGACAAAATCAGAACGGAAATATTTCGGCTTAACCACAGCAAAGCCGCTGGTGCCGATGGACTACCGATAGAGATGTTTACTTGCTTGCACCAGCTCATACGCAAACGTAAAAGTAAATGAAAAGCCCGGCGATCGGAGCTTCTGCTTAATGTGTTCTGAATTTAGAAAAGGTGACCCGGGCGTATTTTCCAACTATTGTTGAGTAAGCCTTTTCTCCATTACCTACATGATGCTCTCAAGAGTAACTTGCGAAAGACTTTATCAGCATGGCTTTAGAGCGTGTGTTCCAACTATTGCGGAATAAGCCTTTTCTTCATTGCTTACTAGATCCTCTCAAGAATAATGTGCGAAAGACAAAGGTCAATTGCTGCAGACCTGATCGCACATTATCAGCATGGCTTTAGAGCTAAGAAATCCACAACTGACCAAATCCTGGAGAAGCCTCAGGAAAAGCAAATCTACACCTAACATCCCTTTGTTCATTATAAATCTACCGTTGATAGTCCGGTACACCCTATCGTGCGATCTCTGCAACATCTTAATGGAGATCAGAATCAAAAAAAGCTGTAGTTAAGACGAATGGAAGATCAGCTGCAAAAGCCATATACTGTCCGCATATGCTGATGATGTAGAGGTCAATGGGTTGACTGTGCGTGAAGTTTTTGCGGTATTTCCGAGAATCAGAGCAGCTGTGCTTCGCTGCAAATGCGGACAAAACAAAGTTACTGGTTTCAATGAGCAGATACTGCATTCGTTTGGAGCAGAGTGTGAACGTTGATAACAGGTATAACTTCGAGGTAGTGGACGTTTGTAAAGGAGTAATAACGTCAGCCCCTGGATATCAATCGGTGGTGCAATGGTAGTGTGTGCGGCTCTTGTACATGAGAATGCGGGTTCGATTCCTTCTTTCACCAGTTTACACTTCTTTCGACAGCGTCATCTGGCTTAGTGACGGCGACACTATCGAGTATTTAGCCATGAAAGCTTCTCAAAATATCGTTCGGAACCGGCATAAAACTGAGGTTCCCAATTCGTGAGTGTAAAACTTGAATGAGCACAGCTCACTGGTTGTGAGAAGCTCTGCCTAATGCCTTCATGGGATGTAATGGGTAAACATTTTTTTTATTCCGTGAGATTTTTGCTGGATAATGGGGAATATTTTGGGTTAAGCAAGCATTGCAGAGATTAAACCTTATCGCGAAAAACAAAGATCCAGATATTTAAGACTCTCAGACAACATTTGTAGTTTTTGGGCGCACAGTCCTGGGTCATATTATATTATGAATATACAACGGGATGTACGACGTCAATTGAAGTACGAGCTGTATCCCGAATCAAAATAACGCGATTACTCAGAAGAAAGGTTAGAGATAAACCTGCGCGAGAGGGTTTTTGATGAAGCATTCGAAGAAAGTCGAAAACAAGACGGCCATGACCAAGCTGGAAAGATCACTTGAACGATTCATATTCTAAGTGTTCGTTTATCGTAGAGATTAGCCTTGACCAGTCAAAATTAAAATTTTCTACGAGAAACGTAGTAACATGACGACCACGACCCCCGCTGGAAGGATCAGTTGGATGATTCATATTCTAAATTTTCGTTTATCGCACCTATTATTGCAGAGATTAGCCTTGAACAGTCAAAATTAAAATTCTCTACGAGAAACGTAGTAAAACTGTAGGCACCGCACAATGGGCTTCAATGTTTACTGCACATCATTTGTAGTGTATAATAGTTTTCCTTAATAGTATTAGTAATTTCCCCTACAATCATATTTGTTCCCACTGTGCGTTGCATTCTTGATACTTTGCAAATAGCAGACGCATATACACATCTACTCCTATTCACATCTAGATCCGCATAATAATAAACTGTAACAAAACGTTGCACCATGTTGCCACAAACAAGGTGAATGGTTTTCTGGGTCCAACCAAATGAGGCTGTAAACCAGTGATTGCCATTGAGTACGTAAGGCATGAGTAGCTTAAGTACTTATCCATACTTTTTCATACTTGTGTATACCCTTACTTATAACACCTAAAAGACGTATCGTCACTTAAGCGAACCACAGACTTGTCATTCATGAGCATTAATATCAGCTGTCGTTGATGTTTATTGTTTGTTTACCTGTCTTCTTGATAACAAATAAGAATGAAATCGAAGTTGTTCGCATCACTATCATGTTCACAAAATTTTTTTGGTAATATTTTTCAAATTCATCAGTGAAATAAAAAGCTATCGACCAAGCTCATACCCATGAATAATAAGTCTGTGGTTCGCTTTATCTGCAGTGTTACGATTATGCTCATATCTGCTCGATACATAATAAACTAATTTCGTGAATTCAGGTAGGATGTTTAAGCAAGGACTCTTTTTGATTTTCTGAGCAAAATACTCGACCCGTGCTTGTTTGTGTACCGGTAAGATGAAACTTTGTTTGGAATTAAACAATACAGTATTTAACGTGCCATAACATTTTCGCTTTGATCAATTGTCTAAATATCGGAGCATTTTGATGCAAAGGATAATAATCGATTACTGCTTTACCTTACAAATATTCCATAAATTCTTATTCGGACTATATTCTTGTTTTTATTACGGTGCTAAACAAGAACTGTAGAATTTCGGTGCTAACCAAGAACTGTAGAAAAACATTTTGTGCACCTAATTATCTCAAATGAACATATTCGAAATTTTACGCTATTTTTAAACACGTTCCTCTT
The DNA here is from genome assembly GCA_963931995.1 of Phaonia tiefii. Classification (NCBI taxonomy): domain Eukaryota; kingdom Metazoa; phylum Arthropoda; class Insecta; order Diptera; family Muscidae; genus Phaonia; species Phaonia tiefii. The sequence continues at coordinate 88,726,191 of OZ008367.1, read as the reverse complement.
AAGCAAACATTCATTGTTTTGGAGCTGAAAATACGGCATTAAATTAAAACTATATATTATAAATATTAAACACATGCGAAGCCATAATAATATCGGTCCTATTTTCAATGTTTATGTCTATGGCTTCCCCTTGATATTCTGAGTACTCCACCGCACTCATGAACACGTTAGTATACTTATGTGTAAGAACTCGTCATCAAACAGAACATTAATAAGTATAACAGCCACGACTCCCTCGTACACACAGACAGACTATGAATATATCATAACGACTGCTCAGATTTTTTTTAATGTATGTTGTCTTTCGATCGCTAACATTTCTCACTCATACATGTTTGGTTAGAAAAATTTAAACTGGAATGCTTGCCGACCTCTGGCAGAAACTAACACCAGGGAGAATAAAGTAAAGCGAAGCTGAAAAAACAGAATGCCTTAATAAACATAACGGATCATAAATCTATATTGCCATGGTAATCGTGGACTACTACCAGTGCTGCTGCAACCACTACTTAAGAGGACCATGACTTCTGCTGGAAAAGAACAACAGCAGCACTACAGAACCACAGCAACTTCCACTGCAACAGTTCATTCCAAGGAGGCAGACCCAACCCAATCCATTGCAAGGTTTCGAGTGGTGATTTAAAGGTGAACCAAAAACAAAATGCGCCAGTTTGTTTGCTGGTATTCTAAAGTCAACTTAGACTTATGGGTAAATGTCTTAGCCGACGCCAAGCCAACCAATTGGTGCTCACAAGTCTTTAAGAACATAACGGCAATAGCACCTGGCTTATTGATGTAGTAATGGTAGCACAAAATGTATCGTGGCAGTAAAGATTTGAAACTATCATAGTTACTGCAGAGGCAGCAGTAAATGTGGATAGTATGAAATATTTAATATTTAAGAAATATTTGGCATTTCAAATAAAATAGTAACGGATGGCAACATGTTCTCCGCAATCCCTTTATGGGCAAATTCGGGTTTATTGTTTAGAAATATTTGGGGATATATTTGAGTTTTATCTTGTTAAGTAACAATTCTAAATATTAGTCAAATGTGGTTTGGTAATAAAATCATTGAAGTGAAAGTATTTGGGTTTAAACAAAGGATATATAAGGTTTGATAACATTTTGAATAAAATAAATAAATCCGGATTAATTTTTTTAAGATTCCTGCAGCTTGAAATGATAAAGACAACTATTTGTAACAATTGTATTTTCTTCGTGTCTACATTTATACCTTCCACTTCAAAATCTCTACTCCAAAACAAACAAAAATCACATTTACCTCCACCTAGCAACCTAGCAATATGCACTGAAAAAATTTTCCTTGTAACTTTTACGAAAAATTTTTCAACAATCGTATGAAGTTTTTCGTACATCTTATGAAAGACTTTGAGAAGAATTTCACGAATTTACAAAACCTATTCATAAAAGAGTTTCGTGAAATATCCTTTATTGTTTATAAGTATATAACAACATTACAGAATCATTATGACACTTCTTAATTCAAAATTTTATATTTTTCACATTAATAGTTTCAATTTCATAGATGTGATGAAAGCTAAATGTATGAGAAATAGTATAATCGATACTTATATTATGTGTCATTAAGCTATTTGAAGCTATAAAAAGTTTTAGGAGATTTGAGAGACGATTTTTTGAACGAAGTTCCTTATCACACTTTGGGGGATGGGGGCTAAATGAAAAAAAATTAAACAACTTTTTTTTAACACTATTATACTGCAAAACAGTATTATCAACTATATTAGGTACGTTTGCTTTGGTTTGTGTCTAGACTAACATATTTTAGAAAATTGCTTGTTTAACGGGAAGTTTCTAGGTGGAGTATATATTGTAGTTTTGAACCCAATAAAAGGTACATTTAGAAAGTGAAAGGAGTTTAAAAACGGAACATTTTCTTAAATACGTTCCTTTTCTCAAAAAAGTAAATTTTCTCAAAAAATATACAAAGTACATTTTCTTAAAAAAAAAAATATCTTAAAGAGGTACCTTTGCTTAAAAAAGTAAATTTTCTTACAAAAAGTACCTCTTGTTAAAAAAACATTTTTTTTAAATAAGTACCTTTTCTTAAAAAGTAAATTTTCTTACCACAAATTGCATTTTCTTAAAAAACTACCTTTTCTTTAAAGAGTACCTTTTTGTGAAACAAAATAACTTTTCTTGAGATTAATACCTACTCTTAAAAATTTACCTATTCTTGAGAAACGGACCAATTCGAAAACAAATTCCCATTTAAAAAAAAAACCTTCAAAAAAATATCTTCTCTTAAAAAAAATACATTTGCTTACAAAAAACTCGTTTTCTTAAAAGTACCTTTTCTTAAACTTTTCTATTCTTGAGAGAAGTACCCTTTTTTAAAATATGTACATTTTAGTAAAAAAATAACATTTTCCTAAAAAGAGTAAGACTTTGTAAAAAAAAATCATACTCTTATGGCTTTTTCTTACAAAAGGTACTTCTTCTTAAAAATAGTAACTTTTTTAAAAATTACCTTTTCGGGAATATATAATACATATTCTTACAATAAGGACCTAAAATATACTTTCTTTAAAAAAAATACAATTTATAAAAAAGAATAGTTCTTAAAAAAGTTTATCAGTTTACAAAAAGTATTTTTCAACGTGTGTTGGAACTAACTAGTACATAATACAGAGTGGTTCAGTCACAACTGGACAAATTTCACCAGCGAATTCCTTGGGTCATTTCATGAAAATATGTCTATCTACGACCATTCCCGAAATGCAAGGGGGCGAAATGGCAGCGGTTTGAAAATTTTCGGATTGGTGGTCGGATTTTTTTTTGCTTTTGGGTTTGTTGGAAAGTCCTTTCATAACATAGTCATAACTTTGGAACGGTAGAACCTCTCGGCTTCGTACGTACTGGAACGTACTAATAGGTTTTAACCCAATAACACTACTACTCGACAATGTATACTTTTAGGCTGTTTGGAATTCCGCAGCGATTTATCCGCTAGTGGTGAGATTGCATAATAAACCAGTGAATTCATCAACCGTTCGTGGTGAGAGTATATGAAAGCTTTAAATATAAAGTGACCACTTGTCGACATAAAGCTCTACTAATCTGTTAGGACAATGAAGTTATAATACACACCACAAACTATTAGTTGACATTCTAATGTTACTTTAACATACTGTGGATTCAAATGTAATGATGCAGTCGGACAAATACTGAATTTAAAGGTTTGAACAGACTGACTTTACCAAATAACTGATCTACTAGCTCGATAAAAATTTCGTTTCTTTCTCTTCTATTCCAAATTCTTAAACAACTTTCAAACTTCAACACCAACAAATCAAGGTTCGTTATCTGTCGGTGGCTTATGGAGCTAGATATTTCGTCCAGCTAGAAATTTTCGTCCAGTTCTCTGTAAAAAAGGCTGATTTGTGGTAACTTAATTCTATCTTATTCCGCATTTTGCCTGTCTTGGTTGACTATGATGTCACACCACTTTAACCCTCTAATGCTTTAGAGTGCCTTGAGGCAGGCACTCTTCACAAGAGTCACACGGGTTGGGGTCATATGCCCGAATTTCAAAATCCCGAACACAATATCGCAAAAACAAAATCCCGAATTACAAAATCCCGAATTTCAAAATCCCGAATTTCAAAACCCCAAAATCCTGCGATTTTTAAAACCAAAACTGTACAATTATTCGGGATATTTTAAAATCTATAAATAAATTATTCAGTCTTAGTTCACATATGGAAATATTTACTTCAAAATAAAAACGTCGCTAATTTTTCACAAAAAAAAAAATACAAAATGAGTCTGCAAATTTTCATATCAAATAAAGGCAAACAAAAACATGTTCCGTGTGTGACTTTGATTATGACTCAATTTTTAGTATTCAGGGCCAGATAGTGCCCTTAGTCTTCTGCTTAATGAGTCACAAGACTTCCCACACATCCAAAACTCTGTCGAGGCTTGGCATAGACGCCTTAAAGTTGTTGTCGGCAAAAAGCATGCCGGTCTTTACAGTCTGATTGAAAATCTGGCTAAAGAGTTGATTGTTGCTAAATCGGCAAGCGAAAAACTTAAACTGGAAAACGTTGAAGCCCGCAACAAAAAAAAATTGTTCAAAAAACCAAAATTTAAAGGCTGTATTCAATAACATAGAATGCATGGATAAAACAGAATATTTAAAAGCCATAGCAATTAATCTTGCCTTTTAGATATAAATTGATTATTAATAATAAAAAAAATTGTCTTGTTATGATTTTCAATAATTCGGGATTTTGTAATTTAGGATTTTAAACTTCGGGATTTTGAAATTCGGGATTTTGACACTATCCCGAGTCACACGGATGGCAAATGTAACGACTTTTTTAGTAAGAATGTTTTGGGTCAACAGCTGTAGCAAAATATTTGTAAACGCTTTTCAAGCTCTTAAAAGCTCCATTCAATCACTTTATTCCGATTTATGGTGTTTGAATCATAAATGTATTTTTTACTATTATAACCGAAAATAAATAATGTGTTTCTCAATTCTGAGATAAACTTGTAATTAATTTCAAATGTTTTCAATAAAATCCAACATATACTATTTGCTAAATGTTTATTTAATTTAATTTTGTCGCATGGAAGGTAAGCGATTGTTTGTACTGACTTACAAAGCATTTTTTTTGAAATCAGAGGCTCAAATTTATCCAAAAAAAAAAAAAATATTGTCATAATTTTGCTCATTATTTTAAAATCCATCATTTGAGGGTTAATTTAATCTATTAAGGACCAGCTGACTTGAAAATTTACTGCCCTTTCGCCGTGTCTGGTTAGAGGATTAAAACTACGATTTAAACTATAACTGCTGGTTAAGGAACTAATAATGAAAGATGCTGAAAATATGGGTTAGGGTAAAAAAATTGGTATAATTTATAAAACCATCGACCGGTTGTAATGTTGGCAGCATTTAGTGCTGAAGGTATTAAATATGTTCAAAATTCTTTTACTATCATTAAACCTACAATCCCACCAGGATTATTTGTCCATTAATACCTCATACAAGATATTCTCTATATGTGTTATAAACCGATTTTAAATTCGTAATCTAATGCCACATACACTGTAATATCCTCTAGGCCTTAGCTAAACCAAATGTTATTTTAAATAAGATTTCAATCTAATTTTCCATGAAAAAGAAATTAAAATACCGAAGTATCTATCTGTTGCTTTCCTCCGGAGGTAAAATAAGTAATCATCGTGAGTATTAAATTATCAAGTAAACTTGTTACATGTTTATTATACTCGCTACACTGCAAAAAATGAATTCGTAAATAATATGAAATTCAAACGGCAAGTCTCTGAATTATATCATTAATAAAATTTCATTTTTTTCAAACATTTTACTAGATTTATGAAATATATCCTATGAATTTAAATTTTTGAAATCTGCTACTAACATGAACGAAATTTTTTCCGTAAATTGAATGAAAACAAATCTATGAAATTTATGCCTAACATTTAAACAATTATTTCAATTGTCAATTATTTTATTGTAGTAAAATGTATGAAATTAATTCGGAACATTGATGGCATATTTCCCAATCTATATGAAATCTGCGATAGAATGCATGCATCTCTGTGATTCCAATTAAACCCTATAACTATTTCAGACATATTCTCATCAAGGATTGTTCTAAACGATGCTACGAGTATTAAAAAATTCATCATGCTATATGTAACGGAAGCTTTAAATGCAATGAGAATTCTCTGGTATAGAACTGCCCCAAAACTAATACTAGCAAGCAAATACAAGATACGAGGGCGGATCAATAAGTCCGTGACTATTTGTACTTCCCCGTAGTTATATGAAATGCAACACTGCTACCATCAAGTACCACCTTTAGTAGACTACTGTCAAATTTTGAGCAAGTTCCAACCTCGTGCATTTTTTTAAAAATGGAAAAAGTGAATTTCGAGTGCTCATTAAACATTATTTTTTGCGAAAAAAAACCACCAATAAAACCAAGGAAAAGCTTGATAAATACTATTGGGACTATGGATTTCAATGGTAAAAATGAGGTTTACTGACTTTCGTTGTGGTCGCACAAGTACAAATGACGCTGAACGTTCTGGACGGCCAAATGAGGTCAATACACCCGAAAATGTCGAAAAAAATCCACGATATGGTGTTGACCGATCGAAGAGTAAAAGTGCGTGAGATTTTTGATGCCATAGGCATTTCATACGGCAGTGTTGTTTCGATTTTAAATGATCAGTTGGATTTAAGAAAGCTGTCTGTAAGATGGGTGCCGCGTTGGCTCTCAATAAACGTAATCGTGTGTCAACTTCAAAGGATTGTTTAGAGTTGTTCAACCGTAATTCGAGGGAGTTTTTGCGGGTTTTGTAACTGTGGACGAAACATGAATCCATTACAACACTCCGGAGACCAAGCAGCAGTCTAAACAATGGGTTTCTCCCGGTGAACCGGCTCCGAAGAAGGCCAAGGTAAGTTTGCCGGCCAATAAGGTGATGGCAACAGTTTTTTTTGGGATGCACGCGGGTTAATCCACATCGATTACCTTCAAAAGGGGGAAAACAATAAACGGCGAATATTATGCCAACTTATAGGACCGATTTAACGAGGATTTAAAATAACCACCCCATATGGACAAGAAAAAAGTTATTTTTCATCAAGATAATGCACGGGTGCACACGTATTTAGTCTCAATGGCAAAATTCCATGAATTGGGCTACGAATTGGTACCTGATCCGCCATATTCTCCGGATTGAGCCCTCAGTGACTATTTCCTATTTCTAAACCTAAAGAAATGGCGCTCGGTGGAAAGTGATTTAGCTCCAACGATGAAATTATTGATCAACCACATGCCTATTTTATGGACCTCGGAAAATCTTATTTTTTGGAAGGGATACAAAAATTGGAGAAACGTTGGACTAAGTGTATTGAGCTAAAAGGAGATTATGTTGAAAAATAAAATTTTTTTTTTTGCAAAAAAAACTGTTTTTCATTCAAAAAGTCACGGACTTATTGATCCGCCCTCTACCTAAAATTAAACTTTTTGCATTAAATTAATGAAGAACATTTTGTTGAACCTGTGTTTGGTGAATATATTTCAAAATTTCGCAAACATTTTATGAATTTTTTTCATAATATCGTGGGAATCTACGACAATTGTCATAGGATTATTTAAGAATTTCTATTGAATAATACTGCATGAATTTTCACGCAGAAATTTTTTCCAGTGTAGTATAAAACATTTTGTCATTAGTGTCAGGAGTAACATTATTTACACCCAACCACAAGTGAGAGAGAGATGCTAAATGTAAATGTTTAAAACTACCAGCGAAGAATGATGAGAAGATACTGGTGTCTGAATACAGCCAACGTTTGCTGCCTATTTAGATTGAGAGATAAAAATACTTGAACAAATTTCAAATTGCCTAGTTAGACAAGGAAACGAAAAAAAAGAAATAGATGTTTGCCCAGAAAAAAACTAGGTGTTGGAAAATAAATTATTTGTAATTTAACAAATCTACCGGTAGTTGAGTTGCATACTCCTATTACTCTTTCACTTACGAGCAGCATTTACATCTAGTGGCAAAACACATGCAGCATGCTGCATACGAGCAACTATAGTACGTACAGCTGCAGAAGTCTGTAGTCTAGGAGAATTGATAAATGTTTTATTTTGGTAAGAAATGAAATACGGACCGTTTTCCAAACACTCGACAGCGAGTTTGCACGCAGTGTTCAGAACAATTTGAAGTAATCGATATAAAAAGTATTGATTAATTTAAACACAAAAAAAAAATATATCTCAACTAAAGGATAACAACATGAAACCTGAACCTTTTCGCCAGAACAACGGTCTGGAACGGCAGCGACAAATGAAACAGTTTCCAGAGCATGAAGAAATTACATAACATAAAAAATGTCTGACATTAATAACAAGAAAATAAGAAGCCAGAAAAGGCCAATATAATAAGGCAGGGTGCGCAAAAAATATGTACACGCTTACCTTCTTTAAAAGTTAAAACATTGTTTGCGAAGAGCTCTTTCATGAGATGTAATGGCGAATCAACTTATTTAAATAAGTTACAACTTCAATTGCAACAGAGCTAGAATTCTGAAAATAAGAGTCTTGTTAAACGGATACGGATTTGGTGTAGATCTTGAGTCCAAAAATTATAAATTACCCATCTCATCCCTACTCCTTCGTGCAATATAATAGTAAGTTTAAAAAATAAAATACCCACAGATTTTTCACGAACCCTTTCCTTTCTCTATTGATATATTATATGAAATTGAGACCTGTGAAAATATTTGTACTATAAAGATTCTTTCACTTCATAACAATTACTTTGGCCAAGAATCACATTCAATACATTACCTGCAACACGGCTGAGCAGACACGAGCAACAATTGCCCAGAAACAAACGGTTTCTTAACCTGCTGCTTGTAATGTCACACTTTACTTTAGAAGAAATAACATCAATGAACTGTATTTTTTTCCAAGAGATTTTTTTATATGTTTTTATTTTTTTCCTTAGAACAAACCTAAGCTGACATTTCTTTAGGTTTATCTTCATTGTAGCTCGTATGGTTGGTTGGCTTACACAACCAACCGTCAGCAGGTTGCAAGTTGTTGTGGTAGCAAATTAAGGTTCTTCGAGTACTTTTTCAAAGGAAGTGTACAATCTTTTTTACCATCATCATTATCATGAGTATTATGATCAGCTTAATCATTATGGTGTTCACTGTAGTTTTCTGTTTATATTTTCGTTGAAATGCTTAACTACCATAAGACATCAGGAAGCTGAATCAAGGAAAGGGAGGGAGCAAAAATATTTTTCTTTCAGCCGCTGCATCATTAGTTGAAATAACAGTGTTTGAAAATCAAAAAGGAAAAGAAATTGGGGGGGATATCATTAATGATTTGAAACAAGTTTGTGAAAAGGAACACACCAACACCACAAGAGCAATGGTGCTGTCTTCTTGTGAGCCAGATAACATCAAAAATTTGGTCAAGTATTAAAGGGAACACAATACTTTGCTTTGACTGTGTTAAGCATCAAACGGATACGTAAATTGCTGCTGGAACTTTTATGTTTATTAACGAAAGGAAATGGGTTTCAGTGGGAAAAATGTGCAGTATATGTTATATAATTATAAATCCTTTTGCTGTTATTATTCGAGATGTCAGTGTTTATGCGAAAAATATATACTACAAATTACAATCAATAGTTTTGCGATACAAGTGAAATGGATGCATCCTACTAAATGTTTAAAATTCTTTTTAATGAGCGTACAAAAATATGATTGATCAAACGATTGAGAAGAGCTGAATTTATGACTGTAATTTTCCAGCAATAAGAAGGCATTCAAACCGGCAATATGTCACAGTCACACGCTGAATATTATGTCTGCTTTTGTTGCTTGGGTACAAATATGGTATACTTGTGTCCAAACACGTTGTGTTTGCTATTGAATATTACATGTTCGAGAAACAATGATTATAATATATATTTTTGTGACCCAAATATGGCTTTGGTTGTTGAAAACTGCTGAATACAAAATCGGGACAGGCAACAAAGAAACTAAAGAGAAAAACTCGTCAATTCATGAAATCAATGTTCCAAACATATATATGGTTCCCGCATAATGTTGCCGGGGCCGTGTTTTTCAGCGTGTAGGGGTAGTGATATAGTGCGAATTCAAGTCATGTTTAGCTGTACTCTTATGGTTCTGGAAATATTTTGTAAAATATTTTTTGTTTTGAAAATATAGCCAATGTGAATTTTGGAAGAATGTAATATCACAACCACATGTATTGTAAAATAACATTTAATCGTTTAATTTTTTTTGGAAATAAAGCAAAACTTTTAAAAAACACGGGTTGGTTTTTTAGTTTTTGACTATAAATTCTTTATATATGACCACGTCCCTTTGTCCAATCCCGCCCATATTTTCACAGTTTATTTTTGTCATCGGCATTAGGTTGCCTGCGAAGTTTCCTCTCGATTCGATCACGGGAAAAAGAGTTAAAACTTAATCAAAAATTTTTCGGCTGCATGCATTCAGACAAAAAAAAAACAGCAGAAGGACAAGCCATGGTACGACGAAGAATTTCGCAACGGAACAGTCAGTTTCAACGGGTGCTGCGAGTGGGCGGTACAAAAAGCTAAGAAGGGAGGAAAACCAACTAATTAGGCGGAAAAAATGGCAGTGGGAGCAGAGAGAGAGTGAAAAAACCGAAATGTGCAGGATGAATGGTGAATCCCGAAAGATTTTCTAGAGGGTAAGAAGATTGAATAACGGGCCGAATAATGGGCTGCCCTCCTGCAAGGACGAGAATGGGCACCTAGTGACAGATAAGCAGTGCGTGCTTAAAATGTGGAGAGATCCCTTTTCATTACTACTCCATTCAGATTCTTCCACTGAAGATCAGGAGGCAATGATTGTGGAAGAGAGTGTAGATTGTACCCCTACCCCCCAGCCACAGCGAGATTTGAACGGCAATCTCCTGGCTTAGGAATAATAAAGTCGCTGGTACGAATGGCCTACCCGCTGAACTTTTTGGGGCAGGTGGCGAAGGACTGCCAGCACACATGCATCAACTTGTATGCGGTATATGACTGGGGGAATCTATGCCCGACGATTGGAGTCTCAGTGTTTTATGTCCTGTATTCAAAAAGGGTGATCCGTGTGTCTGTTCCAACTATCGCGGTATCAGTCTTATATTCATCGCGTATAAGGTTTTGTCGAGCGTATTATGTGAAAGACTACAGCCAATTATTGAAAACCTGATTGGACCTTATCAGTGTAGTTTTAGACCAGGCAAGTCCACGACTGATCAAATATTTACGCTACGCCAGATCGAAAAGCAAATCGATACATACCACCTTTTTGTCGATTATAAAGCTGCTTTCGATAGCCCCATATGGAGAAAACTGTACGAAGCTATGTCTGAAATTGGTATTCCGGCAAAACTAATCCGCCTCTGTAGAATGACGCTGACCAACACCAAATCAGCAGTGAAATTGGGGAAAGATCCCACTTAACCATTATGTACCAAGCAACGACTTAAACAAGGCGACACACTTTCGTGCAATCTCTTCAACATCTTAATGGAGATAATAATGAGAAAGGCTGCAGTAAATACGAACAAGTCCATTAACACGAAAAGCCATATGTTGCTGACGTATGCTGACGACATAGACATCATTGGGCGAAATTTGCGAAAGGTTTCTGCAGTATTTTCAAGAATCGAAAGGGAATCGGCGAAGCTATTCTTGCTGTTAATGAGGGAAAGACAAAATTGATGGTGTCAACGACTAGAGAAATCTCTCGACTTGGTCCGCAAGTGAACGTTGACAACCGAATTAATTTTGAAGTGTCTACCTTGGATCCGCCGTGAACAAGGACGACAACGTCAGCCTGGAGATATATAGGAGAATTGTGCTTGCAAATGGATGCTATTTTGGGCTCAGCAAGCAGTTTAGGTACAAAGCCCTTTCTCGGCGGACAAAAGTCTAGCTATATCAGACTGTCATTTTACCTGCCTTGACATATGGCTCCGAAACTTGGGTCATGTCGCAAGCGGATGACAAACACCTGGGAGTTTTTGAGAGAAAAATTCTCCATAAAATATACGGTCCTGTTAAAGAAAACGGCGAGTACCGACGTCGCTGGAGCGGAGAGCTATACAATCTATATTCTGACGTGGACATAGCTAGGCGAATCAAGTAGGCCAATTGCGTTGGCTAGAATCAGAATGAATGAAGATGAGCCAGCGAGAAACGTTTTCGATAACGTACCCGATGGAAGCAGGAAAAGAGGACGACCAAGATTCCACTGGAAAGACCAGGCAGAAGAATCCCTCCGTATTCTTGGTGTTAATACTGGCGAGAAAAGGCGAAGGATAGAGCCAGTTGGAAGAATATGTTGAAATTTGTTTAATTTGTTTGTTTAATTAATATGTGTAAGACGTCCGACCTCATGAGTTTGTAAAATAGTCAGGTAAAGTTAATATACAGAATTTAAAAATGCTACTAATTCTTGCGCATTTTACAAAAAAGGTGTCAACAAATATTTAAGTTTTTATATGTGTTTGAGACACAGCTAAATCTTAATTAATTTTAAGCATATCCGAGTTTTCTATCTTTCACACAGTTTTCTCCAGAGCCTTCGAAATTCGGTAGATTCAAAACGAAAATATCATATTTGGCGAAAAATATCCCGACGTGCAAAGCCGCTTTGCGATTTCTTTAACCTAACTCTGATAGTATCATGAGTTCTAACGCAGCCTGTTGAACATCTAAACTACTTTGAAACATATGCTGAAAATCCAGACAACGTTGGGTCTTTAAAATATTATTTTATGGATTCTGGGATTTTGTTAAAATACATATTTTAGCCCTAACTCTGCGGCTGTAGTGAGGTCTATGGCGGTCTAATATATTAGTTTCTCTAGCCTAGCACCTCACCTATGCCCGTGAGAAATTAGGTCTTGATGGGACTAGCCGTTTGGAAACGGTTGGACTATTTCCATTTTTTTTCGAGAAATCCCTCACTGTGCGTCGGGATACAATTCATATAGCTCGTGATTAATACGCCATGGATAGTCGCCGTTTGTCTATTATAGGTTCATATATTTTCCGCAACATTCTTATCTCAAAGACTCCGACTAATGTTTCGCCATCGTTTGGTACGACCTAGGATTCTGCGCCATAAAGCAAGACTGGTTGTATGAGAGTCGGCTATAGCTGAATCTTTGTTTCACAACAGAAGTAACACCTATTTGGAAGCATAATTCTCCGCTTGATCGTTTTAACGATCTTGACGTTTTGTTTTTGTTGATCACCTCAAGTTCGTGGTCTGCTCCAAACCAGTTGAGGCCCTGCTCATTAACACCATTCCTTGTCCTTGTTTACTGTCACACCTACTTTTGGTGATTCTTTTTCCATTCTTGGAAACACCGCACAAACTTCTCGCACAGTCCGCCCAATGATATCTACATCATCAGCATACCTGAGCAGCATGTGTCTAGTGCTACTTTTCTCATTATCATCTCCCATAAGACGTTGAAGAGATCCTTGGCCTTGTCTCAGGCCTCGACTGGTATCAAATGGTTCGATAAGGTCTTTACCAACCCGAAATGAGGATTTGGTGTCTCTCAGTGTCATACTGCGGCCATCAATGCTGCAATGATTAGTGTGCACCTTAAATTTCTTTCGACAACGGTCACCTCGCATAGTGACGGTGACACTATCGAGTATTTAACCATCAAAAACTTCTCAAAATACCGTTCGGAACCAGTGTAAAACTGTAGGTTCCAATCAGTGAATATGAAACTAGCAGGCGCACAGCACACTGGTTGTGAGAAGCTCTCCCCAATCTCTTCATGGGATATAATTGGAAAACAATTGTTTTTTTGAATTGACTGGGGCCATGTCCAGTTTCGTACGATCTTTTGCTCTGCTTATTCTTGTGCGAACCATTACTGCAATCATGTAATGATACAACTGTCACACGTAAGTCTAATACACAGGAAGAGTGTCTTTCACCAATGCCCCGCTGATTAATGTGGTTGTTTGTTTTCCAATAAGGATATACCCACCCAGTAAACAATTTGTTTCGAATTCGGTCAGAAATCTGTCAGACACTCTGCACAAGTTACCGAGTCTGATGCCGATGTCGGTCAGACAACGTACAGAAAATCGTATGGGCGGTTGACAAGAATTCGGAAAGTTTTGTTGGAGGAAATTCGGAAGAGTGTTCAGAGACATCGGACAGATTTCTGTGAGAAATTCTCAAGGATTTTTAGACGTAGCTGAACGAAGTCGGCATAAAGTCTGTTTAAACATCTTATAATGGTCCGACTTATTCGATAATTTTCTGACCCTTTGTCCGATTTGTCGTACCAATTTCGGAGAGAAATTTGCAAAACACACTACTATTTGTCGGGGCAATTTCGGAGAGACGTCTGAACAAACATGCGAGAATGTTCCGACTTTTCAGATCATTTTCTTACTAAGTAATTTTCGTACTAAGTAATTATACAAATTAATTATTATTTGTATTTGCCGACCGCGAAGTCATACGCACTTGCTTGCTCGTTTGTAACTGAAGACAACAAACCAAATAATGCAGACAAAACAAAAACAACAATTTAGTTCACCGAAAGTATACAGTAAAAACATTTTCGGGGAATTGCCTTATTGGCGCAAGGTTACGGAATGAAAACAAATTCAAATAGATTAAAAAAATTCCCTTCAGAGAATGTGCAGAAAAGTCGCATGATTTTCGTATGGAATTTCAGAGAATCTGCAGAATCGGCTGACTGAGAATTTCAGATATTTCGGCTAATTGCCTGATGTAATTTAAGATAACTTACAGACGTCCGACACGTCGGAAACAATTGTTTACTGGGCAAGTACCCTTGTGGATATCTTCATGTTTTGTCATGTACCACTGAGAACCATGTTTTTGGCAACGGCGTAATCTATTAGTCTCATCACTGTGTCGGAAGTTTTGTCATGTAGAGAAAATTTACTGACGGTTGGTTGAAAGAGATTTTCCTCTGCCAATTTCTCTTTTCTGAATTTATTAGTTTTCTAAAACTTGCTTCCCCAGTTAACTTAAATCATATTTTAAACCAAAAAAGTTTGCTGGGTTATATAAAAAACATGTCACGATAGAATTGAAAAAAAACTATAACTTGATCTCATTCATTTACAATTTCTACAATAAACACAAATTAGAAATTGCGTATTTCAGAAACAATACCAGACACAACGTTCGACTAACTACAGTCGATAGCGAAATAAAATAAATGGTAAATGAATTTAAATTTTTGTCTTTTACCCACATTCAGAGTACGACTATGAACATATGTTAAATGGACTTTGATTTCATGGAGACCTTAGCTACGTTGTTAATCCCCACATAACCCACCATCATCTTAACAATATACTTAAATATATGACAGTACAAGAAAATATTGCTGTTGCAATTTTGTCATATGAATAATAATAATTGAAACTGATAGATGTTGGCTAAAGGAGTAACAAAATCTGCATTTTCGTTCTTGTCTCGATTGTGCGCTATGCTTGAAGGTACACTGAGAGAATTGTGTGGCAAAAATATAACAATAGGTGCCCGTTAGGCGCAAAAATAATTCTTTTATCGCGAAAATATTTTGTTTGCTACTTAGTCTCATGGTTGATGGCAAACGTTGATACTTTTCCCTCAAATAAAAAAACTTTTAGCGTAAAAGTGGTTTGCTTTTGTTGTAAATGATCTTTTATTTACCCAGAAATTATCAGAATATAAGTTTGCGGAAAATTAAGACAAACATTTATTAAAACATAACAGTGAGTACACAAGCGAATACTTTCTGAAAGAAAACAAGTATGTATATTCAAAGCAATAAAATTCACTTCAGTGACCATAAAATTCGTCTACGTCTGAAGCGATATTTGAGGCATAAATCCGACAAATTAACTCTAATTAGTACAAAAATACAAAAATGAGAAAGAGAATTTTCTTACATTTTTTAAAGTTAGTGAACAAAATAGTTATTCACGTTTTGGGACAAAATTTGTGAAATTTTTCGTTAAATTGGAGCTCTCTTCTAGGGGTTCACTTTTGAAGCAGGCAATAGTTGCCCTAAGAAATCTGATACTCAAAACTTATATTTATCCAAAATTTTTTACCAATTCTAAGATATTCCTAGACTTTTTTTTGAAAAAAAATAAAAATTTTTGGAACGAAGTTCCTTATCGCAATTTGCTGGATGGGGGATAAATGAAAAAAAATTAAACAAATTTTGTGTTAAAACATTACAACCTTACACTACAACCCAACATTATCAACTATATTGGGTACTTTTGCTTTGGTTAGTGTCTAGACTAAAATATGTTGGGAAATTTCGTGTTTAATGGGAAGTTTTTTAGTTGGAACCTGTAACCAATATTTAGTATATATTGTAGTTTTGAATCCAATATAAAGTAAATTTTGAAAAGCCAAAGTGAAAGAAGTTTAAAAAAAAACATTTTCTTAAATAAGTGCATTTTCTTAAAAAAAGTAAATTTTCTCCCACAAAAATACCTATTCATATTCTTAAACAAAGTACCTTTTCTTAAATCAAGTACCTTATCTTGAAGAAGTACCTTTGCTTAAAAAAAATAAAATTTCCTAAAAAAAAAGTAAATTTTCTTAAAAAATTATTTTTATAAATAAGTACCTTTTCTTAAAAAAGTACATTATCTTATAACAAATTGCCTTTTCTGAAACAACTACCTTTTCTTTAAAGAGTGAAACAAAATATATTTTCTTGAGATAAGTACCTAAACAAAATACCTTTTCTTACAAAAATTCCTTTTCTTACAAATACTATTCCTTAAAAATAAAACAATACCTTTCCGTTACTTGTCTTGAGATAAGTAGCCTTTAAGAAAATAAGTAAATTTCCTTTAAAAAATAACCTCTTCCTGAAAAGAGTACCACGTCTTTAAAAAGTTTTTTTTTTGTTTTATCCGGTCTCGAACACCCCCGATAACATATTTCGCCAACCAGTTCGATCTTTTGCCTTATCTCTTCAGTTGGCAATACCAAGTGTACGCAGGGATTCATCAACCTGATCCCTCCACCGGAGTTTTGGTCTTCCTATTTTTCGGCTTCCTTCGAGTTCGGTTTCGAAAACCCTTCATGCTAGTTTGCCTTCATCCATTCTACTGACATGGCCTAGCCAGCGCAATCGCGTTATCTTGATCCGCTTAACTATGTCAATGTCAGGATAAAGCTCATACAGCTCATAATTCATGCGTCGCCGATACTCGCCGTTGTGCACTATAGGGCCATAAAGTATTCGGAGTATTGTTCTCTGGGCGACTCCTACAGATGTTTCGTCTGCTTGCGATAGGACCCAGGATTCTGCACCATAAAGCAAGACAGGTTGTATGAGAGTCTGGTACAGTTGGACTTTTGTTACTCGAGAGACGGCTTTATCTCTAAAGTGCTTGCTTAGCCCAAAACATCATCTATTCACAAGCACAATTCTCCGCTTGATCTTAAGGCTGACGTTGTTGTTTTTGTTTACGGCAGACGCGAGGAATATAAATTCGTCCATCACCTCGAAATTATAACGGTTGTGAACGTTCACGCTTTGGTCTAATCGCGTGGAGGCCCTGCTCGATGAAACCATTAATTTTGTCTTGTCCTCATTTACAGTCAGACTCGCTTTTGTTGACTCCTTCTCAATTCTAGAAAACATCGCAGTAACTTCTCTAACTGTGCGTCCAATGATATTTATATCATCAGCATACGCGAGCAGCATGAGACTTTTGCTGCTGATGGTTGTATTCATGTTGACTGCAGCTTTTCTCAGTATAATCTCTATTAGTTTAGTTCCAAAAGTTTCTTTAAAAAGTACCTGTTCTTGAAAAAAGTACTTCTCTGTAAAAATAATTCATTCTCTTATGGCTTTTCTTACAGAAAGTACTTCTTCTTAAAAATAGTACCTTTTCTTAAAAAAAACATATAATAAAAGAAGTACCTCTCTTAAAAAAAGGAGCTTTTCGGAAAAATTTAATACATATTCTTATAAAAAGGACCTAAAAATATAATTTAAAAAAAAACATTCTATAAAAAAACAATGTTCTTAAAAAAAGTTTATCATTTTACAAAAAGTATCTTTTCTTAAAGATCCATTTAAATTATCGCATTGTTCAACCGACGCCTTAGGCGTGTTGGAACTGACTAGTATATAGTATATAGGGAAAGGAACTTCGTTCCAACCGGGTGTCCCCTGACACCTCATGTGACTTTTGTTTTCACTTTTTTGAAACGAAGTTAATTTTTTTCACTTTTTTCCCCATAACTTCAAGGGACTCAGAATATTTGGAAATATTGTTGCCATGATAAAGCTGAACAACTTTTGTGAACATATTAATATAATCTGAACCCTAAATAGCAGCTAAAAACAACTATGTATCTTAAAAATGGTCATATGTATATCACATATGTCATCATTACTCGAGAACGTCGCATCCGATTTTATCCGAATAAATTTAGAAAAATATAAAATTCCAATACCTTTAATCTATTACTATACTATTTCTCAATGTAATCAACAGTTGCGTAGTTGCAAAATAAAGAATGGTGAACAAAATATTTTTTGGTTAAAAATTTAAAATTTTTTATTATTACAAAAACAAGAAACATAAGAAATGGCACGAAGAGCAAAGTTTTATTAGTTTATCCCAAAGTCACATTGAGATATGGATCTTAAAAATCGAAGGACACGTTTCGTTCTTATTCACAATTTAGTGAAGATATCTCATTTTGTCAAGATTGTATTATTGTATTACCCATCATATGTAACGCAAACGAAAAATCACAAATTGTTCAGCTTTAGCAGGGCTGCAATTTTGCCAAATATTGTGTGTGGAAAATTTGGAGTCTATTGAAGTTGTGCTGAAAAAAGTGAAACAAAAGATTTTTTTTCAAAAAAAGGCCAGGAAAATCTGAGAATTGGTAAAAATCGATTTTTTCAAAAATGTCACGTTCACAAGATGAGACACCTTCACTAAATTGTGAATAGGAGCGAAGCGCGTCCATCGATTTCTATGATACATGTCTTATTTTGTTCATAGGTCATGTGCCTTTAGGATAAACTAATAAAACTTTACACTTTATGCTTATGTTTTCTTATCTTTCTTGTTTTTTGATTATAAAAAATTTTATTTTTTTAAGCAAAACAATATATTTTTTCGCCATTTTTTTTTATAACTGCAAAACTGTTGATTGCATTGAGAAATTGTATGGGAATAGATTAAAGGTTTGTAATTCTAAATTTTTCGAAATTTATTCGGACAATATCGGAGGCGTTGTTCTGGAGTAATGATGACATATAAATACATACAAATTACAACTTTTAAGATATTAAGTTATTTACAAGCTATTTAGGGTGACTAGACACGTTCAGATTGTGTTAATATGTTCACAAGTGTTGTTAAACTTTACCTTGGCTACAATTTTGCCAAATATTGTGAGTGCAAAATTTTGAGTCCCTTGAAGTTATGCTGAAAAAAGTGAAAAAAGTTTAAAAAAAGGCATAGCAAAAACCAAGAACTGGTAAAAATTTACTTTTTTAAAAATTCTCGTTCTGCCGATATTTCATGGGTACCGAACAACTCAGTAGAGTTGCCTCTAACCGATACAATTTACTAGAAAATTGATAAAAAAAGTTATACCAAAAACCAAAACAATGTAAGAAGATAAAAAAAAAACAGCAGACAGTTGCCCGAGGCCTTCGGCCACGGACTGTCCCTGCAGGCTGTGTCAGAGACACGGCCATTAAGTTTAACGTAGAATACGCCATCCGATAAGACAGAAAACATATATAGCAATAAATGATAAATGATAAACGTCAACTGTCAGCTGCTGTCAAACAGCATCAATCAGCATTGTTATTTTGCTTACTTGGCAGCACTTTCATTTAACAATTAATTTTTTCATATAGTTTTTATAATTATATATCCATGTTAAATTCGAATTCACATTTAACATTTTGTTTCACTTAAATATATAAGTAAATATACGAATTTTCAGTATTTCATCAATCAAAACAACAGCCGAAGGTTTGTGTCCACACTGAAACAGCAGCATAGTTTGTGTTCACGCTACGAACTCAAACACTCAACCAAACACCACACATATGTTTGAGTGTATGTGTTTAAACAATTTTCATTTGAGAAATTTAAATATTAGGAAGATATCAACGAATATGAAATGTATATCAAACGAAAGATAACATCTTGATTTACCTACAAAAAAATTTTTAAAAAAAGTTATCTCGCCGTTTCCTCATAATCAATGAAATAAAGATTACAACAATAACAATCTGACATGATTCCCTATACAGTAAGGTAAGACGTATTCTACGCCAAAAACTGAATATATTATTTTGATTAATTTTGCGCAAAACTTAATAGAACCAATTAAATGTTTTATTACATTTCTTTACTTTTGATCCACGTCACCATTTTAATAGCATGTTCTCAAAACATCTGTAACTTTATTAAAATGTTGTAATCTAATGTTGTTTAGACTAGTTTTCCGTTGTCTAATAGACTTGTAAAGAAATTTCTTTAAATGTATGCAGTATTTCTTTGAAACAATGAATTTATTATAAGAAACTTTTATGAAAGTTATGAATCATTTCATTAAAACAATGAAGTTTTCATATTTTCCCATTTCATATTAAATTTAAATTACATTGGTTTATACATTCGTGGAAATCCAATGAAATGTTAAATTAAATCAATGAAGTTTCTCGGGGTTAATGAAATTCTTCATTTAATAAAATTTATCGCAGTGTAGGTATAATATTTATAGCACTAGTAAAACATGCTAAACAAATTATTATTATTATTATTATTGCTATTAGTATATGCTGGCCATATAAATGGTCAAGTCATTTTGATGTAAGCCAACTTAACTGCAACCCAGAGGTCTGGTCATGACGAAATTATTAATTTACCTCCTATCGATGCTAAGTAAGACAACGTTATAGTATTTGTGTTTAGCATGCCTAAGCATAGTCAGTGAGTTTAAGCCTCTAATGTTGGACAGAGTGTAATAACTGTTTTGTAATTTTTTATAACATTTAAGCCACAGAACAAACAGTCAAATGGGGAAGAGCAGAAGGAGATGAAATGCAACTCATTATTATTAAAAACGAATATTGTTTAAAGAAAACGTCGCCAATATTTTTGAAGAAAAAATAATAGTTTTTTCTAATATTTCATTGCCTAAGTGGGGTTTTGTTAACGTCTTTTTATTTGCCTGCAAGTCTCAACTGCTTAAATGTCTTGTGACAATGCGCAGAAGCAACTGCCATTGCAACTGCACCTGTGTGCAACAACACTAGAGCTGTGAGTTGATTGCAGGGGCTTTTGCAGGGTTTTCAGCACGGTGGTTTTATAGTGTTCCTCCGCCACTGTGTCTCGTTACTTGACTTTATGTTCAGACGTTGCCTTTTTTATTTTTTACCTTCATTTTACTTAAGTAAATAATGCCTAGTGGCATTCAAACCGCAAAGTCGGCTAAGACTGACATTACAATGGCTGCTACTTGGCCAACTACTAAAAGTTAATGTTGGAACTTTTGTTTGTGGTAGACTTTGTGTATGAACTTTGCCCTTAATATGTTTAAAGAAGCTTTATATTGCTGACAAAGAAAAAAAAACTTCAAAGTAACTTAAATACCACTTGGTAGTATATGTTTCTTTAATAAATGAATGTTAAATATAATTTAATAATAATGTGTTTTTATTTATTGTATATAGTTTTTTGTGTAATTTTTTGTTGCCATAATTATTATTTTTCTCATAGAGTAAAGTACCATTAAGGCACTGAAGATACTATTTATTCAGTTGCTGAGAAACGAAAGACTTAAGAAACGAACTTTTTGAAGCGAGCTCATCTTTGATATTAATGGACGTTATTGCACAAAACATGCGATTCCATTTAGAAAGAGTTGCTTTGATCGTGTCACAATGTGACGGGAAACAAATGACTTAAAAACTATGTTATTTTTTTCAAAAGCTTGAGAAACTCTAAACACTGAGAAACTTTAAACATAATTTTATAATTAAAGGGTGGACCATGTGAAACTTGGAATTTAATTTCGCTTTAAAAAAATATACTAATAAACATTTCTTCAAAATTATGATTTTATTGGAGAGGCCTATCACCGATATTAATGAATGAAACACAACATCGTCCAAATGACTTCCAGGACTTGCTTTACCGTACCTCATTTGATTTACCCAATTTTTCAGTGCATTTTCGATTGGTTGGGGCTCCAGTACGTGAACTACCGCATCGATTTTGTGTTGTTAGGCCTCAATGGACTCGGAATTATTTGAGAAACACTTATCTTTCTCGGCGCCCTGGAGGTAATAGTCTACTCGCAACTGGGAGATGGCCAATGGACTTTTGAGTTTCCGCTGATTATGCAGTTTTGGAACACAGGGCGCAGAAGATCGATTGTAAGATCGATGTGGCACCTTTCTCTGTCCTGTTGAAACCATACATCATCCATGTCATTTTCTCCAGCTGTTGGGTACAAAAAATCGCTGATTATGGCACGTTAACGCCGGGCATTGACGGTAACAGCGACTCCTTGCTCATTTTAGAAGCAACATGGGCTTATAATACCGCCATGCTAAAAACTGCTCCAACCTGTCACTTATTGTGGATGGATCAGCTTCTCCTTGACGATGTGTAGATTTTCCGAGTCCCAAATGAGACAATTTTGCTTGTTAACGTAGCCGCCGACGTGAAAATAAGCTTCATTGCAAAATATGATTTTTCGGTAAAAATGCTCATCGTCAGCCAAACGATCTTTAGCCCATTCAGCGAAGCGTAAACGCATCGGGTGGTCACGAGGCCTTAATTTTGGATATACTTCCTTAATTATTTAGGTGGCCTCAAACAACACAAAGAGGAATCAAGGGCCGCACAAAATTAGTATATCATGCTTCTCCAACCGGTGCAATCTTCAGCTTTTTTCTCCCACTTGGCAACACCAAGCTCTTGCAAGCAAAATTCCACCTGGTATTTCCAGCGAAGTTTTGGATGTCCTATTCTTTGATGTCCTTTGCGTACGTCTTCGAATAGCTTTCGTACTGGTTCATTGTGATCCATTCTACTGAAATGGCCTTGCCAGCGTAAACGCGCTAGTTTGATACTACGTCGATATCGGGATATATGTTATACAACTCGTGGTTCAGTCGTCGTCGATACTCGCCGTTTTCTATTATAGGACTGTATATTTTTCGGAGCATTTTTCTTTTGAAGACTCTCAGTGGGAGTTCCTCAACATGCGATATGACCCAGGATACTGCGCCATACAGCAAGACAGGTTGTGTGAGAGACTGATATCGTTGAATCTTCGTTCCTCGGGAGAGAGTCTTATCTCTGAAGTGCTTGCTTAGCCCGAAATAACACCTGTTTGAAAGCACAACTCTCCGTTTGATTTCTAGCCTGATGTTATTGCTTCTGTTCACGGCATATCCGAGGTACATAATTTCGTCCACTACCACCGTCATTTATGTGATCTGTACCCTCATCCATATTGAAGTCTTCTGGGACAAGTAAAGCAGAGAAGTGTTCTCTCCATATATCCAGCATTCTCTGCACATCACTGACAAGATTCCCGTTCTTATCTCAATCCATTTCTGTTATTTTGGTTTTGTTCTTTTCGGTAGAATTTACGGACCTGATTGTTCATCCTGTAAGATTCGACTTCGTGGACATATTAAACTTAGTAAGCCTTCATACCGAGTTCCTAATGCAAAATTCAGCGCAAAAATTTGCGGGAAATGTTCACTTGCTGCGAATGGTGGCGAGTTGATGTTGGTGGCTGTTCAAGCTCATTTTCAGTTACAGCGGCAATATTTTCCACTGAACGCACATGACGAGTACGAACACGAGTTCTTTTGTCTAATAAGGATCCGGATTGACAAACTCGGTTCAAAAATGGATCCACAAACTACGTTGATGGCACTACTCTCTTTCTATCATATTCACTTCGTAGATTTCTTACAGTTTGAGTTGAAGACTCAAAACTTTGGAAGAAAGTTTTTAATATTTCTCATTTTTAAGGCGTAAGGCGACCCATTTTGTTATTTTTCAACCGTCAACTAATAACACTGTTATAGTTTTGGCATGCAATTTTTTGAATAAAGGTTGTAGTATATTGTATCGGTACAATAGGCAAGTGTAGTGAGTTTGACCGGTACCCATGAAATGTCTGTATCAAGTCAAATTTTGGAAAAAAACAATTTTTACCAATTCTCAGATTTTGCTGCACTTTTTTTTTGGAAAAAAATGTTGTTCACTTTTTTCGGCATAACTTCAAGAAACTCCGAGTTTTTCACACACAATATTTGGTAAAACTGTAGCCGTGGTA
The DNA here is from genome assembly GCA_963931995.1 of Phaonia tiefii. Taxonomy (NCBI): domain Eukaryota; kingdom Metazoa; phylum Arthropoda; class Insecta; order Diptera; family Muscidae; genus Phaonia; species Phaonia tiefii. The sequence goes on along the minus strand of OZ008367.1, from coordinate 88,702,208 downwards.
AAGGTAGAGAACTTTTGTGAAGAAATTAATACAATCTGAACGTGTCTAGTCACCCTAAACAGCTCATAAACACCACCTTGTAGCATTAAATTGGACATTTGAATGTGTATGTCCTCATTACTCGAGAGCGACGTGCCCGATTTTGTCCGAATAAATTTATAAAAAATTAGACTTTCAATACCTTTAATCTATTCGTATGCTCTTTCTCAATATTATCGACAGTTTCTTAGTTATAAAAAAACAAGAATGGTGCAAAAAAATATTTGTATTCTTAAAAAATTTAAATTTTTTTCTATTAAAGGAAAAAACATAAGAAACGGCAAAAAGGGTTAAGTTTTATTAGATTATCCCAGTCACAGAACTTATGATAAAAATGAGACATGGATCATAAAAATCGATGGACGCATTTTTTTCGCCATTCTTTTTTTATAACTGCAAAAGTGTTGATAACGTTGAGAAGTTGCATAGGAATATATTAAAGGTATTGTAATTCTAAATTTTTCTAAATTTATTTGGACAAACTCGGTCAGGTCGATCTCGAGTAATGATGACATATACATACAAATTAACATTTTTAAGATACAAAGTGGTCTTTATGATCCATTTAGGGTGATTAGACAGGTTCAGATTGTATTAATATGTTCACAAGTGTTGTTAGACTTTACCTTGGCTGCAATTTTGCCAAATATTGTGAGTGAAAAATTTTGAGTCCCTTGAAGTTATGCTGAAAAAAGTGAAAAAGTGAAAAGTATAGGAAAATCTGAGAACTGGTAAAAATTTATTTTTTTAAAACTTGTCGTTCTGCAGACATTTCATGGGTACCGATCAACTCAATAGACTTGCCTCTAACCTCTAACCGATACAATTTACTACAATGTCGACCCGAGGAGTGCAATCTGTCACTTCATAAATACGAGGGCGGATCAACATGTCCGTGAAAAAAAAAATATTTTTCAACATAATCTCCTTATAGGATCCGGAGAATTTGGCGGATGAGGTACCAATTCCTAGCCCAATTCATGGAATTTTGTCTTTGAGACTACAGACGTGTGCACCCGTACGTTCATGGCCAATTGAGAGCAAACGCGCCACCCATCTTGCAGACACCTTTCTTAAATCCAACTCATCCTTTTAAATTCGAAACCACACTGCCATGTGAAATGCCTATGGCATCAACAATCTCACCCACTTTTACTCTTCCATCGGCCAACACCATATCGTGGATTTTTTAGACATTTTCGAGTGTATTGACCTCAATTGGCCGCCCAGAATGTTTGGCGGCATTTGTACTTGTGCGACCACAACGAAAGTCAGGAAACCACATTTTTACCATTGAAATCGATGGAGCAGAGTCCCCATAATATTTATCAAGCTTTTCCTTGGTTTGATTGACGTTTTTTTTTCCCAAAAAATAATTTTTAATGAGCACTCGAAATTCACTTTAATCGCAAGGTAAATGACGGAACGTGTTCAAAATTTGACAGTAGTCTATTAACAGGTGGTACTTGATGGGAGCAGTGTTGCATTTCATATAACTATGAGGGAAGTTCGAAAAGTCACGGACTTATTTATCCGCCCTCGTTTCAAATTGGCCTGCTAATTCCAAACTTTACATGACCCACCCATTATTAAATGAGTACTAGGAACCATTTGTGCATAAATCTGTAGTTTTAAATAACTTTGTTAATAATATAATAACACGTTAATAATAATATATGAGTTTTGATAGAAAATTATTGTTGAAAATGTTTTCGGATTTTTTTTGAGTGCGAACTTAAAAAGACAACAAAACATTAGTAGTTTTAAAAATATTATTTCTTTTCGAAATACAAATTAACTGATTAAACTAATTTTTAGTATCGTTTGTTAAATTGTATATTCTTTGGTGTTAAAACATAGTTTATAACATTAGCGCAGCGACAGACCTTCATATTCGATGCCCATCCCAAATATTTCGCTGGGTACGCAGACGCGACACCTAAGACTCGTGTTTGGTGTCACGCCAAGCACGTTTTTTTCCACAAATTGTATTTATAAGTGCGACATACACCACCTTTAGCTACATCTGAACAAATATGTATGTATATACCAAATAGCATGTGGCACAGTCTACCTATCGGTCTGTCCCTCACACACGACAAAACTGAGTTCTGTTGTGATCCACAAACATAAAAGGCGTGATGCCTACAAAAAGGGGGTCAAGTCAAACAATATGTTAATTTTGAACTTCATAGTTTTCTGTTTCGCACTGAAGTCGAGGTACTCGCAATTGAGCACATTGTTGAATGAAAACAAATAAATAACAACAGCCTAACAATTTATTAACTAATTTTTTGTAACAAACATAAAGAACCCACAATGTAACTGTTAATTATACTTTGTTGCTCCATCTGTCAAGTTAATTAAGAATTTTTAGAATATAAACAAAATCAAGTGTTTTTACGGTTACTTCTGGCCGGTATTTTAGAGAATTTTCAACACCTGTTTTATTTGTCATTAACAGACAGTAACACACATATAACCGAGTTTTTGCGTTTTCCCCTCTAATATTGGATCGGTGTCTGCAACACACCCAAAAATATTCGTATGTCTACAATTTGTAGGCAAAAAGAAAAACTCTATTGAAAAACATTTATTTTGGAATTTAATAATTTTAAAAAGTGTTTATGTTGCATTAGCCGCCTTGAAATTGTAACAGATATTAGAGACTTATTTAACTAAGACATCATGGTTTTAATTAATTCGCATTGTTTTTTGTTTTTTACTTTATATATTTTTACAAATAATACAAGTTATTTCTAATAAGACACGTTTGAAAATGTGTATAATATTTGAAACTATGAGTAATATATTTACTTAATCCGTAATAAATTGCAAATCATTAATACACTTTCTTGTTATGCTGCCATATTCATGACAGTTCAGAAACACATTCTAGATTGGTTAAAAATATATTTTTTGTTTAATATTTGTCTGAAAATTGAACATTTGTGTATGTGCATTTAAGATTTGAAGAACTTTAAAGCACTTTGTGTTTTTTGTTTCACTTTTTGTGACATACAAGAACTAAACAAGTTTGGTTCTTAAGTCTTTTGATTTGTGTTTATTTCTTTTTGGGTTGACATTTCAAAGACATTTGGTTAACGTTCTTTTGAAAGTTTTAAATAATATTTAAGTACATGTTCAACGTCCAATTCCACAGAGACTTTTAAATTACACTGCCCTACAAAAAAATTAACACAAAAATATGTATAGTTAACAACTTATACTATAGAGTTTCTCGGACGCTGAAAAAAACGAGTCCAGCACCATATTATGGGAAATATGTATATGTTTGCAAGCATTGTCTTCAAGAATTGATGATCTGCTGCGTTGTTGCTTCGTTGTTGTCCATCACTTTTTGGTTTCCAGCAATTTCCAACAAACAACGCCACATTTGGATCACAAAATATGTAGCATAAACTACTAATCATTGTATCTCCAGCATGGAATATTGAATACCAAACACAATGCACTATATTTGCGACAAGCTGAAAACACGTTATATTTGCTTCCAATCAACAAAAAAATACAGACTCTTCAGCGTTTGTACTAGACTGATCAATAAGTCCGTGACTTTTCTAACTTCCCTCGTAGTTACATGAAATGCAACACCGTTTCCATCAAGTACCACCTGTTTATAAACTACAGTCAATTTTTGAGCAAGTTCCGTCATTTACTTTGCGTTTAACAGCTGTTCAAAACATACAACCTCGTACATATTTTTAAAAATGGAAAAAAGTGAATTTCGAGTGTTCATTAAACATCAACCAAACCAAGGAAAAGCTTGATAAATACTATGGGAACTCTGCATCATCGATTTCAATGGTAAAAAAGTGGATTAGTGACTTTCGTTGTGGTCGCACAAGTGCAAATGACGCTGAACGTTCTGGACGGCCAATTGAGGTCAATACACCCGAAAATGTCGAAAAAATCCCCGATATACAGCTGGCCGATCGAAGAGCAAAAGTGCATGAGATTTTTGATGCCATAGACATTTCATATGGCAGTGTGGTTTCGATTTTAAATGATCAGTTGGTTTGAAGAAAGCTGTCTGCAAGATGGGTGCCGCGTTAGCTCTCCATTGACCATAAACGTAATCGTGTGACAACTTCAAAGTATTGTTTGTAGTTGTTTAACCACAATTCGAAGGATTTTTGGCGGCGTTTTGTAACTGTGGATGAAACATGGATCATGGATCTAAACAATGGATTTCTCCGGGTGAACCATCTCCGAAGAAGGCCAAGGTAGGTTTATCGGCGAATAAGGTGATGGCAACAGTTTTTACAGATGCACGCGGGATACTCCACATCGATTACCTTCAAAAGGGGGGAAACAATAAACGGCGAATATTATGCCAATTTATTGGACCGATCTAACGAGGATTTATAAAAAACGACTCCATATGGCCAAGAGAAAATGTATTTTTCATAAAGATAATGCACGGGTGCACACGTCTGGTAGTCTCAATGGCAAAATTCCATGAATTGGGTTACGAATTGGTACCTCATCCGCCATATTCTCCGGATTTAGGCCTGAGTGACTATTTCTTATTTCCAAACCTAAAGAAATGGCGCTCGCTGGAAAGAGATTTAGCTCCAACGATGAAATTATTGATCAAACAGATGCCTATTTTATTGACCTCGAAAAATCCTATTTTTTGGAAGGGATACAAAAATTGTAGAAACGGTGGACTAAGTGTATTGAGCTAAAATTAGATTATATTGAAAAATAATTAATTTTTTTTGCAGAAAAAACTGTATTACATTCAGAAAGTCACGAACTTATTGATCCGCCTTGTATCTACGTTTAGTCACTGTTGTTACTATCGACGAGCAAAACATCCACCCGATTGGATGAAGGTTGATTACCGTTACAATTTTGATCTGCCTCGGATCTGCCGTGAACAGAGACAATAGGGAAGGAATTAAATAAGAGAATAGGAATAAAACAGAGAATTGTGCTTGCGAACAAGTGTTATTATTTCGGGCTGAGCAAGAACTTCAGAGATGAGACCCTCTCTCGAGAAACGAAGATCCAACTATATCAGACTCTCACACAACCTATCTTGCTTTGTGGCGCAGAATCCTGGGTCATATCTAGAGTGTCCGAAAAACCGGAATTTTATTAAAACCGGGTTTCCGTTTTAAATTTTGCCAGAAACCGGTAAAACCGTTTAAATTAAATTATACATGTAGCACTTCCAATACATTTGTTAGGGACCATTTCATGTACTTATTCGATTTTTAAACTCAAAATTTTTCAACTCTATATAAATTTGACAATTACGTTTGAATTTTTGATTCAACTATAAATCATATTCCAATCTTCGGTCTGGTTATCATACAATTAGAGGTGACGAACAGTTTTTACCGTCAGTTTGTAAAATGTTTAACTGTCAGTTAGCTTTAACTTTGTTTGGTGGAAATGGGCGTTAGAATGCGTGTTTAATATAAAATGTAAAAGTTTTATTCAAAATCATATTATTCTGATTTAAATTCCAAATCAAATAACACATTCCAAATTTGAAAGAGATTTTCATGTATGAAAATCTTATTAAGTTCAAAACATTTATTGTAAAATAATTTTTGTGATGAAATTTGAAAAAATAACTAAAATTCTAATTCGAATCATGTAATAATTTTGAAGTTTGTATAAAAAAAATTGTTTGGAAATGTCATTTAGAACTTATTGAAGCATAAAATCATATTTGAAAATGGAAATCATGATTCTAAATCCAAAATTTCATTAAAATTCGATATTACATCATTTATTATTAATTGGTCTAGTAGAGTAGAAACCGGCTAACCGGTTAACCGACGTCAAATAAACGACGGTTTTCGGTTTGTTTGAAAATTACGTTTTTGAAAAAACCCGCACACGGTTAATGGCATAAAACCCGGATAACCGGTTTTCGGTTTCGGTTTTGGACACTCTACACGCTGAAAAATCTGTCTTTTTTTCTTGTTTGAATGCAAATATAAAGTGTGCTTGGAGCTTGTCGCAACTATAATATACTTGTGTCCAAATATATTGTGTTTGCTATTCAATATTACGTGTTTGAGACACAATGATTAATATGTTATAATACATGTGATTTCGACCCAAATATATATGTGTTTGTGATACAAACACAGCTGTGTTTGTTGCACTGTCTATGCTCTTTCGAGAGCAAGCGAATAAAAGAGGGACAATGTAAGTGTGTATCTGTATTTTTGCATTATTTTCTCAGTGAGTAATACATAATAAATATTAGTGAGTAATAAATATTCCTATTAAATATTGCAGATGAAGTCAGTGTTTCTTATTTTGGCTGATGTATTGGGTTTCAGTTTCATGTATTCATTCATCATTCATTATATTCATGTATGTGCTACCAAAGTGAGAAAAGAAAGAAACTGAAAAGAGCAACAACGTGAAGCCCTTTGTCTGTCCAAGCCTTTACTGAGAGAATCGGAACGGCGGATCATTTGTGAAATAAACGCTTGGCTTGCATGAACTAGATTTGCATAGTGATAACCAACGCATAGCTGAAACCTTCCAAAAACAAAAACATGAGAGGTAACACAGAAAGGGAAGCAAAAGAGTAGCAGATTCTCATTTCAAGAAAAAAAAACAAATAATGCATATAATGCACTTTAATGTAAAAAAAAACGTATTAAATCTTTTAATTTTTTGTATTAATTATTTAGAAATGTGGATTTATATTGATAAAATTAATTATAATAAATAATACATACATATATATTGAAATCAAAGAATAATTCGTTTTTAAATATTATTATCTTTGGGAGGAAATATGCATATGTTTCCACCTAAAAGCACACATTTTTGCCAGTAAATATGATGCTGTTTACATTTAAATACAAGTGAGTTTGGGACTTGCAAACATACTAATGTTTGACGAGTGTTCCAAACATGTACATGGTTCCTGCAGAATATGTTTGGGAGAATATAATAGAGAGGCCGTTATTTTTCAGCGTGTAGTCATATCGAATGCAGATGCAACATGACTGGGAGTCTACCAGAGAAAAATGATCTGAAAAATCTATGGTCGTAAAATAGAAAACAGAGAGTAACGTCGACAGCTGATTTTCCAGCTGTATAATCTGTATCCCCATATTGAAGTAGTTATGCATATCAAAATGTCTCATTGACGATGACTAGGCCATGTCAGTAGAATGACTCAGAATGAACCAGTGGGAAACGTACTCGAAGGACATCGAAGACTAGGACGACCAAGACTTCACTGTAAAGACCGGGTGGAATATTTCCTACGAGAGCTTGATGTTGCCAACTGGAGCAGATAAGCTGAAGCTCGACCAGGTTGGAGAAATATGTATGTCAGCCTAATTTTATAAGACTCTTGGTCTCTCTGGGTTGTTTGAGGCCACCTAAGTAAGTGAGTTGTTACTATTACTGCACGCTGAAAAAACTGTCTCTTTTTTTGGCTGGATGCAAATATAATGTGGTTGTAGTTTGCCGCAAATATGGTATACTTGTGCCCAAACACATTGTGTTTGCTATTCAATATTATATGTTGGAGACACAATGATTAATAGGTTATAGTATATATTTTTGTGACTCAAATGTGGCTTTGTTTGTTGAAAACTTTTGAGAATAAAAAAGGGGAGAGACAAGAAATAAACAAAAAACTACAGATCTTTAATTCATGAAAACGATTCTTTCAAACATATACATGGTACCCGCAATATGTTGTTTGGGCAATTTTTCGCAACGTACGTGGATAGAAACTATTTGTATTCCAAATAATAATGATGTTCAATTAGACGTCAAGTTTTAACAAAAATCAAACACTTTTTTAAAAGTATTTGAATATTCTATATATACAATAACAATGTGCGACAGTGAACTAACGATCTCAACCAAACAAAAAAAAAATACGAAAGTACATGGACGCGGGATTACAAAACCCCACTCGGTTTTGTCCCCTGATCACCAAAATTGTTGTTTACGCGCCCAAGAAGAGTTCTGCTGAGGATCGGGCTCTATTTTGCGGGAACGCATAGAAGATGTCTTCCATCTTCTATATTAGAGTTTTCTTTTATTAACATGTCATATCGCTGTAGCGACATTTTTATTACAAAGAAACCGAGTTTAAAATGGTTTAAGAAATAAGAAAATACCAATGTGTAAATCTATTATATTTTGGTGCTCAGGGAACGCAAACATGCAATGCAGAAGGAATTTCACCCAAATTTTTTTTTGTAACATTTCATATTTGTCAATTTTTTTTCACTTTTCTACATTTGTTTCGCCAAAATGTATTTATATCCGGTGGTGTTATTGTTGCAACAACATCCTTTTTTTTGTTTCACTCCACTGCCAAATTCAGCACACATGTATAAAAACAATACAAGTAAACAAGAAAAGACCTTAGAGTGAATCTTACTAGAGAGAATATTTGACTCATTTGACGTTTCCGTTCACACTCTTCATGATGCGGTCGGTGCGATAGAGAGATGTTCGACGAAAAGTGACATACACCAGTTGGAATTACAATAACTTCTGACTTAAATTTTTAATGTCGTTACGGTGAAACACTGTGAATTTTAAATGTGTTTTACACTATTTTATTGACTGTTATTGTTAGGATACATTTGTATTGTATTTAAAACAATAATTTTAACCCACAAAACCAAATACCGTTGTTGTTATTTTGTTGGTTGTTTTGAACCATTGCCTCTATCTGGTATTATTGAAGCAATTCTTTTCGACATCCTACGTTCATATCACACCAGGCCAAATGTCATAAATTTCCTGAGAGAAATGTTGAGTCTAGTATAATAAATAGTCTATGGAAATGACAAAGACGAAATACATATGATTTTAATGACCAATTGGGGAAAAGGTTTGAAAATATTACTCGTTTCTAGTCTAGCGCTACGACTTCATATAAATACAAATTGTGTTTTGTTTTTTCTTGAATTTTTTTCCTTTTTTGTTGTAATGCCATCTTTTTCTAGTGATGACCTCAAAATTATCGAATAATGTGAGGTGAAACGAAATACGTACACACATTTTTCAAAGATGTTCAGCTTGCAAAGTGTCAAATTTGTATGTGGGAATGGTAACATCTTTGGCAAATTGTTTTAAGATGTAATATGTGGTCAAGTGTGAATAGGCTATAAGCCAACAATTTTGGATTCATTTTCTAGATTCAACTTTCACAATAACAACTAAGTTAATTTTTTTTGCCAGCCATTTATAACTTTAGATCACTTTTACCTTAGTTTCTTCAAATAGTATCAGAATCTTGCAGTCATACCTGGAAAAAGAAAAAAGATAGAAAATAAAAATTACTACAAACATTGATGACGTAATAAACATAATATTTGTTAATAATTTTAAATTTTAAATGACTTCTTAATTCCTGCTCATTTAATTAAAGACAAGTTTTTTTTATAAGGTTTTCGTTTTTCGATATCATTTAATAATTCCATTAAAACTTTGTTTAATTCCGAATTGAGTAACACTGTAAGCTCTGAGGCTACTAGTACAATCCATAGCCCATTATATAAACTATCACCTCCCAACAACTTTCCCTAAATCTCTTGGGCTAATCCCAAATCCAATCACAAAATTTGATCATAGATAATTGCAAAATAATGGAATGTTCACCATTCCATATCAGTTTGTATGACAACAATATTAAATAAATTTTGAACAAACAATAATAAAATCGTGATGTCCAATAAGTGACAACTTTTCAGATACGTTCCTTAAAACAAAAGAGAGGATGGTCTAAAAAAAGCGCTAAAACAAAATTACCAGTTATATATGATGTTAGACACAGCATGACACCTTAAGACAATCCAACGATATTGACAACTTTTTTCCTTTATATCTTTTGGATACATATGGCAGATACATATGGCATTGTTGTGCAACAAAATGATGCTAAAATAATATTATTGCCCACGATAATGATGTAGATGGTGAAGTGCCAATGTTGATGCTGGTGGCGGTGACACACTCCACTGCCATGATGTCAACAGTTAAGGAGACATGATGCCTCCTTTTGGCTGTACAATTTCTTCCTCAATACCAAACACAAATGAAGATGAACATTTCCAAACCGAACCGAAGATGAGTTTCACCTAATGACCTCCATTTCGTTATGGCTTCTCAACTTATGGATGAAAGTTACCAACACACTTTTCCATTTTAAGTTTTAGGTATCATTTAAATTCAATGAAATTGCCAGGATTGCAAAAGATCTGTTGTCTAATATTGTGGGAGTTTTGAGGGGAATACAACTTAAGAAACATAACTAGGTAAGGAATACTAGAACTCTTTACTAAAACGAGAAATTGATTTATGCATTTTCAGCTAAACATGTCATGATTTGCATAAATTTCACACTAAACGTTCATTTTTTCGGGGTCTTGGAAAAAAAATTGCCACAAAACCTGAGAAAGGCAACAACACCAACATTTAGGTAAACATGAAGAAGATGTTACTGTAAACTGCTGTGACTACCTCAAACAGCATAGTTGACCTACTCTCGGGATTGGTAAGTAGTAGTATTTTATGTTCGCTTTTTTACTTTTTTCTTATAATTATACGGTTGTTAAAAAGTTAAGTACAAGCAAAGTGAAACAGTCGGTGCTATGGAAAGGTAATGATGGTCCAGAGAAGATTAAATACCAGTGGCAAAAATGGCGTAGTGTGTGATAAGGACTATGATTCCTATATTATCACTTCACTGTGATAGCGATTGTTCAACGTTATGTTGCCTCCGGTATTGAGAATAAGAATCCAGCCTAATTTTTATTTTAAAAATCTGCAGCAAAAGTGTGTATTATTCACATATTATCCCATTACATGCGAAGGAGAGATTAAGAAGAAGTTCTCGCAATAAGTAAGCTGTCAGCTGTCTATTGTATGATTTACACATTTGTCCTGACCTACCTATTTACGCCGGTTCGGAAGGGTATTGTTCTGGTAAGCAATTCCATGGCTAATTAAGAAATCATCGTCAAAAGAAATCAATAGTGTATAATTGTAACATAATGTGACAGGTGATACGCTGAACAATCTGCAATTTGTTGCAAATATAATGCGTTTGTAGCTTGTGATAAATATAGTATTATTCTGTCAAAAACTACTGTGTTTATATTCATCTTCTTGGAGACCCAATGATGAATATGTTATAATATTTGTTTTTGTGACCCAAATGTGGCTTTGTTTGTTGCAAACTACTGAAAACAGAAATATAACACACATAATTGAAACAAAAAAGAAGCAGATCTTCAATTCATGAAAATAATGCTTGCACGTAAGTATATAGATTGTCCATATACAGAACATATACTTCGTTCCTGCATAATGTTACAGGGCCTTCATTTACGGTTTACTAAAGGATGGGCCATGAAATTTGGAAAAAATACTAATAGACATGTTTCCAAAATTATGACTTTATTGGTAATGCCCATCATTGATATTTATAAATGAAACACAACATCGTTTAAATGGCTTCCACGACTTGCTTTACAGTATCTCGATCGATCTACCCGAAATTTTCAGGACAATTTAGATTATTTGGGCGTCTATATCGTTAGCGACAGCTTCGATTTGTGTTCGTGATTTACGCTGAAATAGTTTATGTATCAAAATTTATCCTACAGGGAAAATATGACAGTTTTGTCAAGACCCCGCCACAGAAATTGTTTATAAAATCGATTAAAAATTTCGGCAGTATCGAATTTTGCTAAAACAGTTTATTATTAAACGACACACAATTGTATTTCCCAAGTCTTCTAAGACACCAGATTATGAAAATTCATATGAGGTGTAATTCCAACACCCCGTTGGAACGAAGTTCCTTTCGCTATCTAGAAAACTTCCCAATAAACAAGAAATTCCTCAACATATGTGATACATCTAGATAGTCTCGACACAAACCAAAGCAATCCACACGTAATCCATGAGTCATCATTACATCCCGAAAAAATTACGGTTTGGTGCCGTTCATGGGCCGGCGGTGTCATTGGGCCGTACTTCTTCCGTGATGATCAAGACCGGCACATTACTGTGAATGCGAATCGCTACCGTTCAATGATAACCGAATGTTTTTGGCCCCAATTGGATAATATGGGCTTGGAGGACATGTGGTTCCAACAGGACGGCGCCACAAGCCACACAACGAATGCCACAATCAATTTATTGGAAACCAAGTTTGGTGAAAGTGTTATCTCACGAAATGGCCCAGTCGATTGGCCGCCTCGGTCGTGCGATTTGACGCTGTTAGATTATTTCCTGTGGGGCTACGTCAAGTCTATGGTCTATGCCAACAAGCCAGCGACGATTGATGAACTTCGTACGAATATCGAACGTGAAATTGCAGCCGTATCGGCCGATTTATGCTTGAAAACCATCGAACGTACTTTCACAGGAATAAAGAATTTCATTGGTATCTAAAACCGGGTTTGTTTTATTTAAACAAAACTTTTGTGGCGCTCTTATTGAAAAACCCGTTAGTTACACTAAACGTTCTGGAACCTTTTAAGTAGTAATTTAAAAGAAACGAGTGCCAACCGAAGAAATATATATTTAGGCGTTTAGAAGCCAAACTGGTTAACTCCACTCTTGCAAAATTTTGATATATTAGTGTCTGTGGTTTAAATTAATCCCAATAAACATTTCTGTTAGACATCAAGTTGAATTAAACTGTTATGTTCAACTGGAATTACTCTTTCATAGATTCTCATTCACACTTTAATACATTCTCCAGCAAAATTAACCCTTGAATTTAAGTCGAATATTAAAGTTTACTTACGTTTGAATTCAAGACTTGAATTATAGTTTAATTGAAGACGAAATAAATAATATGGTGCGTTGGAATTCAAGCCGGAAATTACGTAACAATTTGAACTTTAAAACCGAATGTACTCTGTAGATTCAATTCACTACAGAATTCACAATATTACAAATAGAGCTATAGTAAAACTATACATTATCATAATCTGAATTTATAATTAATGTTGAAATTTTTGAAAATGGAGATGGAGTTAATAATTTTGGCAACTGACATATCCAATAGATACTACGAAAATATCAACTGATAATAATCAATTGAAATTGATATTGAAAACCCACTTAATTATATTTTGAATAACAAAATTTGAAGTCAAAAAGTACAACAAACTTGAAATTAGGAGATTTTTTCAGATTCAATTTTGTTTTGTTGAAAATCAAATCTTGAGCCCCTGATTGTATATTTTTTATAATTGTCAATATCAATTTTATTTCCCATTTCTCAATATCAACATTTCATTACCCAATACAAATGTTGATTATCTCAACATACATTTTTCAAATCTCAATCTGAAGTTTTCAAATTTCAATACGAAAAGTATATCGTGTATATTCTCAGTTTTAATTTTTTCATATGAATTTGTATTTTCTTAATATTAATTTATAATTCGTCGATATGATTTTGAAATCTTGCAGTATTAGTTTCCATTTCAAAGTATCAAAACTATTTTTTTTGAAATAATATTTGCATTTTATCCGTTTCAAATTAAATAATATAAAGCTTGAATGTAACAAATGTAACAATATAAAATTTTTTGTCAAGATAATTAATATACGCTTTCTTAGTCGTCTGTGGTGCAATGGATAATGTGTTCGTCTCTTGTACACGCGAACGTGTGTTCGATCCCTGTTCTAACCACCTTACATTTCTTTCAACGACGGTTACCGCGCTTAGTGATGGCGACACTATTGACTACTTAGCCATGAAGAAGCTTCTCAAAATACAGTTCGGAACCTGTGTAATTCTTTAGGTCCCAATCAGTGAGTGTATAAACTAGAAAGCGCTTATCTCACTGATTGTGAGAACCTCTCCCCAAACCCTTCATGGGCTGTAATGGGAACAGATTTTTGTTTATCTTTTGTGACTGTTTCCTTTAAACATACACGTTGAAAAATATCGGCCTCAGAAACATATTGCAGAAAACATGTCCATGTTTGCAAGCACTGTTTTCATGAATTGAAGATTTGTTGCCTTACTGTTTCTTTGTGGTCTTTCTCGTATTTGTTTTTAGCGGTTTTCAACAAAAAATCCACATTTGGTTCTCAAAAACATACATTAAAACCCATTAAACATTGTGTCTCAAAACTTGTCATATTGAATAGCAAACACAATATGTTTGGGCACAAACAAGTATAGTATGTATTGCGATAAGCTACAAAAACCGTTATATTTGCATCCAAACAACAAAAAAAGACAGATTTTTCAGCGTGTAGGTTTTTTTAGTGATTGTATTATCAGTATCAGAATCGGTTAGTATATGCTAGCTTTTGAAACCCACTGTAATCAGTTAACTGCAGAACAAGCCTCTCTTCGTACGCAAAGATCAACAGCTGATTGTCTATGCACCTCCACGTCTTCTATTTCATTTCGTATCTGTAGTTTATCTCTGGGTTGGTTTTAAGATTTGAAGAGAGCGGAGGCAGAGCTTCTTGTCCTCCGACACAACTTTAAATTTATTATACAAAGAGGTTAAAATTCGAAACTCAACCGCATTTTTTGCGTTGTATTACAAAAAGGTGTAGTACTCGTACATGAAAATTATGAATCTCTATAAATTTAGCACAACAAATTCACACCTTCTTCAATGGCCAATGGATGGACGGATAAGAGAGGTGACGGGTAACCCACCATGCCATGACGATGATTTTGTGCACCACTAAATGCTGAGCCACAAAACTAACTGTGCACCTAACCGAATGTAACAAAGTGGTTCCTTTGGCCAACACCACCAGCAAGTCCATCAGTTCCGTGATTGCCTGTGTGTGTGTGTGCTTAGCTGGTGTTACTTTCGGAATGTTACCTCTATGTTGAGTCAGTGAGTCGTAGCCTCAGTCTGTTCGCAGTAGAAACATTTCCCATTGATGTTTGGCTGCTGATTATACTTAATAGTGTTGAAGTAATTTCATGCCTGTTTTTCTTTCATTCCCAATGAATCGAACTGGTATAAAAAAACACGACTCATACTCACTCACTCACTGATTCCATTCAACAACTATGCCATGGTGACCAGGCAGAAGATTTTTTTCTCCTATAATGTTTCATAAATACGAGAATCCCTCCCATCCCTCCTGCTTCTACGTTGTCTTTAACCTAAGAGAAGACATGTCAGGTTTAATGGTGGTGGTTACTGATGGAGAACGCTGGAAACTTAGCGTTTGTAAAATGATGTGAAAATAGTAAAGCTGCGTGTCTGAGATCACTTCGTGAAATAATAAATTTATTAAAATAATGAGAAATTAAAGGAAACTTAAAAATAAACCATCACCATTCGTAGGGAGATAAAGACTTGAAATAAGAAACTATATTTAGGGTGCTAAAGCAGAAAATGTATTATTGTTACTGCGATTATTGGAAGAATTGTAGAGACATGAGTTCAAAATATTTTAAAATTTTTTTTATTAAAGTTGCCGATTAAAAATGGGAATGGTAGTAAAATCGAAAACGTATAAAAAATTACAGCAGACGGTTGTCCGAGGCCTTCGGCCACGGACTGTCCCTGCAGGCTGTGTCAGAGACACGGCCATTAAGTTTAACGTAGAATACGCCATCCGATAAGACAGAAAACATATATAACAATAAATTCATTAGCTTATATTATTTATCATTTATTGTTATATATGTTTTTTGTCTTATCGGATGGCGTATTCTACGTTAAACTTAATGGCCGTGTCTCTGACACAGCCTGCAGGGACAGTCCGTGGCCGAAGGCCTCGGACAACTGTCTGCTGTAATTTTTATATTTACCAACGGCATTTGATTCAAGTCCGTTTAAAAAACAAATATTATGTTCCATTTTTTTAAACTTAATTTAATTTATGTATTTTAATTAATATTTTTATTGAAATAAGTTCTGCGAATGTTGAAAGGGCCGCCCTAATATTAAAAAAGGTTTACCTTATCGAGTCTTCGCATTAGTATTCGAACGTTGTGTGAAAGCTTTACGCTTTACAATTCAAAATTAATGTTACAACAGCTTTATTGAAGCTTTCGCAAAAAAGCTTTATTACGTTAGCTTACTGTTTGTTTCACTTTTTACTAGATACATGTTGCCAAGCAACATTAGCTTGCTGTTCGTTTCACTTTTTACTAGATACATGTTCCTAAGCAATGTTGAGCAACCAAAAACACTCAACCAAACACCACACATATGTTTGAGTGTATGTGTTTAAACAATTTTCATTTGAGAAATTAAAATACTAGAAATATATCAACCAATATGAAATGTATATCAAACGAAAGATAACATCTTCATTTACCTACAAAAATTCATCTAGCCGTTTCCTCAAATTCAATGAAATAAAGATTACAACAATAAAAACCTGACATGACTCCTCATACCGTAAGGTAAGACGTATTCTACGTCAAAATACTCCCAATGCTTTTGCTATAACAAATTGACCAAATTCTCAAAGCTGTACGATTCATATTTATATTTATATAGAAATATTGACAACTATAGTAATTATAGTAATATCGAATAAGAGTACAATATTTACACAAGCTTGAGCTTAAATATTTGAAGAGAAATCGGAAATTCTATATCGCACAAATATACGATTCCATTTCGAACAAAATTTTGACTCAATTGAAAATTAATGCAAAATCTTTAAAACCGAATATTGAAAAGGTGTCCAAAACTAAACCTGTGGTCAAACCAAGCGTAGTTAATAATTTATGCCCTAACGATATTTATTTAACCTTTACAACTTGACATTAAACAAAATCAAAATATTGATAATTAAGCAGAATGAGTTAAAAATCATTCATGAATTTCATTACAATGACATCCGATTCCAAAATATTGACATTTTTGACTGCAATTTTGTAGAGTAGCATAGTTTTTTCAATGGTTAGTAAGGAAGATTGAAAATTCCCATGTGTGGTTGACAAAAATAAATAATGTAGTATACTTTGATGATACTTTGGTCTTGATTTTTTTGACCATTTTGAAGTGTAATTCATATACTATGGGGTTTCATTGCAACTCTTAAATATTTTCCAAACCACGTTAAATAAATGAAATTTTGACTTAGATAACAGATATACAAAGTAGTTAAGATTCTGAATGATAACCCCTATTTTGTTGGGCGTAAAACATTATACTCCTAAAAGTATGCAATAAATCAAATGTTATAGAAGGTGGGCCAAAATGTATCAACTTATCGGAAGTTCCGATTATTTTTGCAAACGGCGTTAACTTTCAGTTTTGTTTTGATATTTGTGAAGTATAAACATCTCAGCAAAATATTCGTTTGCAAGGAATCAGATGTGGAGCATCTTATACTCTAAAACAACCTGTTCTACTGTAGGTTTTACCATCGGGTACATTTGTTCGTAATTGTCCCAAAATCAAAATATTGAAAAATCTATACGAAACTTGAAACTTATACTGAAACTGAAAATTAAGAATCTACTTATACACATCGAAAAGTTTTCCTTTGTGCGACATCGAAGCGAAGACTGCTGCGGCAGTCACATGAATGTAATCGTGTTCCATAAATAATAGGAATGTTTGAAATTTCTAATAAAGGCAAAATATCCCAAAAGAAATTAAGTTCAGTTCATTTTATTTAATTTTCAAAAAGGACCACCCGTTATATACACACTTTATTATTTTCTCGAGTACCACATTTCTTCCGATCAGCACCAGAATTATGCAACTGTTTAACGACACAAATTGGTAGTTGAATTGTCAAAATTGATAAAATTTCCGAATTTCGGATATAGAAAATTGATAAATAATTATATTCAAAAATTAAATTGTCCGAGCGTTTGGTCGTGTTTATTAATTAATTATATTTTTCGATATTTCGCTACCCTGTGGATAGAATCGTCAGGAAGATATATTATTAATTTCCATCCTCAACGTGTGACTGTTTGGTGCGGTTTATGGTCCGGCGGGGTCATTGGACCTTACTTTTTGGAAAATGAGGTTGGAGCAACAGTTGCGGTGAATGGGAGATGATTAATGATTTTTTATGATCGGATTTGGATGGTATTGATCTGGACAACGTTTACTTTCAACAAGACGGCGGTACGTGCCACACAAGCAACGAAACCATTGCTCTTTTACGGGAAAAGTTTCCGGACCGTGTTATCTCTCGAAGAGGTGACCACAATTGGCCGCCGAGATCTTGTGATTTAACACCTTGCGACTTCTTCCTTTGGGGCCACGTGAAAGATAAGTTCTACGCCAACAGCCCAGCGTCGATTCAAGACCTCAAGGATAGAATTCGTGAGGCTATCGAGGATATGGTCCTGTAAGCGTGGTCGTGGTGGCCATTTGGCTGATGTTGTTTTTCATTATTAGTATGAAATAAACATCCGATCATTTATCTCAAAAAAATTTAATTTTTCTTTGAATGCCAAAATAACACCTCTTATTGGAAAACCCTTTATATAGAACACCTTTATTCATAAAAAGTTGTGAGAGATTTGTTAGATATTTTTGGTATGATAACTGGTCTCTTAAACCTTTCATAAGTTTTTATGAACACGGCCGACAGTGTTTTTGGTATTTGTATTAACAAAATGTAAAGTTTGATTAGCTTTTTGTTTTCCCGTTATCTGGCCCTAGAAAGATTTGTAATTTTAAACTAACAAGGTATCATATTTTTCGCGATACCCGTAAATTTATTAAAATCAGTAGTAAAATATATTATCCATTAATATTTCTATTTCGCAACGACAGGCTTTACGAAATGCTTCTACCAGAAATGCAACAACATTATCTACCATGTCGTACCTTTTATCGTACTTGTGTGAAGATTAATTTTGCATCATGCAATTTAGAACAATAGTTATTACTTGTTGGTTCACACAAGTCACTAGAATTGACTTGATTTGCTAAAACAATTCTGTGAAATTTAAGTCTACAAGACGCTTCTACTTGTAAGGGCACAATATATGACCCAATCTCTTTGTACTTGTACTCGTATATGTTACAGTTCACATGCGTGCATTGTAATATTTTCCCACATATTGCATTAATGTTAAATACCCATGCGTTCATATTTACTACAATGCACTTCGGTACTGGTTCACCCCATTTTTAAATTTACATTCGTATCTTACTAAGCAGGTAATTATTTTTTTCTTAAATTGCAACTTTTGTCTTTTTTTTTTTAATTTTTTCTCTGCCCACTTTAATTTATGGCTTTTTGATAGACTTTGAGGGAAAAAAAGTGTAACAAATTTGTATGCAAAAAGTAACCACCCTCCCCCCTGCACTTATGATTTGATAACGATTTTACTAAAGTGTTAGTTGTAACTTATTTTCCGTGATATGAAAGCCTGGCTTATTTTGGAATTTGTTTCAAGCCATTTCAAAGCATCCTGCAGCAATTGTGGTAGCCACGGAAAATATAGTTGGCTGTTATTTTGTTTTTTGCTTGATTTTTTGTTCGCTTATTCTCGACATATTGAACATAAGTTTATGCAATTTAGTTTGATTATGTGTATCAGTCAGGAAAAGAGAGAAACTTTGGTTAACAACTAAGATCAGAACTGGTTTAAAGAGGGTTTGGCTGAATATTTCTGTTAAGCCTTTTTTGATTTTATTGGGCAAAACAAAAATTGTTGGTATAGTGTGTATTTGATCGATGTCTTAAAAATATGTAAGATTTTCTATATATATTTTTTCCTTTTTGTAGGGTAATGTAGGCTGCTCTGTAATTTATGGTTGCTTAAGGTGGTTTATCATAAATACAAATTATAGCACAAGAATATTTTGAAAAAACAAAAATTGCAAAATATTATATTATAAAATTCAGATAAGAACAAAATTTAATCAGGATTGTAAATTATACCTACTATGCAATTGTAAGGCAACATTTTGGAGATATACATTTATTTAAACTTTTTGTTTTAGATTTGACCTTATTCTACTCTCATGGACTTCCTTAATAGATCTAATAGTAATAGCAAAAACAAAATGCAATACAATTTAGTGCCGAAAACTATAAACAACAGTTTGGATTTTATTTAAATCGCATGTAATTTTTCGTATTTTTGGATCATCCAGGTAGGAGACGCTTAATTTACAACTTAATACAAACCATGTGTTGATTAAATATGCCTCTTGAATCAAAACTATTTTCGATGTTAGAAAGAAGCGAGAACTGTGGCTGTTTACTTATATAAAGATAAATCAAAATATCAGTCACTACACTTTGGATAAAGAAATACACAAACCAGCTTCACTTGGTTGGTTGGTTGGTTGAAAAGGCTGCAAGACAGCACGCTGTCTAGCACACTTAGGCTAAAGAAGCCCATTGTGATACCTTCAGTTTCCTCCATAGCAACTATTGACCAGTCGTCTAGCCAATTTGCCCTTTCAATAAATTTGTCTATAAGACCTACAGGAATATCCTGTAGGGCTATGGTACTAACTAAATGTGTTCCGAATATCCTACTTCTCAGTCCTGCCAGAGCAGGGCCATCCAAGAGAAGGTGTTTCGTCGTTTCCTCGTCCTCTTCCATGCAGCATCTACAGAGAGTGGAGTTTCTATGTCCCAATTTTAGGGCGTGTTTTCCTACAAGACAATATCCCGTACGTGTTCCTGTCATTGTGGATAACCTGCCTCTCGGCAATTTAAGTAGTTGCCTAGTCCTCTACCTGTCCACCTGTGGCCAGAGGACCCTATCTTGTTTGCAAGTTGAAGTAAGTCTCCACTTGTCCTCGAACATATTATCGGCCCACTGCCTGATCTGCAAACCGCAGGTAGAGATTGGCAGACGAACACCTCCTTTTGCCGGAAGAACCTGTGCCTTAGTGCCCTGTCTAGCTAACGCATCCGCTACGCAATTGCCTGGAATGTCGCTGTGTCCCAGTACCCAGATGAGTCTGATGTCAAAATACTCTGCAATCACCCTAAGTGATGAGTGGCATTCTTTCACCGACAAGGACGTAGCAAACATGGCTTCCAGGGATTTTATGGCAGCCTGGCTGTCTGTGTGGATACATATTCTCCGACGGGTTGTGACACTACTTTTGAGTACTTCAGAAACCTCCAGTATGGCGGTAATTTCCGCCTGAAATACACTACAGTGATCAGGCAGCTTGAAGGAGATATTTACATTTAGGTCCGGTGAATGGACCCCATAGCCTACTTGCTCGTCCAAGTTTGATCCATCCGTGAAAAATCTGATACTACTGGTATCCTCTTCCAGTGGCTTTTGCCAGGTATTCCTGTTCGAAATAGAAGTCCTTATATTTGTCGCTGGTAGAAGGTAGGGGATACAGTAGTCCGTTTTTACGGGAATAGAATTGATCCGGTGTAGTAATTCAGCGTGTACGGAATGCCCCGATATCATAACGCCACAATCTCTGCTTCTCACCAGGGATGTAGCGGCTGCCGCTTCGGCCATGATATCAGGAGTACAGATATTCAGGATAGCACTAAGTGCATTACCTGACGTCGTGCCCATTGCCCCACTAACGCTAATCAGTGCTGATCTTTGAATTTTCATCAAGGAATTCAGAATATATTTCTTTTGGAGGGACCTCCACCAAACTACGATGCCATAGAGAAGTTTTGGTCTGACTATTGCCGTATAAATCCACATGGCGATCTTAGGAGATAGTCCCCAGCGCTTTCCTATCGCCCCTTTACATCAGTAAAGAGCAACAGACGCCTTATTCACCCTCTCCACTACATTAGGTTTCCAAGACAGTTTTATGTCGACAATTATTCCCAGATACTTGACTTTTTCCGTCAACTATAATTGCACCCCATTAACTGGCGGCAGTTCAAATGCGGGTATTTTAAATTTCCGAGAGAACAAGATAAGCTCGGTTTTAAGTGGGCTAAGTGATAGTGCGTTATTAGCGGTCCAGTTAGAAATCAGACTAAGTAGGCTGGTTGTACGAATGCTAAGTAAATTGAGATTTCTACCCGTACAGATAATAGCAATATCATCGGCATTCGGCCCTGTCCAATTCAAGAAGCAGTTCATTGGCAGAAGTTTACCATAATAGTGGAGACAGAACTCCCCCCTGCGGTGTCCCCCTGTTTACGTTCCCAGCAATTGTAACACCACCCCATTCAGCTTCGAAGCTTCCCAATTAGGCGTGTCACTAAGCTGTCGACTCCTAGATTCTGTAACGACCTAAGAATCGCCGAAGGTTGAATGTTATTGAAGGCTCGCTCGATGTCCAGGAAGGTCCCTAGAGCGAAGACCTAATTCTCAAGAGAGTTCTCTATTATGCTGACTATAGAGTGGAGAGCTGTTTCAGTTGACCTGCCCTTGATATAGGCATGCTGAGAACTCGATAGTAGATTCTGTGGAAGATTACTTCGAACGTGAATGTCCAGTAACGTTTCAACTGTCTTAAGAACAAAGGATGATAGACTGATTGGCCTAAAGTCCTTTGGTTTGACATGAGAGCATTTGCCCGCTTTCGGGACGAAAACCACTTCGGTTTGCTTCCAAATGCTAGGAATGACTCCCAGCATAAGGCAGCCCCTGAAGATTGCCTCCAACCAACTACAAGATAGGTATAGTGCCTCCTGTAGTTGCGCGGGAATTATCCCGTCAGGTCCGGCTGATTTATAGGGCTTAAAGCATCTAATGGCCCATATCTTTTTCTAAGCTAGGTAATATTCCGCCTAGCTCTTCTGGCTGATGACCAGAATTCCTGTCATCATTGTGTAAGTGGGTATCCAGGAGTATCCCAAGAGACTCTTCAGACGAATACGTCCACGTTCCATCGTCTTTCATTAAGAACCCCGCACACGGTGGGTTTTTGGCGTGCACGCATCTTAAGCGTGCAGTCTGGTTGATTCCCTCAATGGATTCACAGAAGTTTAGCCAGGTTTTCCGTTTGGCCTTCTTGATTTTACCTTTATATAGATTAAGACTAATCTTGTAAACGTCCCAATCCCTTTGGTCGCCGCTCTTTTTGGCTTTGCTGAAAAGCCGCCTAATGGACGATCTTAGATCCTGAAGCTCAGCGTTCCACTAGTGAGGTTTTTTGTTACCCTTGGCAGCATTATAACCACTGGTCTTACAGGACTCATTGAGCGCGTTCATGCACGCATCAGTAAATTTGCCAACTAGTTCTTCCAGCTCTGGCACATTAGTCGGAATATTCGGATGGTTACCTAAGAGTTTCCTTAGGCGCCCACGATATGCGTTCCAGTCCGTTTTCCTCTAATTTTTAAAAACTTCCTTTTTCAGAGGTTCGATATTTAATTGGAACTGTAGATATCTATGATCAGAAAATGAGTGATCAGAAAGTACGTTCCAGTCGGATACAGTTACATAGCGCTAGCCAAAAAGTAAAGTGAGGTCTAATACTTCCCTCCTAACCGAAGTTATGAAGGTCGGTTCCTCGCCTCTATTACATATAGTCAAGGATTCGCTTATAATAAAATTAAAAAGAGACTCACCTCGATCATTGGTCATTAACCATCATTAACCTCTTAAAGAAATATAACTTCACGCTCATTTCCCGTAATTCAGAATCCCTACTTTATAATTTAAATGGTAAATCTTTGACTTCAACCGATTTTTTTGGATGCATTTGACATTTTGGTGCATATTTTTTTTTGGTTAAAATTAGTTTCCTCAATCTGTTCTTTTGTGTCTGTGATTTTACCATAAGTTTGCACATCCGTCGAGTCATCAAACTCCCTCCTACCGAGTCAATAAATTACTTTCTTCTTAAATTTTACTTACCCAATGTATATGAGTACTTGCAGATTTTATCTTATGCTTGTTCCCGCTCAATATATTAATAAAAAGTGAAATCTGTTTTACTGGTGGCTAACACACGTTTTGTCGGTTTTGTATTATTGCCTCTCCCACTTGAGAAACAAGATTTCGCAACTTTCACTTGCACTCCAGCATTCTTGCAAAAAAACGGCCCCCTCCCCACTAAAGCAAAAGGTGTGAAACCTAAAGACAAACAACAGCTTTACACATAAATGATAATTATTAATAAATTGCTTCAATGAATTCGCAAGATCTCGAACAAAACTGAAACTAAAAATACAAAAAAAAACTCCCATAGAGCGGCATCATTAAGCGAACAAAACTTTAAGATACGAGTATCAAACAAAAGCTATAAGATAAACAAAGAAATCCAAGTATCCAGCGGAAAAAAAATTAAGGAAAGGTGATGAAAACTCTCCAAAAGACAAAGTATTTGAATGCTAAAGTTTTTAATGATCTTTTTTGTTCTGTTTGTTTGGCGAAAATGCTGCAAAAATGCTGGAACTGAAGACTTTGTAACCAACTAATGAGTAAAAGAAGCTGCTGAGTTGTAGTGGAGTGGAGTGGCTTGAAGATAAACAAAAACAAAAACAAGTGATCGCCAATGGGGAGACATGCGAACAGTGACATTTAAATGCGAAATACGATGCCAAACAAAAGAAGACAAACCACTCCAAACACCAAGCGACACTTGTGCCATTTAAAAGCATTCAGCCTAATTTAACCAACACGATCGCCATCAGTACCGGCATTACAAATACCTCCATCATTACTACTCAGGCACTAACTTCATCGTCATCCCCTTTGTCTTCATCTACATCATCATTATCATCATCATCATCTTCATCATAATCAACTTCATCATTACCATCACAATCTTCGTCATCATTAGCAAACATTTGCCAATGACGTTCACAAGATTTCCAAAACTCCATTGGCCATTAAACTCTTCTACAAATACGAAACCCGCTTAACACTGATCTAAAGCGCATTTGCCTGAATCTCCATTAACTTTAAAACGACACACAAAGAAAAGATAGGCTGGTCTTTTGAGTAAAAAAAGCCTTAAAATGTTGATGCCAACAATCCTCTACGAGTACTCATTGCATTGGCGTCGTTTGACATTTGTAACATATTAAATACAAGATTTATGGTAAACAGCACTTAACTCGACCTTTTGGTGGAGTCTTAAGAAGTTACTTTAAGATCAAGTTTAAATGGGACTGTAAATATTAAAAACTCATTATGATTAAATAGTGAGTTATGGAAATAAAATGGTTTTAAATTTGCAAAACAAGATGACACAGAGACAAGTTTTTCTTAAAGGATTAGTAAAAAAAAATTGTGAAGCGATTATAGGCAAAATTTAAACTAAACGTGGGATTAAATTCGCTGGTTGCCTCGAAAACATTTTCAATTTTCAATGGACGTGAGAACAGTGGCTTTGTGGGAAGATGAACCAAAATGTCAGCGGTTACACTTTGGAGTAGTAAGCCGTAGTAAAGTGGCTTAAAGTATTACCGTTCAGAACCGGTGCAAATATGTAGATGGCAATCAATAAGTTGAAACCTTCAAAGCGGTCGAGTTACTGAGTGCATTAAAGATTTGTGTGGTAAAAAATTGAAACAAAAATAGAAATGTAAAATTTTTTATTGCACTTGCGGCCTTAAGATTAACTATGATATGATAAAAAATTTTATCTTTATAGAAAGAATCAACACATAAATTTCAGTCAGTTCAATCGACAAAAATTTACACTGATCTTAAAGCCAAGTAACCACTAAAGAGTTTTTCGGTAGAGTGTAGAGCGTAGACCGTAGACCGTAGAGACTCTACCTGTTGTGTGTACACTACAGAGTGACTCTACCACTCTACTGCTATACGTAGAGCCGCTATAGTGAAATTTTGATTAGAGCTCTACTATGTCCTCTACAAACTGTATAGGAGGATGTCCCGAAGTCAGTGGACAGTGGACAAAAATAGGGAAATGCTGGTACTTAAATTGTGGACGGTGATTGTTCAGTGTTTGAACTAGCTGACTTCAAATCTCGATTAAAAATTTTTAAAAAAAAGTGTTTCTTTTTGTTTCAGCAATTGCCCTATTTTTTGGGGGTTTTCTGAACTTTATTCAGGTTTTTAGCACTGATAGTCATATATACATATATGACTAATTGATTTTTATTTAATTTCAAGTATTATCACGTATTGTGGACCGTCGGTGGTGCAATGGTTAGTGTTCGCGGCTCTTGTACATGAGATCCTGGGTTCGAACCCGGCTCTGACCACCTTCAAATTTTCTTTCGGCGGCGGTCACCTCGCATAGTGACGGCGACACTATCGAGTATCTAGCCATGAAAAAGTTTCTCAAAATACCGTTCGGAATCGGTGTAAAACTGTAGGTCCCAATCAGTGAGTGAAAACTGGAAGGCGCACAGCTCAGTGATTGTGAGAAGTTCTCCCCAGTCCCTTCATGGGATGTAATGGGAAACCATTTATTTTTATTTTATTACGTATTAATTTTTTTAATTTCACGCTCCTCTCACGCTGTGTCAAACGTTTTATTTATTATTTTATTATTCTTCTCAAATTGGATGCTTAGACA
Organism: Phaonia tiefii; assembly: GCA_963931995.1. Taxonomy (NCBI): domain Eukaryota; kingdom Metazoa; phylum Arthropoda; class Insecta; order Diptera; family Muscidae; genus Phaonia; species Phaonia tiefii. Next base: position 88,675,788 of record OZ008367.1, on the reverse strand, counting down.
TGCACATCTCAATAACATTTACAAGACGTTACAATATACATTGGCCTCGGCGCTCCTTGGCGTTTTTACTTATGCACCTTTTAGTTACGTTATTTTACATTATTTCATGCTTAAAAGGTAGAAATAAAGCGCCCATTTAAATGTGTCATATACAATATTTTAAATAATTTGACCAAACGAAAATAATCTGTAAACCTTTAACATTACCGTCGTTCAAACCATTTTCAAATCGGCAGCGTAGAATAGAAAATATAACACTTCGCGCGAGTCGAATATTTCGGGCCGGAAATTAGCGCGTGCCGCGCTAGAAAAGGGTCACCTTCTGAATGTTCTCAGTAGTTGAATTTATAAGCTAGATACCTGGTTCTTTCACCATAGTGTGCAGAAATATGTTGTCTATCGAATGCAAAAAAAAATCTAAAAAATGAAAATTCGTTTTCTGATTTTTGCAAATTCTTTTTAAATCCAGCCCACTGTGCAGCGTTTGAATTACGCGATCGTAGTGTATAAGTAAAACAAAAAAGTTTCGAATTTTTTCGCAAAATTGGTCTCAAAAGGTTCGCAATGTGGAGTAGATTAAGGAAAGAAGAGTTCTTAAATTTTTGTAGAGAAATTTTAACAAATTTTTGGATTGCATATTTCATCTTCTAAAAGCGTCTAAAGTTGCCTATCGTAGTTTATTTTGTAAACAAATTTAACTTTTACACAAAATTCACAATTTTTTTTAAAATTATTTTAGATGAATTATAGGAAACATTTAAGCAACATTTAACAGCTTTTCCAACTTTTAAATGCTGTGGTGGACAAAAATTATTCCACAGAAATTTTAAAAATCATTTTTCCGTTGAGTAACAATACGCAACTTTTGACAACAATTTGCAATTTGTTAACAAAATACACTACGACTTTAGACATTTGTAGGAGATGAAGTATTCCATTCAAAAATTATTTAAAATTATTTTTTTTGAATTACAGAAAATACTTAAGCAAGTGCAACGGATTTTCATCAAAATAAATTATTTGGTTCAAACTTTGAAATGCTGTGGTGGACCAAAATTACAAAAATTTTACAAGTCTTCTCTCCTTATTAGTTGTTTAGTTATTTCCTTAATAGATGAAGTTTTTTGATTTTATATGTTGACGATTTTTGTTCTTTATGACAAGAGCTACAACCTTCCCTCAGAAAGTAAATCAAAATTCCGAACGGTTTGCAAGATATGAGCCTGACAAAATGATCACTTTTTTTTGCAAAAATGACACCAACGCCCCAAACCTTTGGGGGCCCATAAACATAAAGTGCATGACTTTGGGCAAAACTGGAAGACACGGATCTTTTTTTTGTGGTCTTTTATCACGTCGTGGTGTCCGTACATGGTTATATTTATTCGTGTTGCACTGTGTAACAAAATCCTACACGCTTAAAAATCTGTATTTTTCATGGATGCAAATATAAGGTGATTGTAGCTTGTCGCAAATATTGTATACTTGTGTCCAAAGAAATTGTGTTTGATGTTTGATATTAGATGTTGGAGACACTATGACTAATATGTTATAATACATGTTTTTGTGCCCAAATATGGCTTTGTTTGTTGAAAACCGCTGAAAACAAAAACGTGACAGACAACAAAGAAACAAAAATCTAAAAAAATTCATGAAAACAATGTTTGCAAACATATACATGGTTACTGCAATGTGTTGCTGGGGCTGTTTTTTTCTCACCATGTAGTAGTGTCGGCACCATCGTGGAGTAAACATTTGACAATTTTTCAGAAATTGTGTGAAATCGGTGTAAAAGTATTGGTGCCCGTCAGTGGGTCTGGGAGTTTGTAAAAAGCTCTATTCTTTCAGAGGATTTAAAGGGGAAAATGGGAGAAAAAAATTTTTCTTCTTAAAAATATGAGTGGCTTCAATCGAAATTAGTGGAGAGTTTAAGTTGACACATTCTTGACAACAATATGTAAAATCGAAGTGGATTGACATAATACCGCAGTTACTATATGCAAAACCATTGTTGTTAAGAAATTGGCTATTAAAGCTAAGCATATTTTAATATTCGCGTTGTGATTTCCAATACGTATCAAGCTATCAACAATATTTATCAATTTATGTAAAACTACATAACCAACTTTCATATTTACAAAAATGTCGTCATAAATATAGATATCAATTTGAATCATTAGGTTTCTTTTCCGCCAACAACTACAAATCTAACGCCAAAACACCTTTAGTCACACCTTGCTACGTATGTTTTTGTTTCTATTGAACAGCAACAGCAAAAACTATTAGGAAAATACAATAACTCTGTGTCAAAGTGATTGTAATTTGGCTGGTAATTTTGTTTCTCTCTCCGTTTTGTGGCTTAATTTATATGACATTATTTGGTTGTGTTTTTGCATGTAAATGTATAAACTTTGCAACACAATCGATTAACTATAAGACAAAGGAGTAGGTGTAGCCATCCACAGGCTGTTGAGGCTGCTGTCGCCGTTATGGCTGCTGCCACTTTAGCCAAAAACTTCAGTTTCCTAGCAAATGGAGTGAGGATTATGTAAATCAACCCTCCCCCTCCACCCCAAAACAATTTGCGATGGTATTTATTAGTGTAGTGCTTGGTAATGACATCGATCGAGACGAAACAAAATGAAATTGCGCCAATTTAACCAAACTTGGAGAAATAATGTCATGTCAATAAAGCCAAAGTGAAACGCAAACGTACCTCCACAACATAGTAGCCCGTGTATATTGAAGGTTATACGAGTATGGTGGACTAAATCATATATGGGGTGGCATGTAGGCGGCGCTTAGTTCTGACTTAATTTGGTGGCATATTGTCGAAATTTGTAAATTATCAATTGTTAAAATGGTTATAAGACAATTGAAAATAACAATTAAAAATATATAAACAGATTAAGGTCAAGATACATTTTCAGCCAAATGAAAATGTTGCGGTAATATCGGTGTCTGCTGTTGTTGACGTTGAGATCGTTGTCACCGATAATTTATATGACAATAAATGAAAAAATAAATCTGAATTCATATGTTCATATGTGTGTACCATAAATCAAATGAAATTGAAATTGATTTTTTGAAATTTCGAATACATGGTAAAATAAGTAAAGTAAACGCACTAGGAATTGTTACAACAAACACAGGCATTTTGTTTTTGTTTGGTGTCCATAATCTGTCAAATTTTCTTCATGTGTGTATCTACTGTAAAAGTAAACAAAAAAGTACACAAACAAAATGCATGTGAATTTGACATAAGAGTAACACCTAAGCAAGAAATATGTTGAAATCAGCTGTTCTAACGAGTTTACCTTACTCATTTTACCATGTTCGAATAGGTAACAAAAAAACTGATGTCAATTAAATAGTTTTCTAGTAAAATAAAGCTGTTCCCCCATCTCTTCATGGAATGCAATGGGAATATAACTTAGAAGACAACAATTCTATTATAATTTAATTTTCAAAACCTTGCTAATATGAAACTACAACTTGTTTATACCAACTAATACAACATCAACATTGTTGTCATATTCTAAATAAATTAGTAGTATTTTTTACTAATTTCTATTCTGGCCCAAGGTGTTAATTTACTTCGTGAAGAGGCAAATATTAAATGAGGATGTTGCGAATATTATTTGATCTTATCTGTATGTATGAAGAATATAAATTATAGAAAAAGTAGGCGTTGCCTTTTCAACAGTGTTAAATAATATATGAAAACTACATATAAAAAAAACAACACCTATAAATTTTAAAAACTGTTATTAACTTTAATAGCATCGCATTGGGCACTCGTTTGTGAGTATGAAAACAGTCTTCTTTCTGTATGTGCGGGTATAAAATCATGCAAATTTGATATTTGATTTCCTATAATTAACTAACAGATGCTGAGTTCGTTGGCCCTAATACGGTTAGATCATGACAAATTACATACATCTTTAAATGGCTGAAATTAGCAAGATATAAGAGACATTTTGGTGAGAGAAAAGAAATAATACAATAGGTCTGGCTAATATTAATGTATTTGAAACATAATACGCCATAAATTAGCATGGATTACACTGTGATAGTTTTTGACCCAAAAAAAAAATGAACTTTGATGAATCCTTTTCGAACTATTAGGGGGGAGTCCCCTGAGTGCGAAAGTACATTTGGAAGTGTCAGATTGGCTCCAGTTTTTGAGAAATCGGTATATATGGATATAGCTAAGTCCGCGCTATTTAAACAAATTTTACCGGCCATAGGCCAATTTTTTTTTGGTCTAAAAGGGCTTAAAAAGCTTATTAAAATAGAAAAAACAAATGTTTGCGCTCGGTCCAACTTCTTGAGATATCGGCCTTTAAAGCTTCAGTATATATTTGGCCATATCTCACATATTTATGGTCCGATCTGGTTCCGGTGAATATCATTACAAAGGCCATTAAAAACTCTTTAAATCTGCATATAAATATATTACACTTTATTAACCCATTGGGGACAAATTTAAAAAATACGATTTTTTAACCTAACTTTTTTGCTAAAAATCTGATTTTCTCAAAAAACAGCCCTAGTAAACCTATTTCCTACCTAGACTTAGGTTGTAGGCAGCACTTCAGGCTTTGTTTTAAGGTATAATACTTCGCATTAGCCCTTCTAAGACCGGAGATATTTATGTTCAAAGTTTGAAACACAAGAAAAAATTAAAGTTTTTTTTACTTTTTTCCAAACTTTTATTTATTTTCCTAGCATAGGCCTCAAGTTAACCTTCAAAATCAAAATATTGGACTTTTATATATTACTTTCGTTTTTTTTTAAGTTAATTAATTTAAAGAAATGAAAAATTTTTAAAAATAACCGTTACATAAATATAATGCTAATCTTCATCATCATCTCCGGTATTACAAGGGTTAATGCGACGTATTATACCTTCAACCAAAGCCTGAAGTGTTGCCTACAACCTGAGTCTAGGTAGAAAATAGGTTTACTAGGGCTGTTTTTTGAGAAAATCAGATTTTTAGCAAAAAAGTGAGGTTAAAAAATCGTATTTTTTAAATTTGTCCCCAATCGGTTAATAAAATGTAATATATTTATATGCAGATTTAAAGAGTTTTTAATGGTCTTTGTAATGATATTCACCGGAACCAGATCGGAACATAAAGATGTGAGATATGGCCAATTATATACTCAAGCTTTAAAGGCCCATATCTCAAGAAGTTGGACCGAACGCAAACATTTGTTTTTTTTTATTTTAATAAGCTTTCTAAGCCCTTTTAGGCCAAAAAAAAAAATTGGCCTATGGCCGGTAAAATTTGTTTAAATAGCGCGGACTTAGCTATATCCATATATACCGATTTCTCAAAAACTGGAGCCAATCTGACACTTCCAAATGTACTTTCGCACTCTGGGGACTCCCCCCTAATAGTTCGAAAAGGATTCATCGAAGTTCATTTTGTCGACTATCACAGTGTTATCAATATATTCTTCGTAAGGCAATTTCTACAAAATGTCATTATATTTGATTTATCAAGGAATGTAAAATATGTATAAGAACTTATTTAATCTAGGATAGTTTTAAACGTATGCAACGCTTTTCTATATAGCTTAATATGTATGAAATATATGGATTCCTTTTACACAAAATCATATTAATGACAACTCAAAGAGTTAAGATACAAACTTTTAAAACTACCGGAGCTTTTAAAATTACTAGAACTGAACTTGTTTAGACACAAGTACGAACTTAGCAGTTTCTTTATTCTAAAATTCCAAAAGAAAAACAATACACGCTGAAAATTCTGAAATTTTCTGTTGTTTGGATTGTGTACAAGCATATATTGTTTGCTATTCAATATTACATGTTTGAGAGACAATGATTAATAATATATGTGTTTGCGACCCAAATGTATCTATGTTTGTGATACAAATACAGCTGTGTTTGTTTTATGCTCTCTCGAGAGCAAGAGGATAAAAGAGGGACAACGAGAGAGTCTATTTTGTAATTGTGTATCTGTATTTTTGCATTGTTCTCTCAGTCAGTGATTCATATATATTCCTTAATGTGCTTGTAAATTGCAGATGACTTGATCTTTTCGTATTTTGTTTGATGCATTGTGATTTAGTTTCATGTATTCAGTCGTCAACGGTTCAAAAGCGTTTGATCAGTGAAAAAAGAATAAACGAAGGCTCGGAGGCTCGGTATATTTGGATGTGAGGTACAAAACTGAGAAACGATTATGAAGAAAGAAACCAACAACGTGAAGCCCTTTGTTCTTACGAGCCTTTACTAAGAAAATCGGAACGGTGGACCATTTGTGAACAATAATATTAAAAAAACACAAGTAATTAATCCACGCTTGGCGTGCATGAACTAGGTTTGCGTATAAATATATTGTTTGAGTACCAACGCATAGTGATAACTGACGCATAGCTGAAACCTTCTGAATACAAAAACGTGAGAGATAACAAAGGAGGGAGAAGCAAAAGAACACCAAATTCTCATTTCATGGAAAAATTTACAAATAGTGCATTCAATTCAAATAAATATAAAAGGACCGTTTTAAATCTTTTAATTTTTTGTGTTAATTATTTATAAATGAGGATTTGTATTTATAAAATTAATTATCATTTAAATTCAATATATAATTAAAATATATATTGAAATTAAAAAATAATTTGTTTCTAAATATTATTATGTTTGGAAGAAATACGTACATGTTCTTCCACGTAAGTATATGCATGTTTGGGATGAAAAACGCACATATTTCCACGTAAAGGCATATATGTTTGCCAGTAAACATGATTCAGTTTACACCTAAATACAAGTGAGTTTGGGACTTGGAAACATATGAATGTTTGAAGTGTGTTCCAAACATGTACAGAATATGTTTGGGAGAATATGTAAGAGAGACCGTTTTTTTTCAGCGTGTATGTAAGGAGCCAGACCCATAGGTCGAGGCCACACAATGAGCGGCGAGCGGCAAATCGGTGAGCGGTGAGTTTGAGCGGTATGTGATCAAATGCCATTGCTAAGTGATTTTTGCTTAATGTCCTTACGTGAAAATTTTATTCATATTTATAAGAAGTTAATGAGTTGAAGAAAGAGAAGGTTTGGATTTCATCCCGTAATTCGAGGAACGCTAGATTCCATCAAACTTAACCATTTATTTTCGGAAAGATTTTGGCAATATTACGGTATATCTATGAACTCCTTTGATTTCCTGTTGGATAAAGTTAAAACTAGATTGACAAAACCAAGAATAGCATTTTTTGCAGAGCAAAGGCTTGTTTTAACTTTAAGGTAAGTTTATTTTTTATTTATTTTCTTTGGATTTTAATTCTTGTAATATTAAATTTGTGGATTTCCACTCGAATTTCTAATTTTTCGATATTACCAAATTTTTCCATAAATAGTAATAAACTTTTGAAAAACTGCACGTCGTGATTGTCTTCTCTTTTCGCCACCTCCTTCTTCAGAATTGTCACTCTTTCCTTTCCCAATTCAAGAAATACTGCATCAATATTCATTGGAACACTCTTCTCTTCTCTCTCAATACACACCAACCCCCTAGAATGCAGTTTTGTGGGATATTTTAGCGCCAACTCGGAATAGGTACGAAATTAACCCTTAAATGGATTTTCAATTTTGACTTATTTCTGGCAGTCGGGTTGAGTTTTGAGATTTGGTGCGTTAAGTAGAATGTGTTATATATAGTTGAATTTTAAGAAGAATATTCTGTAGTACATTTTAAACCGTACACCCCTGTTTTAGGGATGTTTTTTACTCTTTTCTACAAAAGGAACAAAAAGACCCACATATTGAGGCGATAGATGGTTAAAGCATTCCACAAAAATGTTTCTCATAAATTTTTACATAAAATTGCTGAACATTTACTATACCTAAAATCTAAGGATAACATGGTTTCCTATGCCGATTCATCATAAGAATGTGGAAACGGGGGAACATTTCACCTCACCTAAAAAAAATCAAACTTATACTCTGTTTGTTTTAACCCCTCTACCAGTATCCGTTGTCAGAACCTTGTTATTTTCGAAAAAGTTTAATTTTGTTCCACAGTATTGTAGTGTTTTCTGTATGTAATGATATTTGTTCTATAATGTATACTTTTGAAGTCTTTTCCAGACGCTACAGTAAAAATAACTCCTAAAATATGAATCAAGATTGTATTCGAAAAGTGCAAGACACACTTTTGAAAATGATAGAAAACTATTTTAAAATTGAATTTTGGTACGAATGTTATACATTATGACTTTCATCCCACACAATTCTTGGAATATAATTAGCAAGAGTCGGAGTTAGTGTAGTAGAATTGAAAGTGCCTGAGTTTTAAAGTCTCAGTTGAAGTCGTCCGACTAATAATAATATGAGAGATATTATCCCATCACAAAGAAAAAATTATAGGACTTGCAAATTTCTTAGTGCCAGCTAAATAATTAGTGGCTAGTTTGATTTTAAACGTATTAGCTTCATACAGTTATTTTAAGTCAACATGAAAAACAAGTGTGCGTTAGACAGAGTTCATAGCCAAGTGTGGTTTATCATCCTAGAACTAGGGTGTGTCTCCTTACAATCTTGATGTTTATTTGTTTCGCACTTTATAATTTACCCTGCCGCCACATGTTCGACAAGACACCAGCAATTAATATAAAATATATATATTTTTCATAATTATTTAATTAAGTTATAAACAAACAACATTGATTTCTATCACAAAATATGTTTAATTGAAACTGTTATACTAAATAGTTAAACAGAGATATTTGAAAAAATATAACATTCTCCTGTTCAGTTTTACAAATATGCCAGTCCAAAGTTTTATACTTAATTAACCATTTGCAAGTTGTTGATACCAATTTGTTTGGAGCCTTTTCTGTAGTTGATGTTTTTCGCCATGAAATAAGTCTTAAAAATTCCTGGAATTCATTAGCTACTTGTTGTAGTTGAACACTGCTGGCTGAGAACATTCAAGGAAATGTGGAATACAGCAAAAATGTGCTAGAATCCCCACATGAGACCATATCTCTGATATTACATCTTTTTACATACCAATTAAGCATTCTCTCGTAAATTCCCTGTAAGAGAAGTATTGCTCATTTTGGTATTCTTTATTTCATTTGCTTCCCCCCTCCAAGAACAACTGCTAATTTGGCGTTTTGGGTTTTGTCTGCCTGTCTCTTTGGCAAGCGGACGTGAGCGAACTTGTGAAGATATAAATGTCAACTCATCTTAACAATTCCCATAAATTAAATTTCTTAACATACAATTTTTCTTACAGATCTTGGAATAGTTTTCTGTGGTTCTTTTGTGCTGTGCACACAGATCTTTGAGCTCACTGAGATTCTTTGGTCTTTAAAGGAATTATGAAATTTCTGGAAATAAAATATTTAATGTTGCTTCACTTGTACTCGTAGATTTCTTAACAAAAAAAAAAAAAAACTGTTAACATTCATAGCAATTATGTTAAAAGATTAAGTATTTGGCAAAAACATAAATTCTATTTTAATTATAATGGGTGAACTCAATGGCTGAAAACAGAGGATGAGCACAAAACAAAGATGAAAAGTTTGGGTGTGTCAAAAGACACTTGGGCACACACACAATTTCATAGGAAGAGGTGTGTGTTTTTAGAAAACATATGTTATTTCCATATGTGCCCATGAACAAAATAGAAAGACAAACCAATTTTTTTATATTTAAAATAAATTACGAAAAAAGTTTTTTTGAGAAGTACAACGATACCACCAGCTTTGTAGATTCAGGCAATATGTCACGATTCAAAAAGTAGATTTGAAAATATAATCTCAATACCTGCTTTAGTAAAAATTTTAAAATCTATTGATGGTTTCATATGAGGCGGCTCGCAATCATCATTTCAGATTTACTAATCGCGATCTAGTATTTGAGGTTGTTGAAGTTAAGGTTACGCGACTAATGCAAATATACATTGTAGGCCAATAAAATTATAAAAATAAAAAATTTCTCATTACATCCCGAGATGGGACATGGGAGCGTTACCCATACTACCCAGCAAAAAATACTGCTTTCCCAGAAGCCGGTTTGTAAGGCAGAGTAACTATAAGCCCTGACTTAAAGTTTTCTATAGTGACAAACACGTGTTTGCTATAACGACAAACACATGTTTGCTATAGCGACGATGTTTGCTGAAATATTAAAACTTGTTTGCTTCCCCCTTTTCTGTAGCCTATTCTTTTGCCGGTACACTAAAAATCTCGGATTTAGAAATCTATTTCGTCTAAGAAAAGGCGTTCTAAATACAAGATTTTACCGCCTGCCGCTTAGTATGGTCTTTAAACGCTTAACATCCACAAATAAATATCTCGCCTAATCCAAAAATTTTGCGATCTCCTAATCATCTTAGTGCATGTAATAGCCATTGCATACATTTGTGTTTTTAAAGACATGTACTGTAACGAAGTTGCAACAACCACGTACTTCGGGTTACTGTCGACATAGCATTCGTGTATTTGTATGTGCGCACAGAAACACAATACGATATGATCCGAAGTGGAAACATACACAAATGCGTGCATGTGCATGTCTTAAAAAAAACCAAATGACCTGGCAAGACGTCTTGTGCAGATATTTAATGGTTGTTAAAATACAAAATGCTAAAATTCTTCAGTTTTGAAATATAAAGATAATCTGTTGGACCCTGGTGCGGCTGATAGGAATAGAAGATTAATAGTCCAAATAGAACCAGATACGCTTCCGGCGACGAAGGAAAAAGTCTCTAGCGTCTAAACGAAATGAGAGAGAGAGCATCTGGCGACTTCGGTTGATCTTTTTCTCTCTGCGTCGTAAATTTTTGCGGCTGTTCTGGTATTTTTTTGGAGGTGTGGAAAAATAATATTAAAGTTTTATAGGAATTAAATTGTTTTTACTGCATTTAAAAATGTTGTATTCGCTTTTATCGTAATAGGTTGTAACAACTTCGAATTGGTTGTAATCACATCTAAGAGGTTGTAGTCACATCTAAGAGGTTGTAACAACCTCCAGTAGGTTGTAACAATCTCTAATAGGTTGCAACAACTTCGAGTAGGTTGGCAACCTCTAATAGGTTGTAACAAACTCTACTAGATTGTAACGACATCTACTAGATTGTAACAACCTGTAATAGATTGCAAGAACCTCTAATGTGGTTGCAACGACATCTAAGGCGGTTGTAACGACATCTAAGGTGGTTGTAACGACATCTAAGGTTGTCGAAACAACCTTTAATAGGTTGTAACAACCTCTAATAGGTTGCGATAACCACTAATAGGCTGTAGTCAAAACTAAGAGGTTATAATCGCATATACGAGGTTGTAACAACCTCTAATAGGTTGTGTACTAGGTTGTTACAACCTCTAATAGGTTTTAACAACTTCAAATTGGTTGTAATCACATCTAAGAGGCTGCAATCACATCTAAGAGGTTGTAACAACCTCTAATAGGTTGTAACAATCTCTAATAGGTTGCAACAACTTCGAGTAGGTTGGCAATCTCTAATAGGTAACAAACTCTACTAGAGGTGGTTGTAACGACATCTAAGGTTGTCGAAACAACCTTTAATAGGTTGTAACAGCCTCTAATAGGTTGTAACAACTTCAAATTGGTTGTTATCACATCTAAGAGGCTGTAATCACATCTAAGAGGTTGTAACAACCTCTAATAGTTTGCAACAACTTCGAATAGGTTGTAACAAACTCTACTAGATTGTAACGACCTCTACTAGATTGTAACAAACTTTAATGGGTTCTAGCAATCTCTAATAGGTTGCAATAACCTCTAATAGGTTTTAGTCACATCTAAAAGGTTATAATCACATCTAAGAGGTTGTAGCAACCTCTAATAGGTTGTGTAATGACTTGCAACAACCTCTAATAGGTTGCAACAATCTCTAATGGGTTGCAATAACATCTAAAAGGTAATAATAGATTTTAAAATCCTCTAATAGATTGTAACATCCTCTAATAGGTTGTAAGAATAGTTTGTAGCAATCTCTAATAAATTGTAAGAACTGATAATAGGTTGCAACAACCTCTAATATGTTGTAACAACCTCTAGTAGGTTGAAGCGGCCTCTAATGTGGATGTGACAAGCTGTAATTCGGTTGTGATGACATTTAGTGAGTTTGGGACAACCGATAAATTCGATTAAGGCTAATTCAGTCATTTTCAGAACACTGAACATTTAAGTGTTTAAGCACCCAGATTAAATCAATTTGTATTATTAGATACAATGTTGCAAACACGAAGACCAAGTCAACTTTAAATCCAAAATGAAAAATATGTATCGAAACAAAATTTGGAATTAACCATTAGAATTGTTAAACGATTTAAAAATCTATATCCTCAGCACTCATTAAAATAATATAAATTAAAATAAAATAGTTTAACAAAAATAACAATTAAGAAAATTATTGTTGTGAATACAAGAACATTATTGCAAATAATACCTTCAGAAAATTGCATTTTATCATAATACTCATTCACCTACATCTATATCAACAGAGTCACACAAAAGTCAACCTCGAAACGTATTTGTATTTCCTACCATCCATTTGAGGCAAACCTGAAACGAAAATGCTAAGAAACAAAAAAAAAATCGTGATACTTAAACTGTTATCTCATCCACGAAAGTTTTTCTTATCAGTCCAAACAAATCAAATACATTCAATGTATTTATTTAATGCCAGACCCCACTCCCTCGCACAATCATAGAGGCAAATACTATTTGTTGACTTTTTTCTAAAATAAAATACCCAAATGTTTGCTTTATTATTTATTTCCATTTTAAGCTAATAAATTCTTTGCACTAATGTTAAACTTTCTAAAAAATATAAAATAAAACAAAAAAATACACACAACAGGCCTACAAAATTTATCAGAAAACCGCCAAAACCGCTTTCGGGGAGCACCAAACGTCCGACTAACCAAGCAAACAACACACACCAACTATTTCGGCTATGGAAATGCAGGAAAGACACAGGCGCACAACCGGAGGAAGAGCATTTCTCATGCCCCCTACAATGTTCATTCAGTTGCCGCATTCACAATTACTACATTCACATTCACATTGAAAGTGGGTCAGTTTAACCGACAAAATGCTTGAAGCTCAATTGTATATCTTTGGATTGTGTTTCTTTTTTTACTGTTCCAAGAGAGAGCAAATGAAATCCGTTTCATTCGAGTTTGATAAAAATCCTGTTTCTGTTATTTCTTTCTCTAACAAGATTTTAATGATTGTTTATTACAATTTTTGTTGCTGTACTTCTGGTGGTCCTGGTCTTCTATTGTTGCAGCAGATGCAGATGCGCATGCGCATGCCATTGCTTCGGTTGCATTACACAAGTATTATAAATTTGCAACATTGCATGCAATGTTGTAGGATCGAGTCATTTGTATTCCATCCATTCATTTCGTGTATCGTAACAGAGCCCCAAAACTATTTTATGGATTTATTTATGACGAAATATACGGAAAATTGAGCAGAAAGAAGGCAAATCAATTAATAATTGATTTGATTTCTGGGTCACTATGTGGTCAGTGCAATGAAGTGAAAAACGGAATGCAACTAACTGGCATGCAACTACAATTGTGGAGGCTGCAAGTCAAAAAACCCAAATTGGACATGATGGGAAAGAATAAATGAATGTAGAATCGACGTTGTAGAGCCGAAATTATATTAAGTATAATTTGTGCATTTTTTGAAAATTGAGTACAAAGTTCTATGGAATTCGGTGCACGCTGAAAAATCCGTAGTTTTTGTTGTTGTTTGGATGGAACTATATCGTGTGTTTAGCTTGTCCTGCGTTTGCTATTCAATATAACATGTTGGAGGCACAATGGTTAATAGGTTTGTGATCCAAATGCAGGTTTCTTTGTTAAAAAATACATCACATTCATTTAAAAAATAAATTTTATTTTAAATCTACTTCTTGAAATATCGGTCCCGGCAGCATATCGCAGGAACCATGTATATATTTGCAAACATTGTTTGCACGAATTGAATTCACGAATTTCCGACAGCAAAGAAACAAAAAAAGGCAGCAGATTTTCAATTCGTGAAAACAATGTAAGAAGCGACCCTATAAATGGTTTCCCATTACATCCCATGAAGGGACAGGGGAGAGCTTCTCACAACCAGTAAGCTGTGCGCGTTCTAGTTTTCGCTCACTGATTGGGACCTAGAGTTTTACACCGGTTCCGTACGGTCTGTTGAGAAGCTATTTCATGGCTATATACTCGATAGTGTCGCCGTCACTATGCGAGGTGACCGCCGCCGAAAGATATTTTAAGGTGGTCAGAGCAGGGTTCGAACCCAGGATCTCATGTACAAGAGGCGCGCACCCTAACCATTGCACCACCGACGGCCACTAACCGACCCTACCGGTGCTTATAAGAACCGACTAACGGTACCCAAAGACCCGAAAACGGTTCTTAAAGGACCGAAGAACGTCGACGAAAGAACCGAAATAGATCGAAAAACGATTTTAAGAGAAATGAAAAACGGGTTGAAAAGAACCGTAAAACGATTCCAAAATAACAGGAATCGCTTCCAAAGGAACCAAAAGTGTTAACCTTGGAGGGTATGAAAATATGTATTTTTATCAAATCTTATATTCTTATAATAAGATATAATACTTAAACCTCTTTGGGAAAGAAATTTGCTGAGAACCAGAACCGGTCTAGATACCTGGTTCTTCTCAGAACCAGTTCTTCAATTAATCGGAACCGCACAACACTATTATTGTGTAGAGAAGTTGTGCCTCAGTGCGTGTACGCAATATGCGTCTTAACATGGATATTTGCAAAGGAAGTCCACTTTTTGTCACGTAATGTCAGCCTCGTTATTTGCTTACATTTTAGGATCAGCCACTTCGATTTTTTTATCTTCCTTTACTAATAACAAAAGTTGTTCCATGTTTAGTAATAAAGAGATGTGACTAAATGTGGACATTTCTGTGGAAATGCCTATATGCGAAAAGAGTAAAATACTAATGTTGGTATATCTGGTAATATTTGAATACCTTGTTGGGCAAAGTTTAAACATCTTTGATATTTTAGAATCTTTGTTAGGGTATAGTCTGTAGCTTAAAATAGGTATATGGAAATTTTGAATTTAGTTTACTATTTTTCCTTGATTTTTTAATATGAGTTAATTTAAAATTTTGCTCATATTTTTTTTAATTTTCAAAATTTTTCTCAAAAGGTTTGAGAGAATAAAAATATACGTTAGATACATTTGATGACCAGTTAATAAGCTCTTTAGTAGTGTGTTAAATTTATCGATCGGATCAGTCCATCACAAGATAAAGGCGAAAAAGTGCATCAACTATGAAAAGTTGGGGTTAAACTTTTTAAAAATCATTAGCGTAACAGATAAATTTTTGATTTAGTAGGCTGAATTTATAACCGAAGAAAATAGTTACATTCTTTGGACAATTAATAATTAATGTTGTTGGTCAGTGTTATTTATATAAAAGTATTAATGACATTTAAAAGATTTAGGTACTTGACAGGAATAGCTTTTACCTCTATACCGTTCGTAATTCAAAAAAATATGTTACTGTTAGCATTCAATGTTAGTAAAATACTTTCAAATTTTAAAATTCGATACAACCCTCACTGAGATTAATAAAACGTATTAGTAATATTTATTCAAAAAGATGTATCATACGCACAAGTGACGCACTCTCTTTACCTGATGGAAAACGTTTGTATTTTTTGAAACAAAATCACTCTTTAAATTGTCTATGGTGATTAAATGAAAGCATTTTATAATCTACAAGAAAAAAAAAGTGGTTGCCTATTACATTGGAGAGAGCTCCTCACAACCAGTGTGCTGTAAGCTTCTAGTTGCACTTGCACCTTTTATTTGTTTGTGGACACATACAATTTTTTGATTAGTTCCCTCTTTCAATTGACGACAATAAAATATGACTCTCAATTACATTGAAAATATTATGATTTGATTGAATTTGTTTACCGTTTACGCAAAATACGCTATCGAAATAAAATGTAAGTGTAATTCATGCCTGATAACTATAACGTATGAGTAATATATATTCAATATTATGCCTGACCCGAATTACCATCACCAATATTTTGATTACAAAATATAACGAAATGCACGTATGTAGATTAATTTGGATATTTTAAAATATTTGATATTCGCTAAGTTAGAAGCTCAAAAGAAATTTAGTGGCAAGTGTGCGATGAATTGTCATTGTTGAAGAAAAAAATGCAGCGTGACAGCTGACTGTTCAGGATTATTGAATATGGAACTCCAAATTAAACAACAAAGCGTTTCTATTGTTTATAAAATGATCAAAATCAACGAAGGGGTCTCGAACAGAGTTTGTATTTGCTACCCATATGTAATCCATACATATCGCCGTGGGAAATGGGTAATGAATGTTTTCACATTACCCACAGGGGCAAATACAATGGGAAATTACCCATCACGATTACCAATTACCGTAATGGGGAAAATAATGGGTAGTTACCCACTACGATTACCCATTTAACATGGAGAATGGGTAACAGAACCCACGTTGATGGGTAACCCATCCCCATTTTTAATCGAAAACAGGAACAAATTATGAAAATTTTCTACATTTCGGAAACGGGGCTTCCAATCGAAAGAATAAAAAAAATTTAAGGGTTTCCAATTTGTATGGAAGAATTTTTTTTTTCAAACAATTGAAAAAAGAAAGCCGTTAAAATAAATAATGGCTATAACTCGCAAACGGTGCGTCGAATCGCAGTAATAAAATAATAAGGAGGATGTCTTCAATACGGCATCAGTTAAAAAAAACGATAGAACTAAAATTTTTCGAAAAAGCGCTTTTATGTCTATATCTCGGAAACAGACCATCTAATTGCAAAAATAACCAACTCGTGCGGGTTTCTAAAGGGTTTTTATAAAGTGGTGCAATTTATATGGCAGACTTTTTTTTAACTGTCGGCAAAATAAGAAAATAGTTAAAATAATAATTTCATTACCTCTATAAGAGGCTTTATCCACACTGAAAGAAAATCTTTATATCAAATCGATGACAAATATTTGTCAGTGATCCTTCACTTAATTGATGACAAATTTCATCAACTCAATGAAAATATTCTTCAGTTTGAAGATAATGCGTTTCTTCACCTTTTTCAGTTTCATTGAACTCATGATCTTTTTTATATCAATCTTCATCATTGGAATTAAGAAATTAGTAGTGGGTTGGATTCAGAACTTGGACGCAGAATTGAAAAATAACGAGAAAAATAAAAAAACATTAAAAATAAATACATAAGAGAAAATAGTGCAATGGACAGGAAATAATATCCACGCTATGAGCATATTTTATGTGGACAAATAGTCGACAAAAAAAATTTACATCAAAACGATGACCAATTTACATCAAACACATATTGGCGTTTTAGCGAATTTTTATTTGAAAAATTTTAGTTTTAGCGATTTTTTTTTAAATCACATTTTCTAAATCTCCCCAATTTATATCAAAATGGTGAACAATTTACTTCAACTTGATGACAAACTTAATTTAAATTAATGAAAAATTACATCAACTTGATGTAACGTTGTCGTTGAATCAACGTAAACTACTGATGAAATATGGATGAAAGATTGACGAGATGTTCTTCATAAATTGAATGAAATATGTAGTACGTTGGAAAATGAGAAGATGTCTTATCAAATTGATGAAGGGATTCATAAATTTGAATTTGAATTTGTATGACCGATTTTTGTTAATTTTTGGTTGAAGTATGAGAAATTCATACTACAAGCTTACAAGTCATGAACATTTTTCTAATTGAAAAATGGTTAGTTTTTGTTGAAAATAATAGACAATTCAGTTCAACACACACTCACTGGCATGACTAGTTTCGAACTCCGTGACAAGTTCAAGTACGGTGCCTAAATTGATACCATCGGTTGATCGTCAATCGTATATATACAAACTCAATTCTGCCATTCACATGTGCGAATTAGTATCGATCGCAGATCCCTAAGTATCAAACCTCACTGAAAGGCCTATAATTCCAACAACAAGGACAGACAGAATTTTTCCACCATGTTATTCTTTTCCTCATGTAATCCCGCATTGTTGCAGTGCTTTGAGGTGAGTTTATTAATCAACATCACAGAGTTGTATTTTTCAGTGGTTTAGCATTTTTGAACACCGTGTTAGTGTCAGTTACGTTTATTTGAATTTGAATTTTTATGACCGATTATTGTTATTTTTTGGTTAATGTTTGAGAAATTCATACTACAAGCTTCATAAATTTAATGAAGCTTTTTCATTCAGTGCAATGGAGGTCTTTAATACGGCATCACCTTTAATTTGTAAAACTCGCTAACACATATTGGCGTTTTATCGAATTCTTATTTAAAAAATTTTAGTTTTATAGATTTGTTTTTAGTTCCCCATCCGTCGTGGCAGTCTACCCATAATTTCTCCGATACCTGTGGGTAGTGTATAAACGGTCACTTTATTCCGTAGATTTTGGGCTAGGGCCATCATCGAACTCATTGTCTGGCGACTGGTTGGGTCAAAAAAGGTAGTTGTGCTCTGTCACGACATTATACCCTACACTAAAAGAAGAAGCTTCATTAATCTATGAATTCTTTCATCAATTTGATGAAACATTTCCTGATTTTCCAACCTACGACATATTCCATTGAATTGATGAAGAACATTTCATCAAACTTTCTTCAATAGTTTATATTGATTCAACGACAACGCTACATCAAGTTAATGTAAATTTTCGTCAATTAGATGTAAGGTTGTCATCAATTTGATGTAAGTTTGTCATCAATTTGATGTAAATTGGTCGTCATTTTGATGTAAATTGTCTGTTAATCTGTAGCCAAATTCTTTGGACTATTTTTCATTGTCAAAAATCCACAAGAACAAGATGTAAGACCACATAGAAAATGCTCATAGCGTGGATAATGTTTTCTGTCTATTGCAATATTTTCTATTATGTATTTATTTTAAAGTTTCTATTAGCTTTTTCTTGTTCTCATTATTTTTTTCAAAATTACGTCCAAATTTTGAATCGACCCCAGTGATTATTTCTAAATGCATATGATGAAGATTGATGTAAAAAAGATAATCAATTCAATGAAGCGGAAAAAGGTAAAGAAATGCACAATCTTCAAATTGAAGAACCTTTGCAATGAGTGGGTAAAATTTGTCATCATCATCAATTCAATTACGAACAATTGATTAACAGTGATTATCGATTTGATGTAAAGATTTTCTTTCAGTGTAGTTATGTTGTTCCTAAATGGAATTAAATGGAGGCCGTTTCGCATCATCAAGACGGTGCCATACATTCAATCTTGTGTGCATTTTTGGACACCCATTACAATTCAAGATTTTCAGATTTTTACTTGCAATGGTTTTTGTGAGCGGCTCTTGTATATGAGAACGTGGGTTCGATCCCTGCTCAGATAACCTTATATTTATTTCGACGACGGTCACCTCGCATTGTGATGGCGACACTATCGAGTACATAGCCATGATAAAGCTTCTCAAAAATACCGTTCGGAGCCGGTGTAAAACCGTAGGTCCCAATCACTGAGTGTAAAACTAGAAAGCGTACATCACACTGATTGTGAGAAGCTCTCCTCAATCCCTTCATGGAATGTTATGGGACACCATTTTTATTTTATATTTTATAAACTACAAATATAAAATTTATCATTTTCTTAAATCTTTTTTAAAGGTGGTACAAATTGCAATGAATGCCTATTTCTTCTTTTGTATTTTCAATTGTTTAAGGCAACCTGAGCATTTGCAACAAAAGTTTCCCCAACTATTTCACTGTTCCATTTCAGCAAAGAAACAAAAAATCATACAAATCTCAACTGCATATACATTAATTGAACAAATTTTCTATTCCCAGAAATTAATTGTTTGATTCCATAAAATATCATATTTTACGACTTTTCCATTGACAATTCGTTAGATTATGACCGCATGAACAATTTTGTATGCCTTCAAACCGCACTAAATAATAATTTCATTAAGCTGGAACGAAAGACCGCCTTTCAGATACAAATCATAAACTATACGACATAATGACTTTATTATCTCAAAAGTCAAAAAATTTAAACGTTGCGTTCCAAGCCAGCAATAGAAAAATAAATACACAAGAGCCACGTTAACAAACATTAAACGGATTCGCACATATTTTGCCACAAGGCATAAACACACATCAGAGTGAGAGAGAACCACAAACATAAATAGACGACTATGGGGTTCGCTTGGAGAAAATCACCTTCATTACGAACAATTGTCAATGATTTAAATATGAATTGACCCCTTTGTATAACATCATACTGGTCCAGAGCTAATATGCATGGTAGGGTGGAGCTTAGTTGCATTTTTTGTCAGTGTCGAATTGTGTTTGGGTTTAAAGTTTTCCAACAGAAAAATGTTGGCTTTGTTATACATTGTACACAGATTTGCTTTTATCCTGATTTAAAAATAAAACTTTAGCGATAAATAAAACTCAAAGCAACCGAATTTTTGAGGTACGTTCGTGTTCCTAAACCCCCGCTAAATTATTGATACAGGATAGATGATGTCCATTAATTTCTAAAGAAAATAGTTAAATACACGCCAGCCTAATGAACACTCCAAATGCTTGGAGTTACATTCGCATAGACAGACACACTTCAACTGATTGAGACTGAGAGCTAACATTTTCAATTTATGACTGATTTTCATATAATTTAAATAATTTTACAGTTAAATAAAGTTATAGAGAGACAAATGTAGAAAATTTATGATCTCAAAACATGCAATCGAGACTATTTTTTTTTGGTTTAGAAAAATATATTTTAGCAAAGGAAACTAAATGTACTGAAAGTATAAATCAAGCACTTGATTATGTCCTCGAGATATTTGTAAGAGTATAAAACAATCCCGTTGGAAATAAAAATTTACAAAGGAATTTTTATGAGTTTAATGTAAAATAGAGAGCTTAAACTCTAAGATGCAAAATAGACCAAATAAATATGAATTTATTCACCGGAGTAGCATTTCACAACAAATTTTTCACATGACAATTTAAATTTTTCTGTAAATGAGAAATTAGCTTTATATAAGTCTAAGTTATTCAGTTCCTTGCAGATCACTATCAGAATAGACCAAAGCAAATCCTGATATGCACACTACTTTATTTGGGGAAGACGAATGTAATGGAATTATGGGTTGGACAAAATCTAAATTTTATTTCCAATTTGACTGAAAAATTGTTAAAAAATCATTTTTATATACTTTTCTATTATAAAGAACATATTAGGCTATAGAGTCGGAGTTGTACAAATTTTGAAGACTGTGACACCAACTAAATGCTACCGACTCTGCCCCCAGGTGAATATTCCAAACTCCGACTTCGACTCAACGGAACTTGATTCGCTGATGGCCACAATAACTTGGCCTGTGTCCTACCAGTCTGTCCAATACCATACACGAGTATCTTGGTTTGGTGGCAGAACAAAAGTGAACTATTTTACCCTACTACGATGATCAGCTCAATTCTGTCTGGGTAACTTTGTCAATAAGAAAAATTGTAGTATAAGCAACGACTTTAATCCAGAATAAATAGATCTCGACAAAGTGAAATACACTGTTGAGGGTAGTATGTGGACCGAAAGCAATATTCGGCCGTCTTTCTCCAAAATTGCAGCGCAAATGATTTCCCGTACAGATAAACATACAATGATATTTGGTTTAAATAACATTATTCACGCGTCATGAAGTCGCGCGTTAGAAAATAAACTTCATGTATATAAGTATAGTTGAATTAATTTTTTCACTTTGCGTTTTTTTCCAATGACTTTGTATATTCGAGCATATATACATATTTGTTTTATACACATAGATGTGTATACTTATGTATGCACGCTGAAAATAACGGCCCCAGCAACATATTGCAGGAACCATGTACATGTTTGCATTCACTGTTTTCGTGAATTGAAGATCTTCTGCATTATGTTTCTTTATTATAACAGATATCAATATTTTCAGGCGTTTTCAAGAAACAAAGGCACATTTGGGACACAAATACATATATTATAACCTATTGATCATTGTGTTCCAAACATGCTATATTGAATAGCAAACACAATATGTTTGGACACAAGTATACTATATTTGTGACAAGCTACAAACACATTTTGTTTGCATCCAAACAACAAAAAACTACTAATTTTTCAGCGTGTGGATGTTTAAACATGTGTATACGTTCGCTTTGACGTCTTCTTAGATAAGTGTTTATTTTGTCTCGCTTTCTTCATTATATCGAAAAGTAATCATTGACGTTCGTCTTGTACAGTAAGTAATTTCGTATGTGTGTAGTCGCAGTTATTTTGGAGAAGTGTATTAGTGTACGTATACCTACGAATCGGTGTAAAATTTTACATCCTAATCAGTGAGAGTAAAACTAGAAAGCGCACATCTCACTGATTATGAAAAGCTATTTTGGTGCAGTGCTCTTGAGCTTGTTTCAAAGAAGGACAAAAAGGACGTCTGAAAATATAGATAGAGAATTTTGGTTTACGACGACCCATAATGAAATTTAATGAGGAATAAATTCGTAACTCATTCTAAATCCGTAGCTCGTTAGGTTAATGTACATTTGTTGTACTTTTTGAACAAAGGACGAAAAGGACCCTTTAAACTTTGAAATATAGCATTTGAGTATTCTACGAAAATAATCTCTGACAAATTTCAGTGAGGACATGTTATCACAAGAATTCGACCAATTCAATATTTATAGTCGATGTTTAAATTTATTTCGGATAGTATTGGATAAGAAAATTAAAATTTGCCACGCTCATAAAAAAATTTTTAGAGCTTGACTATATTTATCTAGTGTGATCATTTACCACAGGAATCGTCCATCCCCAAAGCAAAAACATAAATTTTAATGCATAGTGTTATTTGTCGACCTATCCATTTGCAAAATTTACTACTTTTCCGTAGAATTTTTTACATTTGTTCTTTAGCAATTTTTTGGTTCATTATCAATTTCTATGAAAAAGTCCTTTTATATTAAACACTACATATTTCAAGAAATAATGTGAAATTGATTATTATGGTGAATTGTTTGGAATATAGTTACTTCAATACCCTCAAAGCCATATCATCAGCTCCCTTCTCCACAATCGTCAAACATTATAGGGATAAAAAAATCACAACTTAGCGAGAATTGACTCAACTCCTACTTATGTGAAAACATCCACAACAATACGTTGCCATAACCATCAATATTCACATCATTTCTTTCCAATGCAGGCCTTCAGTGAAAGCCATTGCATAGATGTTGTTGTTTAAAAAAAAGAATCAACGATTGCCATGCGATTGATGTTACAGTGTATCATTTGCATATTACTGCCGTTTTAGTTTTTATTATTCGATCTTTAAGATGTTATGTTCTTTAATAATTTTTCGGTTCGAGATCAATTTCTATAAAAAAGTACTTTTTTACGTTTGTGTACACTTTTAGTACTTTTTGTACACTTTTTTCAAAATTGTGTACACTTTTTGAACTTTTGTTTCTTGTCTCTTTTGAAACGAAATGACTCACTGTACAAGACGAACAAAACAATTTCATTAGGTTATCAATGAAGGGCTCGAGAGACAGACACAGCCAAGAAAACCCTTATATTCAAAAATGTAAAATCAACGTACACATGTATTTAGACATCGCTACATACACATTGATACATAAATGAACCAGTAGCAAAACTGTCAATGGATTCTCCAAATTACGCTACACGCCTTATACAAGAAGGCCTTCTTGAAGCCCTTACTTTTTCGTTCTCATCAACATTCTGTCGACATTCGTCCCAAAGGCATGAAATACTGCTTGATTATAGATAGAAGGCAATGTAGAAGGTGTTTATGATTGTTAGACAATCGCAATCGAATATTTGGAAAAAATACAATTCCGACAGTTGAGAATGTAGAAACTGTGTGTATGCAAAACATTGACATTCCGTTCTCAAAGAATCTTATGTACAAATGGAATTAGTCCCGAAAGTTGGAATTCCAAAAATGTTTGTAACGACATCATTTATCAATAGAGGGTTTAGTTGTGTTTTAGTAGCGAAAGAAATACACGTTAAATTGTCTTATTTAATGTAGTTTCATGAAATATAAGATTGTTTTTGCTGCTGTGTGTTACTGTAATGTAATGTGAATTATATGTTATTTTTTTTAATAAACTGATATTTTCCCATGTTAATTTACGCATTCTTATTGTTTTTATTAAGTGATTCTTTTTCCATGGCTCTAAAATGCTTTCATAGACAAGGCCTTTTATAAGGCCTTGTCCTTCAGAGCTCTTGACGGTCTTTATGTATAAGGCCTTCTGGTAGGCCTTTATTATACACAACTTCTGAAGGCCTTTATTTTAAGGGCCTTATTGTAGGCCTTCTCATAAGAAGGAAAGAGCAAGGCCTTCCTCACCAATCTCACTCCATGTAATTTTGAAAGGAATATGCAATGTGTTACGAAGGTCTTTCGGATCCCAAAGAATGCCTTCTAGAAGGCCTTGCAATACATGAATTCCGCTGCTGGGGAGTATTCATAGTCATCGACCAAAAAGCGAACCACGAAAATAATTTCTACTAGACGCATGGAGATTCATTTCATTCGTATGTTTTCACGATCCAATTAACTTTTTCGATAGCTCGTAAGCTAGAATCTTCAGAGATATTCTGGAACCCGTTTGAAATCGCCAAGGATCCGATAAGGCCTCAAATATTGTAAAGTTTTTTAATATTGAATATTTCATTGGATTGATATCTCGATAACTATAAATAATAGCGAAATACAAATATATTTCTTAAAATATCCCAAAATTCACGCAAGATTTGAAGTTCGCTCCAATTTTGTTGTAAAGTATTTTTATTTTGGTAAAAAAAGGACAGCGTCTCAGCTGCCAGTTCGGGGTTACTACATATTAGAGAACTGCGCAAGACGTCAAAAAACACAGCGTGACAGTTCACGATTACTATATATTATAGAGATCTGAGCCAGACGTCATTCAAGACATATGCTTTTTTTCAAGACATGTACTGTAGCGAAGTGACAGGAACCAAATACTTCAGCGTTCTGAATAAAAGAGTTCGGGTACGTGGGTGAAGCTTTATAGTACCAACATGCAATACTACTATGTCCAGTTCGATTCAAAACGTAATTCTTTGTGTGCACGCACATATAGCCATAAGCGAACGTTTTGTCGACAGTACCCGAAGTACTTGGTTATCGCTACAGTATATGTCTTGAAAAAAGCAAATATCTTGAAAGACTATTTAAGATGTCTTGTGCAGGTGTTTGCTGTATATGAACATCGGTTTTTCATTGTCGAGCATTAGGGAATAATGAAGGTTTGACAGTAATAGTTCGAAATTTATTAACTTCAGCTATTAGGTTAATTTTTATATTCATGGCTTCGTGGGGGCTTAACATTGCGTCCGGGAACATTATGACACCACAAAAACTGTTGTAAAGTCCGCGGACATTACGGCACTTTCAAAAGTGTCGAAATGCCCATAAAATCGGTGTCACTGCGTCCATGGACATATTGACGCCTTTTAAAGTGTCATAATGTCTTCAATATTTGAAACGATAACTTTGATGTAACATAGAAAAATAAAAATGGTGTCCCATAACATCCCGTGATGGGATTGGGGAGAGCTTCTCATAATCAGTGAGATGTGCGCTTTCTAGTTTTACACTCACTGACTGGCACTTACAGTTTAAACCGGTTCCGAACTGTATTTTGAGAAGCTTTTTCATGGCTAAGTAAGCGATAGTGTTGCCATCACTAAGCGAGGTGACCGTCATCGAAAGAAATGTAAGGTGTACAAGAGTCGCGGATATCGTACTAACCGTTGCACCACCGACCAGCACATTTTTGCTGCTGTACGTTTTCTCCACTGTAAAAGGGTCAGAATGTCCATGGACGTTGTGATAGTTGTCGTAATGTCGATGGGTTTTAATTTTTAAATCATGGATTCTCTAAACTATTCCAAAGTAGTCCAAATCTTTTAAAAGCTGCTAAATTATGTTCGGAAGTTGTTAATTTATATCTTGCCAAAACAATATGCAAACATTTGGTACCGCCAAAATGTCACATGTTGCCGATTTGTGTAGGTTTTGCTTCAACTTAAAATATTTTTTTGTTTAGATTCCTTTTAGGGTATTCCATTGACCGATATCTCTCTTCCTTATTGCTTTTTTTGGTGCATCACAAATTTTATTAGTTCCACATGTTTTTTTTATGACTTTATTATGTTACATTTTACAGTTGTTTAGATATGGTACCGCTTTTAATTTAAACCGTTTTGTTTTATATTTTTATCAAACAATAATATGACACCCATATTGTGCATTCGAATGTGGTGGGTGTGTTTTTTCATAGCTCTGTGTCAAAATGATTTAAAATGTTACTTGATAGTATCGAGATGATGATGATGATATTGAGGAGGTTGAGAATGACAAAGATGCTGATGTGTTTTGGTTTTTTTCTTCATGATTTCTTTTGATTTAGCATAAAGATGCAATCAAACCCACATGTAACAAATTATTATTATTTACAGAGGAAATTGTTTGTTTGTGATATTTAATATTACAAATCGTCAGGTTTTGTTTAAATAAATAAATAAATGTTGTTACCCACGTAAACATATTTAGTTAGAAATTAAAAGCATTAAATAGTTTTAATTAAAATGACAAGAATTATGATCCTGCATCGTAAATTTAAATATTTATACCATAATAAACATTTAAGAAGACATTTATTTATTTGCGTGTAAAACGATGGTTTGCCGTCTTTTGGAAGTAACCGCGTTCGCCAATGATTTTCAGTTACATTCATTTAATGGCAATTGAGTCAACAACTTGTGACCACAAACATAAGACCCATAACAGATTTTCTACATTCATATTTCAGTGTTGCTAGTTTGGCGATTTTTATGATTTCGCTTCAAAATATTAAAGGAGTAAGTAAAAAAGGTTGACCCATAAAAAGGTAACCATTTCCACAATGCACTAATCGCTACTGACACAATTCAGGTTTGGAAATATTTTCAATACGCTCTAAAATCGTTGTTCGTAAGGGTCGAGGCAAATATGTTATTCGAACGTCACTAAAGTTGTCACAGATGTTGGCCCCATTGCTGGTCTGTTTGGCGAATTTTTTAGATATTATTAAAGACTTATTAATATGAATATGCGGATCATTAGAAATGTGTGAATTAACGAAAAGATTTCCTAAACATTTCTCAAGGACTCAGAAACATCGAAAGCGAAATGAAAATACATACAAAAAAACTCGAACAATTGATGACAGGCAAATGTAAATACCTTTCACTATTGCCTTAATGGTTTTACAAGTACCTTACACCACGTTCCTTCGTTTTATGTGTTGTGTAGAGTTTAAGGCGATTTTTAATACCCAAGAGTTAGCAACACTGGATCTTCAACTGCTTTACAGACCGCAACAGAAACCAACATTTATAGGGAAGGACTACAAATAACTATATGATTCACATGTAAGAACATGCGTCCATAAACATTTGTTTATTAAAATTTTTTCATTTCTTTTATTTGCTTTTAATGACATTTATCCCTTACGGGATTATATATGCCGAGCTTTGTTTCAGTGCTATAAAAAACGCATTAAATCGGGATTGTTTTAAGATGCCGCTAAGAAAACAAAAAAAATCATATAATCCATTTGGTGAAAATTGCTTGCCGTCTTTAAATTTTAGATTAAATATAAAATAAATGTTAAAATAAACGAATGGCTGTAATATAAATAGAAGAAGGGCTAATGACCAAGACCACCCAAATAGTAAGGTGGTTTCCGTTTATAAAAATACACAAAGTGATGCGTCTTAATCTTGACATGACTCTTGTGAAAGGTTGATTTTAACATGATGCAATGAAAATCGTTAGGTTGACAACTGTCGCTTAATATGCAGATGGCCAGATATCTATCAACAACTCACAGTGGGATAACAATTTAAACAAAGTGGAAATCAGTAATGTAGTTTTTTATGACATTGTTCACATAATTCGTAGGTAAAATATTTGTATTCCCATGTTTTAAATAAATCAGGGCTCGAACAATAGTATCCAGTTCGAATCGTAATATGGGCTACGAAAGTGCTTTGAATGGTCAATTTCATATCCAGTTCTAAAAGTTTAATATTGATGAAATCTTATAACTGATAAATTTGATATTTACAATTTTTGATGAACATAACTATTTTTTACTATCGATACAAGTGTCCATTTTCTCGCCTTTCCAAAATTCGGATTACGATACGAAACGAATGCGATCATTTGGCCCCAGTGCGCCATGAAGACAACCAAGAGAGGTGTGGACTGAGTTGAATTCAATTGAATTTACTTTATTTGAATGGAATTGAATTGAATAGAATTCAGGTAAATTGAAATGAAATGAATTGATTTGAATTAAATTGAACTGAATTGAACTGAATTTAATTGAATAGAATTTCATTGAACTGAATTGAAATGAATTAAATTAAATTAAACTAAATTGGATTGAACTGAATTGAATTGAACTAAGCTGAATTGAGTTGGACGGAATTGAATTGAATATAATTGAATTGCATTTAATCGATTTGAATTGAATTGAATTTATTTGAATGGAACTATATTGAAGTGAGTTTATCTGAAATGAATTGGTTGATTTGAATTGAATTGCATTGAATTGAATTGAATTGAAGTGTATTGAACTGAATCGAATTGAACTGAACTGAACTGAACTGAATTGAGTTGAATTGCATTGAATTGAATTGAGTTGTATTGAATTGAATTGAATTGGATTGGATTGGATTGGATTGGATTGGATTGGATTGGATTGGATTGGATTGGATTGGATTGGATTGGATTGGATTGGATTGGATTGGATTGGATTGAATTGAATAAAATTGGATTGGATTGATTTAATTGAATTAAATTAAATTGAATTGAAGTAAACTGAACTGAATTGAAATAAATTTAATTAATGTGAGTAGAACTGACTTGACTTTATTTGAATTGTATGTAATTGAATTGAATGGAATAGAATTGAATTGAACTGAACTGAATTCTATTGAATAGAATTGAATTGAAATGAATTGATTTGGATTAAATTGAACTGAATTGAATTTCGTTGAACTGAATTAAATTTCATTGGACTGAATTGAATTGAATTAAAGTGAAGTGAAGTGAAGTGAAGTGAAGTGAAGTGAAGTGAAGTGAAGTGAAGTGAAGTGAAGTGAAGTGAAGTGTAGTGTAGTGAATTGAATTGAAATGAATTTGATTTGATTTAATTTAATTTAATTTAGTTGAATTGAATTGAATTTAATTGAATTCAATTGAATTAAATTGAATTGAATGGAATTGAACTGAATGGAATTGAATTGAGTGGAATTGAATTGAATCAAAAGGAATTAAATTGAATTGAGCAAGCATATTTTTTAGATTTTTCGCGAATTTCATATTGTGTTTCGCAGATTATATCAATTGTATATATTTGATACCATTTGCATGTAAAATACAAAGTGAAGTAAGTTTAAATTTTATTGAAACATTTGAAATAAAATATATGCATGATCGCAAAATTATGTCGCGGAAAAAATTCTCTATATAAATTTTGATAATATATTTTTCTAATTATGCAATATTGACCAAAAAATTAAATTTTGTTTACCAATATACAAAAAGAAATTGAAACTTCAACGGCCGGTAGGGGACTATAAGTAACCTCGTATAAATTTATGTTCCCTTAAACAGCGCTTCAATAAGCATCGTTTGCGACCCCCGTGCAATTAATTTTTTTCAGTCAACACTACTACACGCTGAAAAATAACGGCCCCAGCAACGTATTGCGGGAATCATGTACATGTTTGCAAACATTGTTGTCATGCGTTGAAGATCTGCGTTGAAGTCTGTTTTCAACAAACAAACCCACATTCGGGTCTCAAAAACATATATTATACCCTACTAATCATTGTGTCTCAAACATGTCATATTGAATAGCAAACATAATGTGTTTGGACACAAGTATTGTATATTTGCGACAAGCTGCAAACGCGTTATATTTAAGAGTCATTCTGAGACACTGTAATTTCGAGACTAGAGTTTAAAGGCTTAGGGCGAGTGTCACACTCGGTATTTAAAAGCTCACAAAAATGTTCATATTAAATAACATTTAATTGTAAAACATCGGGCATTAAAATTCCATTTATATTGGGAATGGCAACTGGAGAATGTGAAACTGCGCAGTAAAAATTTTGATTGGACATTTTAAAAGAGTTCTATGACTATTTGTGCTGTTAACTCTAGTTTAGGAGATATTCCATAGGTTTTATGAATTTTATTTAAATTACGTAAATTTTTCTCTAGATCTAGAACCAAAAAGAATGTATCGAAGATACATTTGAAATCTTTCAATCTTTTGTCGTTAAAAGTAAATCGTTCGAAATAGGCAACCCTGCTGTATTTTAAAAAAACCTGGAATTAGCTTTTTATGCGCTGTGACTTTCAACTATGTGGGTCTCTTCGGAAAAACATATTTAATAACTTGGGTAGAATAATGTTGGCCTGATTATAGTTTCATATTTTTCAGTATCAAAAAATGCACTCATGTCTTCCAATCAACATTTTTTGTACCACGTTTCCATGTTTTGCAGTACCAACCAACGAAATATTCAAGAGTTCCAATAAATAAAATAAAATATTGATAAATAAAATATTCGATCATGTAAATATACAACTATTTAAAAATTTATGTTATCAAAAATGTAATTCTCTGAAGGTTTTGTTGGTGTAATCAGTTCAATGGAATCTTTTAATTTCCTCAACCTCCTTTGTTTTTATCACCCTAATTTTATTGTTTTACGCATTTAGCGCAAGGAGAAGATGATGTATTGGGTTGATTTATTGAATAAAATTATATGTTTCGCATAATCTAAAGTAATACTTGTAAATTGTTTTACCACTTACCTGATTTTGTTGTCTGTATTTTTGCTATTTGCTAGTTTTGTTGTGGACCTAAAATGTTGGTGTATTTGGGATGGATGTGAATCTGGTGCGATGGTTAGTTTGCGAAGCTAATTTTCAATTATAATGCCATGTAATCAAAAAGGACTTTGGATGTTGTTATAGCTGCGATATGTTGCTTTGATATGGACTACGTGTAAAGATGCCAGCAACGATAACAACTTTGATGGCAAGGAGGATGTTGATGATGACGATGTTGATGTTGATGTTGATGGCAGCAAAGGAACGATAAATGCTCTTGTTTGGTGTTGAGTTGAAATGAACGCGTTAACACAGATTCGATTTCTGCGACCCTATTGTTGTTGCTTTGCGATAGCCAAATAAGGTCGTAATGTAATGCGTGTTTACAATAACAATAATGGCAACAACAACAGCACTGACTACGCCAGACCTCTAACAATACACGACGACGACGACGAGGACGCGACCGACATAAATGGAAAATCAAAAAGGTAAAAATAAATTAAAAGCGCGTACTAGCAGCGACTCAATGGCGTCTGGTCTTGTCTGTTCTGTTCTGTTATACTCTGTTCCGATCGAATAACCAATCGATGATGACGATTGAATGGAAGACGTTATTATGATGATATGCGTGTGGAAATGTGACAGAATTTTTTAACGCTTTGCACTTTTCACTACATTAACACATATTTTCTTTAGCTTCAGATCTCATATTATGTTTTGTTATAAATTTAACAAAATTTTTTACATTTGTTTTTTATTTATATTTTTTGAATTCCTTTGTTACATATGGCAAAATCTCTTTTGAAAATATGGTTGGGTTTTGCTTGTAAACGCCACCTTTAGTTGGCCATATCTTTCTCGCTTTATATGTCGGTGGTACTCGAGTCTGTCCAGATGTCAGTTTCGCTTTTTTTATTTTATATTCCGAGGTGCTAAAATTATTTCATGCCTGCAAGAAGATAAGAAAATGATCAGTATAAAATAGATGAGGAAAAAATAAAAAGGTAAAACTATATAAAATGCATTAAATTATGAGGGTGGTATAATCAGCAAAAGTGTAATGTCAAATAAATTAATTTTAATGTAGGGCGGATCAATAAGTGCGTGACTTTTTGAACTTCCCTCGTAGTTATATGAAATGCAATACTGCTCCCATCAAGTAACACCTGTTAATAGACTACTGTCAAATTTAGAGCAAGTTCCGTCATTTACTTTGCGTTTAACAGCTGTTCAAAACATACAACCTCGTGCAATTTTTTAAAAATGGGAAAAAGTGAATTTCGAGTGCTCATTAAACATAATTTTTTCCAAAAAAAAAAACGTCTATCAAACCAAGGAAAAGGTATGGGGACTCTGCACAGTCGATCATAATGGTAAAAAAGTGGTTTACTGACTTTCGTTGTGGTCGCACTAGTACAAATGCCGCTGAACATTTTGGACAGCCAATTGAGGTCAATACACCCGAAAATGTCGAAAAAATCCACGATATGGTGTTGGCCGATCGAAGAGTAAAAGTGCGTGAGATTGTTGATGCCATGGGAATTTCAAATGGCAGTGTGGTTTCGATTTCAAATGGTCAGTTGGGTTTAAGAAAGCTGTCTGCAAGATGGGTGCCGCGTTTGCTCACAATTGATCATAAACGTAATCGTGTGACAACTTCAAACGATTGTTTGGAGTTGTTTAACCGCAATTCGAAGGAGTTTTTGCGGCGTTCTGTAACTGTGGATGAAACATGGATCCGTTACAATACTTCGGAGACCAAGCAGCAGTTTCTTTGGGTGAACCGGCTCCGAAGAAGGCCAGGGTAAGTTTGTCGTCTAATAAGGTGATGGGAACAGTTTTTTGGGATGCACGCGGGATAATCCACATCGATTACCTTTAAAAAGGGAAAAACAATGAACGGCGAAGATTGTGCCAACAAATTAGACCCATTTAACGAGGATTAAAAAAAAACGACCCCATATGGCCAAGAAACCAGTTATTTTTCATCAAGATAATGCATGAGTGCATACGTGTGAAGTCTCAATGGCAAATTCCATGAATTGGGCTACGAATTGGATTTAGCCCCCAGTGACTATTTCCTATTTCCAAACCTAAAGAAAGGGCTCGGTGCAAAGAGATTTAACTCCAACGATGAAATTATTTATCAAATAAATGCGTATTTTGTGGACCTCGAAAAATCATATTTTTTCGAAGGGACTCAAAAATTGGAGAAACGTTGGACTAAGTGTGTTGAGCTAAAAGGAGATTATGTTGAAAAATAATTTCAACAACTGTGTTTCGCTAAAAAAAATTACGGACTTACTGATCCGCCCTATATCATTTCTTCCCACTGTACATCCAAAGTTATTTAATTTAAAATTATTAATATATATTTAATTTTATAATTCTCATAGGCAGTAAAACAATAAAGTGTATTACACGCTGAAAAATCTGTTTTTGTTGTTTTTTGGATACAAATATAACTGTATCTAACTTGTCGCAAATATATTATACTTGTGTCCAAACACATTGTGTTTGCTATTCCGAATTACATGTTTGAAATACAATGATTAAGAGGTAATAATATATGTTTTTGTGACTCAATTGTGGCTTTGTTTGTTGAAAACTGCTGAAAACAAAAACGCGACAGACAACAAAGAAACTAAAAGCTGCAGATCTTCAACTCATGAAACAGTGCGTCTAGTACATGGTTCCTGCAATATGTTGTTGGGCGGGTGTTGGACAATGGCAACCACTTTGACCACCACTACGTGATAAAACACAAAACAAAGAAAGGCCAGTGTCTCCCAGATTTTCCCAAAGTCATGCACTTTTTTTTGGGCCCCCAAAGACTTGGGGTCTCGTGTCATTTTTGGAAAAAAAGTGATCATTTTGTCGGGCTCAAATCTTACAAATAATTCGGAATTTTGGTTTACTTTCTGAAGTTGTAGCTCTTGTCAGAAAGAACAAAAATTGTGAACATTTAAAATCAAAAAACTTCATCTTCAAGGTCAAAATTGCAAAAACTTTAAAAAATCGATTTTTTTACCTTTTTCCTCTGTTCAGGTCCATAGGTAGCAAACCGTTCAAAATTCAAGGAAATAATCAACTACACGAATATTCCTAAGATCCAATAAACAACTTTCTAGAACATATGAACTTCCAAGGAATGACTCTTAACACCGTTTAGGTAGCCGCAAAAGTGAAAAATTTCCCGAAAATTTTTTAATTTCACTGTGTGTAATTTTTTAAGTCATGGAAATATAACAATATACGGATACCACTACGTGATAAAAGACAAAAACAAAATCCAATGAGTGTTCGAACTCACGGGCGATGTGTTAGCACCTTTTTGCTACACGGTGTTCAGCGTCTATGAACACATTTGTAAATGTTACATTGGAAAATAAAAAACAGCGTTGATGACGTTACATTTAAATAATATCAATACTTACAATTATTTAAAGACAAGTGCAAGCACATGTGCCATTATTTTCTTGCTTAATACTTTTTGTTTTATTCCCACAAAAATCAAAGACAATGGAAAGCAACAGACACATGAACATACATACATTGTTATGTTCGTACATACGCTACACAAGTTCACAAAATTTTCGTTGCTCTCTTGCTATCTCATTTTTATATACGTATAACCACGTCATTATTCTCTTTGCTCTGAGATTGCTCCGCATCTACATTTCATTTATAATTTATAATAAATATTAGTGTGTCACCAGAACGTCGACTGCGCATGCCCATGGGCTTGCAAATGAAATTTTGCGTGGCTATGCTTTATATCTCCGTTCAACAACAGCTACAGACACATGTACATACATACATTATTATGGTAATAATATGCTATACACACAATTTCGTTTGCTCACCCCTGCCACACCACTCTTTCATTGCTCTCTTGCTCGCTCATTTTTGTTTAACACATCATTATTCTCTTTCGCAGTCGCAGAAAATCGGGTTTTAGCAGCAGCATAAAATCTGGTTTTAGCAGCGGCAGAAAACCTTCTGTGTGTTGTTTGCATGTGTTGACTTTGATAGGTTTAGTCCCTATACGCCGCTATAGATGTTAACACATCAAAAAATACCCGTGTCTCCCAGTTTTGCCCAAAGTCAAGCACTTTTTTTTTTTATGGGCCCCAAAGGTTTGGGGCCTCGGTGTCATTTTTGCAAAAAAGTGATCATTTTATCAGGCTCATATCTTGCAAACCGTTTGGAAGTTTGATTTACTCCATGAGGAAAAGTTGTAGCTGTTGTCATAAAGAACAAAAATTGTGAACATATAAAGTCAAAAAAAAGTTCATCTTCAAGGCTCTTTTGCATCTCTAAGTGAAAGTAAAACTGACCGCAAAACTTGCAAAATTAGAACATGAATTTTTAGGAAAATGATTTGAGAAAATTCGTCCTTCAATTAATATCTAACAAATATTGTAACAACACTTCAATTGACTGTGATTGAATTCAGTTATCTCACGATTGCTATGCTCGAAACAAAATGTGTCATGGTAACGCTACGTTCAGTTGCAACGCCAACTCCAGAAATGCGTAATCCACAGAAGAAGAAAACTATACTATACGGCTTTTGAGCAAGAGAACGCGGGTGCTAGACTTAGGTTACGTTAGGTTTCGGTTGCAGTTGATTAAGGACTTACTTCGACTTCTTCGTTATTTATGATGGTACATGGTAACAAAATTTTACACTACATCCTCTGGACAAGTAAATAGTTTGAATCAAGAGAAAAATTCCATAGAAAACTCCGTCGACGCCTAAGTGAGCCAATTCTTCCAGATATGTAAAGAAGTAGGATTCCAGAGTATGCATCCTCTTAATGGCTAGCGCTGAGCAAGCACAGATCAGATGTTCAGTAGATTCTTTCCCTTCTACTACCAACCTTTAACCTTTTATTGTATATTATATTATAATCTTTATTCTCGCCGAATGTCTACCAATCAGAGAGTGTATTGACAAAACTGACACAAGCATTGAGTAATTGGACCTGGCTAGACACAGAAGATGCATGGATCTCCTTTTACCAAATATCGGCCACATTTTAGGTGTGCGCGCACAATTTATTCCTCTCGTCCAGGTTTCCCTATGCACAG
The DNA here is from genome assembly GCA_963931995.1 of Phaonia tiefii. Classification (NCBI taxonomy): domain Eukaryota; kingdom Metazoa; phylum Arthropoda; class Insecta; order Diptera; family Muscidae; genus Phaonia; species Phaonia tiefii. The sequence continues at coordinate 88,639,606 of OZ008367.1, read as the reverse complement.
CTACCCTTTTAAGGCGAATACCGTACTGGTGGGTCATTTCGTTAATACATGATGAACGTTTGAAGAATAGTATGGAAAATACTAAAATGTGTTTTGTTTTTGCTTAGATAGATCTAACGAAATGGTTAGCTGTCAAACGAACTGTCATACTGTGATCGCTCGTTTTAAACGAATGTTAGTTTCCAATAATAGAAACAACTTTTCCTCTAAACGTCTTTCATTTGGGGGAAAAATTCCAACTGTTGCTGTCAACGTTGAATATAAAAAGTGTTATTGGGACAAACGTTTTTTCTTTGCTTGTGCAGATCCTCGCAATTTCAAAATCTTCTCCAAATATTAAAACTCCCTCGAACATGTAGGCGACAATCTCAGAAACAAACAAAAACGTCGGAATCAAAGAAAAACTACACTTGGTAACTTAATATGTGACATTGTCGTCTCATGAGCAATTTTGATTTTTCGTTTTTCAGCCCTCATATTACCTGTCATACAACACTCGCATAACTTTTTCACAGTCCGTCCACACCGACCGCCTATTTTGCTCTATGTGTTTGTCCCTCCGTCGGAGTATGCCACATACGAGTCGTATGTTTGTATGATCGCTTGCTGCTGGAGAGTTATGTTGCAATTCCCTAAGCGGTAAAGTAATTTTTATTGTTTTTTCCCAGTTTCTTTCTAAAAAATATTGTTTTGATTTTTTTGCTGCTACAAGTATTTTTCTTGGAGGGGTAGAGACGTCGCTCCTACAGAAACAGTCGTAAAGCACTTGTGGTATGTCAGTTGTTTATTGTTATGATCATAATCGAACAAACCGACAGACAGACGGACGTACTAGGGTCTATACTATGAATTGAAGTGGTTTGTTGATTTTCTTGCTGTTGCTGTTGCGCGTGATTTGTGTGGTCGTTATAGTTTATGGCATTTAATCGCTTTATTTTATTTTGGCGGATTCATTTGAAATGGAATTGAATGAAAATCATTCAAAACCTTAATGTGAACGAGAATCGTTTATAGATATTATGATTTTTATTGGTAACCATGAAAGTAATAAGCTTCCTGATGGAATGAATTACTATTTGGATATATATGGTCGCATTCGGTGAATTAAAAATGTGTGAACAAATAAGAGGTAAGATTCGGCAGCATTGAGCACATCTTAGACCCTACAGCGAATTGAAGTTGAACTATAAAACTACAACTTTACTAAACTTTAATAAAAACGCTGATGACTATTGTTTTTTCACCATGTGACATTTATTGGTTAAAAACCGAAACACATCTTTTTATGCATAAAGTTCCCTGGATTTTCCAATTTCTAGTATAATTTTTTACTTGAGCGTTTGAGAGAGTTGTCAAGTTTTCTACCACCTACAATAATGCTTAAGACTGTAATGTAAAACATTTAATGATCATGGAAATATGCACTTGAAATTAAAATAAGAAACTCAGATGCAGAGGTAGAATATATTTGGACCTAGGTATGCATTTTTAGATAGAGCAAAATTGAGAGCGTATCCATTTGATTGAGATAATAAAAATTGAAAATATTTGTTAATTTTCTTTCATCACTTTGGCGACGTTCAGAAAATAAATTCTCTTAAAAATTGGACTAACGCAAAAATTACATTAAAATGAACGTAGCTGATTTAACGTAACCACATAATCTTCAAGGTAAATCCCACTAAAACGTGTCCCACACTGAAAATATTCAGGGTGGCGCACCAATTATGCTACAATAAGAAATTCTAACAGCTTTTTTTACGAGTAATAAATATATTTAATTTATTTTTTTATTGTATAGAAAATTTAATTTTATTTTATATGACTAATTGGTTTTGCAATTGATAGACCGTAAATGACTTGCAGGCTCATCCACGCAGAGGCGACACCTGAGCGGAAAATTACTCATTGCCGTCTGAAGGGTTGAACTCGGGATCGCCTCAATTATTGTTTTAATGGACTGCTTCAATTTATTCGAATTCGTTGGTGTTGTTTTGTGCTCCTCTTGCTTGGCATAACCCCATACAAAAGGGTTTCGTGCAGAGAGGTCAGGAGACCTTGGGAGCCAGCAGAAGTGGAATTTTTGAATATTAACTTCTTTGGGAGTTTTCGTTGGAGGTCCGTCATAACCGATCTGGCTATGTGTACAGTTACTCCATCTTGCTGGAGCCAAATGCTGTTGCAACGGCGTAGTTCTGGGTAAAACAGTCCTTCAACATCTTTAAATAACGGCCCCCATTGACAGTTACTGTTACACAGTTTTCTTCAAAGAAGTATAGCCCACAATGTTCCTTGATGAAACTCGATGTGACTCGTTCTGGGTGCAGTTCCGTCTCATGGAGTATTTCTGGATTAGATTCACTCGATGTACGGCAATATTGCTTGTTTACATTGCCGTTTAGATCAAAATGGGCCTCATGAGATATAAACAAGCAATTTATCAAGTTGTTGTCTCCTTCGGCCATTTCAATAAATTTTTGGCAAAATACCAGGGGAACAGGCAAATCCAGGTGGCTTAACTTACTTGTAACTTGGATTTTGTACGGAAACAAGTTTAAGTCATCATAAATTATACATTGTAATGACCGTCTGCTAACTTCAATTTGCGCCCATAAGTTTCGAGTCAAAACGCTTGGATTTGCTTGAATTGACGATAGTAGAGCCGCGATTGTGTCTTGAACCCGACCATAGGGATCTCGATGGTACAGTGTTCGTGCGATGCTCCAGAAACGGCAAACATGTTTACCCATCTTATAGTGGTCCATCTATTCGCGGAAGTGCCGCCAAACTCCCGCCTAAATTCCCTGTGGACGGAAATGAAGGACTGCAAAACGTGGTACCGCTGCACTATCCAAATTCTCTTTTCGGTAACCCAGGCATTAATTTTAATAAATCTAAAGAGTAACCTGTTATTACGCTTTGTTTTTGTAGCACGATTCGCGTGCCACCCTGTAATTAAAGCTGTTCATTCTCATGTATTGATTTTCCCTTCTTACACTATACTTTTTCTTGAATCTATTCTGTTTTATATTTCTAAATTAAATCGACTTCATCCAAAATTAATCCTAATTGTAGCAAAATAACTCGTAAAGGAAAAAAGTAGATTTTTGAAAAACATTTTTCGTTTATGGTAAAAGTTGTTTTAAAATTTGGACCTACTCTAACTTGATTGTGGTAAACGAAAGAATGCGTAATGGCAGTGGCTTAACGGGCTAGACGCTGCTGAAGATGATGCTTCACGCATTTAAATTTTTTTCTCTAACCGGAGAAAACATGATCTCTTAGCCTTAAAGGAAATTACAACTTTGATAAGGAGGTTCCATTTCCTGAAAAAATTTAAGAGTTTAGGGAAACCATATATCATTTGTTTTAAACGGTTTTCAGTTCACGTAAATGATTTTATTTATTTATCATTAACCCTTTGACGGTCACGTGGCAAGTATGTTTGTTCTAGGGTTTTTGGCACAGATAACTCTGCATGTAGGAGGTAGAGCAAATGTCTCCATAGGTGAGCAAATGTCTCCATGGGTGAAAACAGTCGGGTCAACAATATTGTAGGATTCCTCAAATCTCAAGCTGTTCCCAGTTGGCCCCTATGACCCAGCACAATTAGTCAAAAAGTGGTTTTGCTACAAAGAGATGCAATGTGTCGCAAAAATGGCCGCAATGGGAGAAACGTCTGGTTCGTTTTAAAAAATTTAATTCCGACTTTCAACGTGCTTACATGGGCATACAAATACGTATCTTTCAGCTAAAATGAAAAAAAATATTAAAAAAAGTTTTGGCCACATTTTCCGCGGCGTAGCTACTACTAGGTTATAGATCATGAAATTAATCTAAGCTGATCAGTTTCATGAATTGTTTTCCCTTCTTTGAGATCGATTCTGTCTTATATCAACAAAACCTCAAACTTGTTCCCATAGCACATGCGATTGCCCAGTAAACAGATGTGGGAGTTTGCAGTAATAGTGTGCGGGTTCAAATCCATTTCAGGGGAAACTTATACACTAAAATACAGTTTTGCTTAACACGCAATAAAATACTTGTACATTCATTCTATTTCGTCAAAAATTAATCTTACTCATGGAAAAAAAAACGTTTTGTTTGAACGAAAAAGTAGTTGTTGCAACCATTAAATCGGAAAAAGTCGATTCCTGTAAACATTTTTCGTTTATCGTAAAAGTTAATTTATAGTAACTCGAACTCGTTTGCGGTAAACAAAAGGACAAATAACGGAAAGGTTTTTCGATTCCTGAAAGGATTTATGAGTCTCAAGGGAAGGGATGGGTTTGATTAAAACAAAAAATCGGTTGCCGTAGTTCCACTCCCCAAATTAAGTTAATTTATTTGAGTTCTCGTTTGGGCGTAACGCATGAATTAAACGAAAAAAGTCGATTGTTGCAAACATTTAATCGAAATGTTGTTTGTTCCAAACATTTTTCGTTTAACGTAAAAGTTGGTTTACACTTGGAGTTACGCTAATTCGTTTACGGAAAACGAAAGAAAAGATAATGTTAATGTTTTTGGTTTTCTGAAAGGATAGTTTAGGGAAACAATATATTAATATTGTAACCGTTTGTCGGTTCACGCAAGTGATTTTATTTATTTATCACTAAGGAAGTGATGGGTTGATTAAAACAAAAAATCGGTTGCCGTTATTACACTCCCCAAATTAAGTTAATTTGTTTGAGTTCTCGTTTGGGCGTAACGAATTTTCCTTTGCGGCTTGGTAGGGCGATTTTATAAGTTACTCTAATTAGGATTTATGATTTATACTGTTACAATTATTACCCGAATTCAATGAAATTTGGGTCATAACCAATAGATGTTTTTAAGGGTTTAAATGGAATCTGCTGAACTTTGAATTTCTTTTTTTAAAATCATAAATTCTATTTTTTGAATTTTATGTCGAAATTCTGTAGATCTAAACGACGTTAAATTCACTTTAGCTGGAACTTTATCGCAACTTTAACATTAACCATTAGTAAATATCTGTGTACAATACTAGAAACATTTGCATTTTCGTCATATTACTTCTGAGATTTTTCCTCTCTTTTCTTATTGTATTGAACATTTTGAGGTGGTCTCCTTCTGGTGCCCGCCCTGGGGTGGCTTACAACAATTGCAGGTGTAATTTGCATATCTGAGTTTCAATATCATATTTCAATTTTATTGCATTGCTACATTTTGTTCAAATGAACTAAACAAAAACAAAAAAAAAAACCAAGAAAAAAATATGCTGAACTCAATTGCAAATTTACGGTGGTATATTTCCAAAGAATGGATTGCAACATAGTTTGCAAAATATGGGTTTTGTAAAATTCAATAAAAAAAAATAAATTGTGGTTAATTCAGCATTTATACGTGAGCTGTTTGAAGTTTTAAACAAATTGGTGAACACAGTGGCTTCTAGAACACTAAAGTTTGGGAAAACTATTAACGTATCACCGATTTTATATTTTTCAAATCATATGACACAAATGGAGTTTTATGGCTGCCTAAAAAGTATAGAATATATAAAGAAATCTCTTTCAACTTGACCTCTTTCATGTGAAACTCTCAAGCAAATTGAGAGAAAAAAACTTTCTTTCGTTTTATCCAAAACCCATTGCCATCAATCTGACTGACCATATTTGCCTGCCTTGAGCGCTGGTGTTTGTTTTCATCTTCAACAACCACGAGAAATAACAAATACATACAGCCTTAAGTGTTATTTGGCTCGGTACCTCTTGACCATATTGACCACCATGTGAGACTCCTCCAACCAGCCAACCCCACAATTGTTATCAGCCAACAATGATCAATTGTATTCAATGAAGGAGAACAACGCGTATTATGCGTTACGCTGCGCTTTTTTACTTGTTGTATTTCATTTTTATTTTTTTTAGAGAAAAAATGCAAACAATCAAACAACACCTAACTTTATATGGTTCGATAAAGATAAATCTTTCTTCTTTTACAATAAAACAAACACAACATCTTATTGGAAAAGCATTAAAACCATTGTGATTTGTTTCGACCCGACTCGACTCGATTTGGTTAAACAGAAATGAGTAAAACTACTGCAGTCGTCTTAAGCAACTGCATTCGATGGCTGGGCATCAGCGGTCCCAAATACTATGTAGGTTGTTGCTTGAATTTGATGTTCCTCGTTTGTAGGTTGCACTTTGACTTTCAATAAGTGAACAATAAATCTTTCAACAGATGAACTTTTTTTTTGTTTTTTATGTTATTCATATACAAATTTGACACCTTTTGTTCTGGTGTGAACTTGGAAATTCTATAAATTTATTGAACTATTTTTACATGGTGAAATCTGATCAATGAATACAATCGTCTGCAACAAAATGTTATTGGAAGTATATATCTCGCAATCTTTTATATCTCTCACAAGAAAATCTGCATTTGTTTTAGAAACTACAGGGTGGAGCGCGGTAATTTGCTTATTTGGGAATGAAATAAAAAAATTATGAACCTTAGAAAAATTCGTTTTATATTTTAATTATATTGAACAGTAAGGGAATTTGTGAATTACATGGTTTTAAATAGTGTATCTGGCAAATGTCGACCTTCGCTTTCCACACACTGCTGCATACGTTTTCTGAAGTTTTCATGAACGGGTAGCTACCCACGAAATGGGGAATTACCCATCACGATTATCCATTACCCTCAGGGCAATGGGGAAAATAATGTGTAGCTACCCAGGACTCATCACGATTACTTATTACCCTCAGGGAAATGACGAAAATAATGGGTAGCTACCCACGACGATGGGTAACCCATACCCATTTCTGATCGAAAATATCAAAAAATTAGGAAAAATCTCTATATCTCGGAAACGGAGCTTTCAATCGAAAAAATATCCAATTCTCTAAGGGATTTGAATGTTTTTTTCCAAAAATCGCCAAAATAAGAAAATCGCTAAAATAATCGAAAAAATAATACATATTTTACCTCCATGGGAGGCTTTAACCAATGGGTGTTTTCGATTTATAGCAACCTTTTTAGTTTGGCGATGTTTTGGAAAAAAATCTTTCATACGAATTGGACGCTCCGTTTCCGAGATAAACATGAGGACGTTTTAGCAATTTTTTGCTTGAAAAATTCTATTTTTAGCGATTTTTTTTTAAAAAAATGTGTTTATGGCACTGTTTGCCGATTTATAGCCCCCCTTTTAATTTGGCGTTTTGTGTAAAAACTTTCTCCCATACGAATTGGACCACTTTATGAAAACCCCTTAGAAAGTCGCAAAAATTAGTTCTTTTTTCGATTGGACGCTCCGTTTCAGAGATATAAACATGAGGGCGTTTTAGCGATTTTTTGTTTGAAAAATTTTATTTTTAACGATTTTTAAGATAAAAATTTTTGCCACATTGGAGACACCCATAGGTTAAAGACTCCCATGGAGGTAAAATTTTTTCGATTGGACGCACCGTTGTCGAGTTAAAGCCACTTTTTTATTTTAGCTAGTTTCTTATTTTGGCGATTTTTGGATAAAAATTCTTCCATACGGATTGGACCACTTTATGAAAATCCCATAGAAACCAGTAAAAATTGGTTATTTTTTCGATTGGACGCTCCGTTTCCGAGATATAGAGATTTTTACAAATTTTTTGAAATTTTCGATCAGAAATGGGTATGGAATACCCTGGGTAACCCATTACCCATCGTCCCCATTGCCCTGAGGGTAAATACGAACTCTGCCCAGTCGCTTCACGGTATTTGATAAAACACTCACAAGCGAAGTGCCAGATTGAATTAAAGCTTAAGGCAGAGTTATTCCATCCCAGTGAAATAAGCGCACAAAAATTCATATCGAGTCGCTGATTGCAGAAACCACTTGAGTCAGTAAGTCTGTGACGTCATTGAGGTCATGAGCAATATGAGTCACTGACTCGTGCGATCTCTACACTTTTATACAGTTGTTGCATGATTGACTTTAAGCTTTCAACCAACCAATTTTTTAAGAAATGCTACTTACTTAAAAAAAATATTTTTTGACGTAGAATACGTCTTACCTTACGGTATGAGGAGTCATGTCAGGTTTTTATTGTTGTAATCTTTATTTCATTGAATTTGAGGAAACGGCTAGATGAATTTTTTTAAAATTTTTTGTAGGTAAATGAAGATGTTATCTTTCGTTTGATATACATCTCATATTGGTTGATATATTTCTAGTATTTTAATTTCTCAAATGAAAATTATTTAAACACATACACTCAAACATATGTGTGGTGTTTGGTTGAGTGTTTTTGGTTGCTCAACATTGCTTAGGAACATGTATCTAGTAAAAAGTGAAACGAACAGCAAGCTAATGTTGCTTGGCAACATGTATCTAGTAAAAAGTGAAACAAACAGTAAGCTAACGTAATAAAGCTTTTTTGCGAAAGCTTCAATAAAGCTGTTGTAACATTAATTTTGAATTGTGAAGCGTAAAGCTTTCACACAACGCTCGAATGCTAATGCGAAGACTCGATAAGGTAAACCTTTTTTAATATTAGGGCGGCCCTCTCAACATTCGCAGAACTTATTTCAATAAAAATATTAATTAAAATACATAAATTAAATTAAGTTTAAAAAAATTGAACATAATATTTTTTTTTTTTAAACGGACTTGAATCAAATGCCGTTGGTAAATATAAAAATTACAGCAGACAGTTGTCCGAGGCCTTCGGCCACGGACTGTTACTGCAGTCTGTGCCAGAGACACGGCCATTAAGTTTAACATAGAATACGCCATCCGATAAGACAGAAAACATATATAACAATAAATGATAAATAATATAACCAAATGAATTCATTGTTATATATGTTTTCTGTCTTATCGGATAGCGTATACTACGTTAAACTTAATGGCCGTGTCTCTGACATAGCCTGCAGGGGCAGTCCGTGGCCGAAGGCCTCGGACAACTGTCTGCTGTAATTTTTTAGGAAACGGTACTTTTTGTATGAACTTTTCTACTTTTCTTAAGCAAAGATACTTCTTTAAAATGAAAATGTTATTTTTTTAAACTTCTTTCACTTTGGTCTTTCTAAATTTACTTTTAGTTGGGTTCAAAACTACAATATATACTAAATATTGGTTACAGGCTCCACCTAGAAAATTTCCCATTAAACAAGAAATTTCCTAACATATGTTAGTCTAGACACAAACCAAAGCTAAAGTGCCCACTATAGTTGATGATATTGGGTTGTAGCATAATAGTGTTAAAAATAAGTTGTTTAATTTTTTTTCTTTAGCTCCCATCCCGGAATATGCCATAAGGAACTTCCCCCCGAGGGGGAAAATGAGCTTCATGGGAAAATCTAGTTTTCCAGTAAAAATGCTTATTTTGGAACTTTCCCAATTTTCTTCAAGCGTAAAGCGACCCATTTAGTAGATTGTTAGCTTTTGACTGATAATCTGTCACTTTATAAATGTCAAATTGGCCATTTGCTTCAAAATAACGGGACGTTCAAATTTCAAACTTTCACTTGGTACACCCATTATTATCACTTTTGTTAAGATTGGGTTTAGAAAATACTCGAAATTTGTACCACAAACAACTTGGTTGTCATTTTACTATATGAGCTTCTCAGATGCCAACTGATTAAACTCTATATTTTAACAATTATGATATTTCAATGCAATTAGAACTGTAACAATCCCCTTTGTTTATTGTCATGAACATGAAGGAGTACGACTGAAGTATTGGTGGTGCTCGCATTTATTTTGAAAATAACACACAGAAGTCCTAAACTTTTTATCTAAAGTTCTTCAGTTTATGTTTTGTGGACTGAGATCATTTGGCCACTGAGATGATGATGATTATTTAAAATCGTGTGTTACTGTTTCAATTTGTTTAAGAATTTCCCTACAATTAAGAAGCGATCAATTATGTGCAGCTCATTTAATTCTGCCAAGGTGCTTAGTTGACCCGGAAACGACAACGAAACAAATAAATTATTTTCTCCCGTTTACAATCTCATTTTCCCAGGGGCTTTGAATTTTGATAGCACATCATGATTGTGACATCAATACTACTACTACCTACGAGCAATATCGTTGCATTGACATGAGTAATTTGAGCTTCATATTGTTGGTTAAAATGTTAATATGAAGCGGGGGAACAAAAAAAAAAAAAAAACTGCCAACATTGACATTTTGTCTATATCATAAATAACTGGTTTACTTAGGAAATATCACAAGTATCACAGGTATACAATTAAATGTTGTCGGCCATATAAATATTCAAAAAAGATATCTAATCTGTAACCGAATGAAAAAAAGCGTAGCTAATTTGATTTAATTAACTAATCATTTAATTGATAATACAAAACACTTAGTGTGTGTTGGGCTGCACGACTTTTTCTGTTCAACTAATTTTTGTTTTGTTAATTAGTTTGTATTTAGTTAATCAAATTGTTTGTGAACCGGCAAGTGATATTTGGAAATATATGAAACTAAATTTATAATAATACCATTAGATATCTCATATCTTAAGTTTATATTTTGGTTAAATTCGGTTAAAAGACAACCGAGCACTAAATGTATTCTGGCAAATCCTGCAGTTTTGGGTGGCTAAGCTGGCAGCAATACTAAATAACTAAATCCGATAGATAACAATATTAGATTAAGCTACTGTTGTCTTTGTCTATTGGCCGATGTTGTCCGTTGTCTGTTCCTATTTCTTTGCCGTTGTCTTGTATGATATAAGCCTTTTGATTACAGCCATATTGTGCCCATAAAACAACAAGACACTCTAGAACCCCAAACAAAAACAGTTATAAAAATTCTTCAAAACATGTAAAACCGGCTTACATTTGTATCCAACCACTTTATACTCGTATCTCTCAGTCAGCCAATTGTGCAGTATTTCAATATTTCCAATAAAGCGCTGTCCAGTTATTCACTTCAGTCACTTTCAATAAATCTAATGTTTAAATAGAAACACTTGCAGACATTAAGAAAAACGGCGGCTTAAATAAAAAATAACCTACTCATGTATACATATTAGGGTGGCTCAACAGTGATTGCAGTTTTTTATGTTTTTTGATAATGATATTTTAGATGCATTTTGAATATTTTAGCAACCACTCATGTTAGGCAGAACCAGGAAAGATTCTTAGGTGGATTTTAGTAAACTATCTATGTAATATTTAATTACCGTCTGTAGTTCAATATTTTGGTGGCGAGACTCTTATACTTGAGACCGTGAGTTCGAGCCCTACTCTGACCATCTCTTATTTCTTTCGACAACAGGTCCCTAGCTTAGTGGCGGCGACATAATACAGTAATACAGTAAAAAACCCTTCAGAGCCGGTGCAAAATGGTCGGTCCCAATCAGTGAGGGCAAACCTAGAAAGCGCGCAGGTCACTGATTGAGAGGAGCTCGCCCCAGTCTCTTCATTTAAATAATCATCATCATCTCTATTTATTTTCTATTTATAATGACAAATCCCAAGTAGTATTTCGGATCGTGTTATAAAATTCGTCTTTTCTAAATACTTTGAAGTAAATACATGCTGAAAAATAACGGTCCCAGCAACCTATTGCAGTAACCATGTACTTGTCTGCAATCATTGCATTCGTGAATTGAAGATATGCTGCTGTTTGTTTCTCTATTGTGACAGACGCCAGTGTTTTCAGCAAGTTTTCAACAAACAAAATCACACTTGGGTCAAGCATTGTGTCCCAAACATGTTATATTAAATAGCAAACACAACGTGTTTGTATACAAGTATAATATATTTGCGACAAGCTACAAACACGTTATTTTTGCATGCAAACAACAACAAAAAATCAAATTTTTCAGTGTGTAAGTCCAATATAAGTACTTGTGTAACTCTCAATTATCAATTAATGCCTGATCAAATAAATGTAGTAAAAAGATGAACATATGTTTGGGAATATCATAAATAATATTTAGAAAGGCGGAACTACCGGAAAGCTATTACCGCTAAAATGAAACGCCTTTCAAAAGAATATTAAAACTGAATAATAAGAGAATAATAATTGATTGTTGCGGCAACGAAAAATGTCATACATGATTTTGTTGACAATTTTTAGTTCGTTGCTGCAACAACTAATTTTTCGTCTCTGCAACAATTATATTGATTGTGAATATTAGAAAAAGGCATACAAATTTACAAAAACATTTAATTTACAATAGATTTATGTAAAATGATAAAATATATTATAAATAGATTATCAGTAAATAATTCCAAATTTTCTTCGAGATTGAGGTCAATTTTGAAATTAAAAAAGCCCCAAAATTGACCTCAAGCTCGAAGAAAATTTGGATTATTTATTGGCAAAACAAAGGTCGAATAACAAAACACAATCTTAATAGATTATTTTCGAATTCAATTGAGAATAAATAAACCTCAAACATGCTACAAAAACTTCATTGTATCAGTGAAACAATGACATGGAATAATTGCAACGACAGAATGACCCCATTGAAAGAATGGCGTTCCATCCATGACATATTCAGTGCATTCGAGGAAACATAAAATTTGTGAAATATATTCATCCTAGTATTACAATATTAATATCAGAAATGAAACAAAAATAGTTGTAAAGTACATACAGCAAAATATTCATTGCAACAATGAAACATTTTCATTGCAATTAAATATACTCATCGCCAAGGTATGAGAAATGTTGATTAAAAAAATGAAACGAAATCATTGTAGCAGTGAATAAATTCATTACGGCTGTGAAATACATTCATTGCAGTAGTGAAACAAATTCATTAAAACAATTAGAAAAATTCATTGCAGTAATGAAACAAATTCCTAGCAGCAGTGAACAAATCAAGTGCTGAAAAGAAACAAATTCATTGAAGAAACGGAAAAGATTAATTGTAGCAATGAAACAATCTCTTTGGAGCAATGAAAAAAATGCATTACTGGCACATATTTCATCACCGTAACGAAACGCAGTTGGATATTTTGTCTTGAAGACATTGTGGGTAGTATTTCCTTAGGACCATGTCATCACCCGCAATTTATATCAGACATCTTCTTGACTTATCACTAGTTTCGACTTAGGGGACATACATTATTACAATCTACGTAAGACTATCCTATTGATTTGTCAGCACTATGTCATGACTGACTCTTACTATGACTAATGCTGAATCTCGATAGAGGACGTCTTCATCATTTGTCAACTGAGAGTTTGTCAACTGAGGAGTTTAAAAAGTTTTAAAACCTTCAAACTGAAAAACTTATATTTCTTTGTAGTTATGACATACCTGCCATACATTTTCAGAATTTTTTTTCCAAATATCTAAAATTTGTTTTTGTCATCTTATCTTTCCGATTTTATTTAATATCGGGCAAGAGAAATGTATGTTAAAATAGATAGGTACCTACATATATACATATGAGAGAACCAGGACTGCCCTATTTAAAAACGTCTTGAGCAACTGACCCACTGATGAATGGTTACTCAAGAACGTCTTGTGTACATGTCACCAGGTGATCACCACTATTGACTAACTGCGGAAGATTCCTGCTGACTTTTGATCAAACGTATGAAAATGTCAGGTAGTACGGGAGCGGATCGGAAAGTCGACAGTGACGCTGACATGTCACTTCTGTGTCACTGGTGATGCCTATAGCAAATTTCCAACAAGGAATATTTTCAGTTAATGAACACATATTCGGAAATGAAACAAAAACCAACTATGTATCAATTAGAAAAATGTTCAAGACTTGTAAGCTTGTAGTATGAATTTCTCATACATTCACCAAAAACTAACAAAATCGGTCATACAAATTCAAATAAACGTAACTGACACAAGCCCGTCCATCAAAAAGCTATAACACGGAAAATACAACTCTGTGATTTAGATACAAACTCACCTCAATGCACTGCAACAATGCGAGAACGCATGAGGAAAAGAAGAACAGGGTGGAAAAAAGCTGTCTGTTCTTCTGTTCTTGTTGTTGGACTTGTAGGCCTTTCAGTGATGTTGATACTTAGGGATCTTCGATCGATACTAATTCGCACATGTGAATTGCAGAATAGAGTTTGTATATATACGATTGATGATCAACCGATGGTATCAATTCAGACACAGTAGTTAGGCATCTGATGATGAACTTGTCACGGAGTTCGAAACTAGTCAGTTCGAAAGTAGTCAGTCATGTGGCTAACTGAATTGTCTATTATTTCCAATAAAAACCAACCATTTTTCAATTAGAAAAATGTTCCCGACTTGTAAGCTTGTAGTATGAATTTCTCATACAATAACCAGAAACTGCACATTATTTGGCTTTCAATGACAACAGTTGTTGGGACGAGGAACATGATTGAGGATTGAGGACATAAGAATTTTGAAAATTGAAGAAAATAAAAACAATTTGTTCAAATAAATGAAATGCCTGCCATTTACTTTTTAAAGATTATTTCATACAAATGTTGCATTATGAAACTTCAGTTTTGGCAGACTTTTTCCAACATTTCGGCCGGTATCTCACCAATGGCACGTGTAATGCTGTATTCCGAGGCAGAAATAGTTGTTGACTTGACTTCACGTGCCCCCACCAAATAAAAGCCTAGTGGGGTCAAATCGCATGAACAAGGCGGCCAATTGAGAGCGTCACAACGTGAGATTAATTTCTGACCAAAGTGGCTCGCAATGGGTTCATGGTATACCATGCAGTGTGGCATGTGGAGCCGTCCTGTTGAACCGGCATGACAATCAAATCGAAAAAAAAGTTCGTGATCATGGACTAGTACCTTGCCTTTGAAATAGTACGGTCCAATGACGCTACCAGTCCATAAACCGCACCGAAGAGGTTTTTCTCAGTCTGCATTGGAAAATCTAGAACAGCCTCTGGCTGCTCTTGGGACCAGATTCGGCACTTCTGTTTATCGACATATCGATTGAGTCAAAAGCGAGCCACGTCACTGAAGACAATAAAATGGATGTAACTATCGAATCACATTTTTTACAGATCAGGAATTTCAATGATTTGCAAGTCAGTGATTTGCCAGCGTTGATTGTTTGTAATTCTATTCATGATGAAATGACAAGGCAAACTGAATATTTTTGCCCTACGCACATGTCACGAATCACGCGTGAACTGGCAAAAATTTTGAAAATTCAAATAGTAGAAAAATCACCGTTGTATTATCGTTCACCCTGATTATAGCAGATGTAAACTGCCGCAGGCATAAGTTCAGCCTCGCAAATGAATTTTGACTACATATCAAACACAGTGGGCAGTGTACCTATATGTTTGGCCATGGCGACACATTTATGTCTTCCAAACAAATTGAGCCTCTCTAATGGACATATGTTCAGTGAAACGAACATGTTTCCAGCTTAAGACATTTTGCCAAGACTCTCAAGACCAAACCAGCCATGCGTTTGTTTATTCTATTACTTGTTCGTTTTTTCCACTGTGATTGAGTCTCCAGAATTCTATGCTGACTTAGTTGTTTTTCTGTTGTTTCATTGTTTTTGTTTCTTTTTCAAAATGTTTAACATGTGTCTGCTCAGAATTTTAAATACATCGGGTTTTATGTCCACGTCTAGTATGGTTGTCATTGCGGGCTCTGTGTTAGAAGAACGTGTGGGCGTTCAATAATTAATGTTAAGTTTATCATATCTAAAGTGGACTTTTGATTGTTGGACCGCGGTGAGAAACTTGTTATGGTCTCCAGCAGCTTATATACTTGCAAATATTTGAAAGCTATTTCTCTTTTATGTATTAATTAGATTTAGGTAGAAATAGGAAATTTTCAGACTTTAAACAAAATGTAATAATAAATTTCTCAAGACTCTTCTACAACGACGTCATTGTTTTTTCTTGCTAAAACACATTAGTAAAGTACAATTTCAACAATAAAATCCTTTTAATATCTCGTATAAAATATTATTTTACATATTTTCCTGAAAAATGTTTTCCCCCATGTCGAAAACATTAATTAATATCATCTGTCATATGTGATTATATTTGAAACTGTGAGAAGTTTGTAAAACGTGCAAAACTTCCGCCTTGTCTAAACTCGAAAAAATAATACTTTCTTTCTAATCCTCACTCCAACGTCATAGAAATTAATGCAAACATAATCAATACCATAATATAAATACAGCCGGCACTTTCGTACAATTTCGAAAGATTTCACAATTTCAGCCTCGCAAAACAACCACTGCTTCAAATCCAATACCACAATTGGCCGAGACAGTTAATATGAAAATTTTCTTTTTTAAACCACATGTAAGTGACTTCATTTAAACTGAATCGTATGCAAATGCGACGACGCTTGAGCGTGGGTTGCTGTAAAAAAATAAAAAATACAAATCCATGTTCACGTTATGGTAAAGGGGTTTATTTCATGGACTTTTTTAAATGTTAATATTAAAATGTCGTTATCCTTTTAATCCATATTTTATGAGGTGTATGAATATGTGCGTGGCAGACTGTGTAATGTTAAGTTAACATTTTAAGGCAGACAAATTTTGCATTAAGCGAGAGAGAGAGAGAGAGAGAGAGAGAGGGAGAGTATATAAACATATTGGCTTCCTAATGATGTGAAATATGTTGCACTGTGAGTCGTGTTGCTTTAACCGTAATATTCAGCAATTTAAACTGAAAATTTAGTTTGTTATAAACTCGTTGTGAGAAGCTCTCCCCAATTCCTTCATGGGATGTGAGCGAAATAACCATTTATTTACTTTGTTATAAACTCTTTGCGAAATGCTTTCGTTGCCCTACAAAACGGTCAAGTTGGAAAGAATGATCATACCCGAAATATGGAAATCATATAGACACAATTGCGAGAGATAATAGATTGAATATAATAAAGACTACGTCTGATTTATGTAGCATTTGGATATATTATGTTATGCCAATTTCCTAAAAAGTTCAACGACAATTTCTTATTCTCTGCACATTTGTTGGTCCATTCTTTCGATTAAATGAGATAAATGAACAGACGCAAAACTATTGACAAATTTTGGTTCACCTTAACACTTTTTGACACTAGCCCACTAGTGGAAAACATTAGGGTCGAATATTAGTGTTGGTAAAGCGAGTGTGAATTTAGAGCCTAATTCATCCATTGGCCATCAATACCAGCAGTTTATCCGGCGTATTTTGGAACGAAGTTCCTTATCGCACGTTGCGGGATGGGGACTAAATGAAAAAAAAACTAAACAGCTTTTTTTTTAACACTTGTACAACCCAGTATTCTCAACTATATTTGATACTTTTACTTTGGTTTGTGTCTAGACTAACATATGTTGTGAAATTTCTTTTTTAATGGGAAGTTTTCTGGGTAGAGCCTGTAACCAATATTTAGTATTATAATGTAGTTTTGAACCTAATAAAAAGTAAATTTTTGGTTATTGTATGAGAAATTCATACTACAAGCTTATAAGTCATGAACATTTTTCTAATTGAAAAATGGTTGGGTTTTGTTGGAAATAATAGACAATTTAGTTCAACACACACTCACTGGCATGACTAGTTTCGAACTCCGTGACAAGTTCATCATCAGGTGCCTACTTACGGTGCCTAAATTGATACCATCGGTTGATCATCAATCGTATATATACGAACTCAATTCTGCAATTCACATGTGCGAATTAGTATCGATCGAAGATCCCTAAGTATCAAACCTCACTGAAAGGCCTATAATTCCAACAACAAGAACATACAGAATTTTTCCACCATGTTCTTGTTTTCCTCATGCATTCTCGCATTGTTCCAGTGCTTTGAGGTGAGTTTTAATCTATATCACAGAGTTGTATTTTTCCGTGGTGTAGCAAAAAAAAAGTTAATTTACAAAAGCCAAAGTGCAAGAAGTTTAAAAAGAACAGTTTCTTGAATAAGTGGCTTTTCTTAAAAAAAGTAAATTTTCTCAAAAAAAAAAAAAATACCTATTCATATTCTTAACCAAAGTCCATTTTCTTATAAAAGTACCTTACCTTAAAGAAGTACCTTGGCGCAAAAAATTAAAATTTTCTTACAAAAATACCTTTTCTTATAAACAGTAATTTTGGTATTTTTATTCTGTTGTTCGACCTTTTCCTTATCAATAAATAATCAATATTCTTCGAGCTTGAGGTCAGATTTGCTGTAGTTATATTTATTTTCCTCGATATTTCGCTACTCCTTTGTGTAGCATCATCAGGAGATATAAACAATATTCAACAATTAAAACAAAACAAAATTTTATTTTATTATATTATTCTAAATTTGGTTAATCAAAATCGGATGAGGCGTTCTCGAGTAATGGTGACATATGTATAAACTTGTCTTATAAAATGAGCTCGAAATCGCAGCGTCTGAGTAAGAAATTAAAAAAAAAAATTCTGTATGAAACCATCATTATAGGCCAAAAAACTAATGATGCAGTTCGAATCGTAGGACCCGATATAGGGTAAATCAGTTGAGTCCGCATATTTAAAATTAAAATTTAATTTAAATTAAAATAATTAAATTAAAAATTTAAATTAAATATTTTAATTTAAAATTTAAATATTAAAAAACAAAGTTTATAAATACAAAATTGCTAAACCTTTCGGTACACGTTTTTGGATTCAGACCCTAAAAATCCAATTTTCTTATTATTTTCCCGTTAATATTTTTAAGAAGATCATTTTAGCTTACTCCAAAGTGTTTTATTGGAGTGATGCCATATGGCAACATTTGTACTAGTCGGTGTAAAAAAAATTTTTTTTAATGTAAAGTTACATTCTGTAGTGTTTGCTTCTGTTTTTATGATGCCATATGGCATCAATATGTACCAGAATGTTAGTTACTTTAAATAAAAGTGATGCCATATCGCATCATAAAAATTTGAAAAAACACTACGACTATCTCGGATTTTTTTCGATTCAATAATAAATAGAGTTAATAAACTACACATTACTGCATACTTTTGCAAATTAAATTTTTATAAATCCACTAGGCAATGTAGTAAAATATTTTGTTTTACAATGCACCTATTTCCACCGGAAAAGTCAATATTTTCGTAAAGTTTTAAAACAACAGGATTTCAATTCAGAGTGGTAAAAATGTGTATAAATTTTTAAATTCTTTATATTAACTTTAAATGTCTGTATTCATGCCGAAACTTGGATTGATTTTTAGCCCTTTCCCGTGATCCAATCGATCTGAAACTGCGCAGGCAAACTACAAAAGTTAACTATCAAAATATGGGCGGGATTGGACAAAGGGGCGTGGTCATATGTAAAGAATTTATAGTCAAAAACGATGTTTTTTACGGGTTGGTTTTATTAAATATTGCTTTTTTAACTTCACAGTACAATATTGTATAAAAAAAATGATTTTAAAGGAGACTAATTAAAAACGGAAGCCCTCAAAACCCACCCGCCATATGGCATCAAAATACCGAAAGGGTTAACCCAAAAATTATTCTACATACGAGTATCTTGGTGACAAAGTCAACACAGTGGCATAGCCTTCTTTTCAAAGATTGAGTTAACAAAACAGTCTAAAATGGTATCACAAAAATCGTGGTCGTCGCTATATGATACGATTACATTTTAATCCAAAGTTCAGTTTAAATAGATATCACAATATTTCTCACATCGATATTGTGTTTTATGAAAAAAAACACACACTTTTCTCTCTTTAAAAGCAAAAACCGGTCTTCCCCCCTGAATGCGAATGTGTGGTTTTTCTTACCGATGCGGTTCCAAAACGAACAGCAAAAATGTATAGCCTGAGGGGCGTATGAGTAGTCGTTTGTGGTTGTTCAACTACGTATGGTCGCCGGTTGCATGTTGTCTGTTGCTACAACAACTGTGCGAAAGGTGGTGGTACATCTTTTTGTAGCAAAAACAAGAGTTAACAAACTACAATCCTCAAGTGGGCTGCAAACAGCAACAATATTAACCGCAGCAGTCACAGCCAAAGCAACAGCAACATCAGTCGAAGCAACAGTTGCAACTGCACCAGTATTGAATTGTATAGGTTTTTCCTTTTGTTTTACAATATGTGTTTGTTTTTTATTTTTGTCTTTTACCAATTTTATTTTATTTAAGTCATCCCAACATTACGAACAACAAGATTTTAACAACCGCAAACAACAGTCAATAAGAGCAATCAAGATCGTCAGCCTACGTACAACGTACCGGCGACTTACGGATGTATGTACGATACAACGAACGAACGATCGAATTGTATGGATTGATTGTACGCAACAAAACAACAGTCTGTAGAACAACAGCGACAGCCGTAGCAACAAATGCAACAACAATAACAATGCGCACTGCAATGGGGATGAAAAAGTACATATTTTTTAAAAATTGTACATTTGAAAATCTATTGTTAGTATTAGGGTTAGTACAATATACAAGCAGACACTGTAGCTATAAGTTTTAGGTCATAGTTCATAATCCACTATACGTAGTATACTACTACTACTACTACTACTTTGATAGTACCATTGAAAGGACTTTAATAGTACCATTAAAAGGACTTTGATAGTACAATTGAAGAATTTTGATAGTACATTTCAGTTCTTAAAATTAAGTTTTTCTCTATTTTGTTGCCACATTCATTAACTTTAAATTAATTTTTTTTAAATTTTTCCAAAATTGATAAAAATGTAATTCAAAGGCCTAAAAAAGTGCCACATCTTTCCAAAGGTACACTTTTTATACCAACTATGTTGCACATGCTGTTTCTGACTGTTTGGTATTCACAAACTGTCCGTAAACTTAGTATGTAGCCTAATATATTGTTGTTGCATTCGTGGCAGCAACAGTCGCCGGTGGTGGCTGTGCTGTTGGTGACGGTGGTGGTATGTCTCTCTTTGCACCGACACGAAATCTTTACTCGATCTGGATAAAGTTGAATTTTAAATGCAATTTATGTTCTTTATTAATGATCATCATAGTGTTACATGAAAATTGACTATTGACAGCGTAAAATATATTATTGTCGTTCATTCGTCTGTTCATGGTGGTGACGACTTCAGTGGCTGCTGCCAATACAATCCACCCGTCGTCCATTTATCCCTGTTTGCTGTGTTTTTATTACAATCAATCGTCGTGGTTATTGTTAATATGTATTTTGATTTTGTACGTTGGTTGCATACAACATGTATTGTAATGGACATTTCTAGCGAAAGAAAAAGTTGTGATACGCATTTGCTCCTTTTTAGTCTTACACTTGAGTTTTTATAAGTATGTTAATATTTAAATTCCTACACAGCTCAATTGTTTTTATATAATAAAATTAAATCATTTAGATGTTTATAGAGCCACCGTGATTGGATAGAAGAAAAGATATACAAGGAAGTCGATGGAAGTCAATGACAAACCGACATTTTGGTACTGAAACAACAGGCAAATTAACAATTTTAAAAGTATAAAATTAGGCGCTTTATATGAAGCCTACCTTAGGGATGTGATGAAATTTGTAAAATTCTCCAACTTACCTAAAACGAGAAAAAAGATAAATATTTATTAAACTATTAGTTTTATATTTACGTGTTTATATGATTAACGTGATCTGAGGTTAAATAATATTTTTGCCCTACACTATGTATACAAAGGGGTAGGAGCGGTTGGAATTTCTGTGATACAGTAGCAGTAATCAATTTAATATGTGTATTCTTGTCCTTTACCTACAACAGCTGATTTAATTTTGTCCATGCAATTTTTCGATTCAGTTATCAAATTCGTACGAATGTTTTTTTTACCTTTTTTGTTGGTCTACTTCTGGATGAGATACAACTGAAGCCAATGAAACAGAAATTAAATGCCTGTTGTTGCTGACACTGAACCATTTAGGACGAGGAGAGGCCTCAGGCAGGGGGACACCCTATCATGTGACCTCTTCAACATATTAATTGAGACCATCGCGAGAAAAGCTGGAGCCAAAACGAATAAAGCTATCGGTAGAAACAGTCACATAATGCCTGCTGATGACTTTGACATCATTGGCCGAAATTTGCGAAAAGTTACCGCAGCATTATCGAGAATTGATAAGGAATCAGAAAAAGTGGTCTTGGCAGTAAACGAGGACAAAACAAAATTAATGGTTTCGACAAGCACCCGATTGAATGAAAGAGTTGACGTTGATAAAAGTTATAATTTCGAGGTAGTGGGCCACTTTATTTGCCTCGGATATGAAGTGAACAGAAGCAATAAGGTTGCATACAGCTGTTTTCATTGGGCATAATGACATAATGATAATAAGACTCTCTCTCGAGAAACGAAGATCCAACTATATTAGGCTCTCATACAACCTGTCTTGCTTTATGGTCTAGAATACTGGGTCGTATCTAGAGTATTCAAGAAACCGCCCTTTCCAACAAACCGGGTTTTGGGTTGTTTCGAAAAGCGACTTTTACGAAAAACCGGGTTAAACCTGTTTCGGTTTATATAACCTAAATATTTTTGTTGTAAAATGTAATCAAAAAACTTTAATTTCCACAGAAAAAACGAATGTAGTTAAATTTTAAAATGTTTTTTGAGATTCCTTAATATAATATTCTCCATATACTATAAAATTTCTTTCGAAAATTTACCATAGATTTGTATTTTGAAAATGAAATTTCTTAATTTATCGGAATTTAAAAATCTGTGCAATTGTCTTCTGAAAATTTCCAATATATTTGCATTCTGCAAAACATATTTTTTGTTTGAATTTGAATTTAAAATTCTTTGCAGTCTAGAAAGTCATTAGTAATTGTTGATAAACTTATGAATGGATTTAATTTAGAAGTATTTAAATACATAATTTCAAAACAAAAACCCTAGGTCTGGAGATCAGTCCATTTAAAAAATAAATATTTTTAGTTTATATGGCTTTGTGTTAAGTTTAAATGTGTTAATGTAATAAAAAACCGTTGGAACCGACAAGAAAAACCCGGTTCCACCGGGTATTCGAAATTGTAAATTTTCAGAAAACCGGCTGTCGGTGGATACCCAAAAAATCGGTGGACCGGATTTCGGTTTCGGCGTTTGAATACTCTAGTCATATCGCATGCTGATGAAACATCACTGGGAGTTTTTTTTTGTTTGCCAGAGCTTGGTGTTGCCAGATGGAGGAGAAGAGCTGAAGATCGGCCGGTTGGAGAAACATGTTATCCTCATTTTGTATGACACTTGGACCCTTGGAACTAGGGAAGTTGTTGTTGCCTACAATTACGACAGAACTTACTGCTACTACCCTAAGATGTTTTATCATAAAATAATATTTTTTAAAATGCTTTAAGTAAATTTTTTGATTTTTGAAAATGACAACTTTGTTACACGATTGATTGTCGTTGTCTCAAAAATATTTTCATTGAAGCTGAACTATCAGGCAGATTCTTCTCCATCTCCAATGTCAATGCAATGAATAGCCATATATTAAAGTTTTATTTTTCCACGGAGTATGTTTACAATGAAAATATACATCGCAACGTGATTGAAAATATTCGACGCCCCTACAATTTCTGTCATCGAAAGATATCCAAATAACAGTTTCACTGGCCCAACGAAAATGTGCATATAGATAGATTAGACCCCTCCAGCACTCCAATATAGTTGCTGCCTATGCAGATACGCAAATCACTCACTGTACAAGACGATCGGTAACGATTTAATTCTGATATCAACGAAAAAACGAGAGACATATATAACCAGAAGAAATAAACCCCTCCGAAAATGTCAAAATGAATGCTAACACACGTTTAGTCATCTCCACATGCACATGGACAAAAAGGCAAAAGCCAAATAATGATAATTACGCTCCCAGAAAAATGCAGATGGCGCAGTCGAATTAGACGTAACCGAATTTATAGGTTGTCACAACCATATAATATCCGAATAAGAGGTTGCCTCAACCGAATTAAAGGTTGTGACACACAAATTAGAGGTTGTCACAACCAAATTAGAGGTAGATACAACCGAATTAGAGGTTAACATAACCGATATAAAGGTTGTCTCCGGCGAGTTAGAGTTTGTCACAACTGTATTTGGATGGTTTCAATACCTAATTTTGAAATTTTTGTCTACGAATATTAATTTGGTAATGATTTATTTTTCTGAAGTCTCATAAATAATTACAACGCCAAGAATAAATGCATATGGGCTAATCTTTAGGGCAACAGATTCATTGTACATCCTCTTCCTAACATTTTTGTGGTCCCCGACATAAGCCGAGTTCTGTTATTGCACCCCAATTGATACCGAATTCGATAGTTGCCAAGTTCCACTGTTGCACCTGAATTGATGCCAAATTCGGTTGCTGCAACTGAAAATTTAGTTGACATAATGAATATAATTGGAGATTCAATTGTGAATACAATTTTGAAACGAAATTGCTTCAACCGAACTTCAGTTCTCTCTCAAACTCGGTTGTTGCAAACGCAATTCGGTGGTAACAGTCGAATTTACGGTTGCTACAACCTCTTTTCCAACTAGAAGTTCTCAGAGTGTACACAGATGAAGTTTCACTTACGTCACGTGTGTTCATGACCTTTGGATAATTTTTTTTAATTTTTTTCCGCATATTCTTTTAGTCTTGTTGGATGGAATATGTATTAGTTTAAATTTGAATTAAGGGTATTTATATAAAATTTATATGATTAGATGATCCGATTAATTTGTATGTTTTAACCACCTAACTTAGAGCAAGTTCCAACACGCTGGAAAATCTGTCGCTTTTTGTGGTTTGGATGCAAATATAACATGTGTTTGGAGCTTGTCGCAAATATAATATACTTGTGCCCAAACGCATTGTGTTTGCTATTCAATATTACATATTTGAGACACAATGATTAATATGTTATAGCATATGTGTTTGCGACCCAAATATACCTGTGTTTGTGATACAAAGCAAGAGAGCAAGAGAATAAAAGAGGGGCAACGAGTGTGTATATCTTGTAAGTGTGTATCTGAATTTTTGTATTATTCTCTCAGTCAGTGATTCCTGAATGGGCTTGTAAATTGCAGATGAAGTCAGTGTTTCTTATATTGGCTGGTGTATTGCGTTTTAGTTTCATGTATTCAGTCGTCAATGGTTCATCGGACAGAGGATATCAAAAGCGCTTGAGTAGTGAAAAAAGAATAAACAAACGCTCGGACGGTTAAATGGATTGTGATGGTGCTTTGGTTTTTGTGTATGTGTTTCGCATATATTTATGTGTGCTACCAAAGTGAGAAACGATTTTGGGGAAAGAAACTGGAGAGGGAAACAATGTAAATCCCTTTTTCTGCCCGAGCCTCTACTAAAAAAAATCGGAATGGCGGACCATGAGTGAAATATAATAAAAAAAACAGAAGCAATTAATACACGGTTGGCTTGCATGAACTAGATTTGTACGAGTATATAAGTATATTGCTTGTGTACCAACGCATAGTGATAACCAAGGCATAGTTGGAACCTTCTCAAAACAAAAACATGAGAGACAACGAAGGAAGGAGAATCAAAAGAGCAGCGGATTCTCATTTCATAAAAAAAGTAATGCATTCAATGCAATTAAATGCAAAATGGTCACTTTAAATATTTAAATTTTTTGTATTAATTATTTTTGTTAATTATAATAAATAAAGAAAGAAAGAATAATTCGTTTCTAAATATTATTATGTTTGGGAGAAAATACGCATATGTTTCCACGTAAGTATATGGGGGTTTGGAGGAAACACGCGAATGGTTCCAAGTAAATATATGGATGTTTGGGGTGAAGCACGAGTAAGTTTCCACGTAGAAGCATACATATTTGTCAGTAGACATCCTAATGTTTGCACTTAAATATACCTGCGTTTGAGACTTGCAAACATATAAATGTTTGAAGTGTGTTCCAAACATATACATGGTTCCTGCAGAATATGTTTTGGGAGAATATGTTACAGAGGCCGTTTTTTTTTCAGCGTGTAATACTTTTGTTTTCAAATTACTGGGAGAATTTAGAGAATTTGTAGATAATTGCATGAGTTATTGAAAATTCAAATTAGATTTCTCAATTTTTGTTGCAATTTATGCAAAGGTTATTATTGTCTTTCAAATATCGCAAAGGATTCAATTTCATTGTCTAACAGTCAATCAATGAAGATGACTTTCATGCCTGCGGGAATATTTTCTTTTATTTAACATTTTCCTTGAAAAAACGGCGCCTGGCACTCTCTGCGACCACCATGTGATATCAAATACGATTATTTCTAAAACGATTATGAGTTGAAATAAAAATCGCCACATGTCATTAACAGGCAATCTATGAATACTATTGTCATTGCCTGTAGTCATACCGGCATTGCATCGAATTGCATACTTGGTGTGGGATAATAATGACGCTTTAAGCAACAAACAGTCACTGCAATAGACAGCGGGCAAGAGCATGGAAAGAATTTAAATTATACAATGACGTAAAAACCACCTATTAAACTGCAGGTACTACACTTCTTGTGTGGATGAGTCGAACCCTTCCCTAAAATCCCGCAGCAAACACGGAGGCATTACCGTAACTTTTTGATCCGTAAGTGCATGGCTGCATTCCAAATTTGGTACCTCTACACTTATGACGCACACAAATGTGAGAATTAAATAGGATTGTTTTTATAGAAATTCAAACAAAATGCCAGAAATGCGTTGCATATACAAGTGATTTACTGAAAGAATGACATCGGGGTGCACTTATGGCATTGTTGGATACCTACAGCCATTCAATGCAATCATCCAAAAAGCCATTTAAAATGCCATCAATGTGTTTGCCATTCCCTACAGGAGAAGCTGATATGCAATGAAATCGAGAGGGTAAATGTATTGAAATACACCGTGGAAAACAAACAACAAAATTATGCTAAAATGGTAAACAAAAGAAGATTTTTGTCGAAACCATAAAATCAGGTACAACAACAGTAAGAGCCAGAGCAAATACTTAACAATAGGCGGTAGATAACTAGATGGTAAAGGTATGAGCCCTGAAGTTCAATGACCACACTCAGAGTACAACACTATGTTCACAGATAAATCTCCATTATTATACCTTTGATGATATCTCGGATATTGAATACCACCACAACAGTTTATACTGCATGGAACTTTGTTGGCTGTCACCATCACCACTCATTCTGTGCAATATTTTGTGCGGCAGTGTTCACTCCGTTCTGTGGTTGGTTGTTTTTTATTATTGAAATTGATCACATATAGGGTCTGTACTCAAATGTACCCACAAAAAAAAAAAACAACAAATATAAAACACAATCGGCACAAAAACGTGTCAATTACTAAATAATTTCAAAAGCAAATAAAATACCTACAATTGAGACGACACATTATGTAAATGTGATGTAGGTTTGAATTCCGCCAAATACAAAATTAAGGGGATTATTTTCCTGTTTTTGGTTGGTGATTCTGACAAGTTTTACATTTCACGAAGCAGAATTGTAGTACAACATTTTATGAATTGTCGCCAGAAATATACTTGTATTCAATTTCGGCGATCACTGTGAGAAACACTTGTGCAAATGTGTGGAAAAATGGCAGTGGTTTTGTTTAAGACATTTGTTTTCGTCAAAGAATTATTTTGTCTCCTACCCTTCGGGTGGCTGATATTGGAATTACTTTACTTGTATTGACTATTTTACAACCTCGTTAGGTATGACGTCTTACACATATTAATTAAACAAATTTCAACACATTCTTCCAACTGGCTCTATCCTTCCCCTTATCTCGCCAGTTGGTAACACCAAGGATACGGAGGGATTCTTCTGCCTGGTCTTTCCAGCGGAGTCTTGGTCGTCCTCTTTTCCTGCTTCCATCGGGTACGTTATCGAAAACCTTTCGCGCTGGCTCATTTTCATTCATTCTGATAACATAGTCTAGCCCACGCAATTGGCCTAATTTGATTCGCCTAGCTATGTCCACGTCAGAATACACATTATATATCTCTAGATTCCAGCGACGTCGGTATTAGCCGTTTTCCTTAACAGATCATTTATTTTACAAAGAATTTTTCTCTCGAATACTTCCAGGTGTTTTTCATCCGCTTGCGATATGACCCAAGTTTCGGAGCTATATGTCAAGACTGGTAAAATGAGAGTCGGATATAGCTGAACTTTTGTTCGTAGAGAGAGGGCTTTGTTCCTAAACTGCTTGCTGAGCCCAAAATAGCATCTTTGCCAGCACAATTCTCGTATTTATCTCCAGGCAAACGTTGTTGTCCTTGCTCACCTCGGATCCAAGATAGACAAATTCATCTACCACTTCAAAATTAAATCGGTTGTCAACGTTCAACTGCGGACCAAGCCGAGAGACACCAACAATTTTGTCTTGCCTTCATTAACAGCAAGACCCACCTACGCTGATTCGTTTTCGATTCTTGAAAATACTACAGTAACCTCTCGCTAATTTCGCCCAATGATGTCAATATCGTCAGCATACGCCAGCAATATACGGCTTTTCGTATTAATGGTCTTGCTCGTACTTTCTGCAGCCTTTCTCATTATTACCTCCATTTGGATGTTGAAGAGATTGCACGAAAGTGTGACGCCTTGTCTAAGTCCTCGCTTGGTACAGAATGGTTCAGTGAGGTCTTTCCCCACCATCATTGCTGATTTGTTGTTGGTCACCGTCATTCTACGGAGGCGGATCAGTTTGGTCGGAATACCAAGTACAGACATAGCTTCATACAGTTATCCCCGCATCGGGTTATCGAAAGCAGCTTTGGAATCGTCAAAAGACGATATGTATCGATTTGCTTTTCATGGGTCTTTTCCAGGATTTGGCATAGCGTGAATATTGGGTCAGTCGTTGTCTTGCCTGCTCTAAAACCAAACTGATAAGGTCCAATCAGGTTTTCAATAATTGGCTTTAGTCTTTCACATAATATGCTCGACAAGACCTCATACGCGATGGATAAAAGACTGATACCGCGATAGTTGGAACAGACACACGGATCACCCTTTTTATTGGATATTGGAATTGGATCCTGGTAAAACTTGTAAACGCATATAGCTGAGTTACAAGAGAGCAGTTGTGTGTACCGCGAAAGCAAAGCAAAGCATCTTACAAATGAGCCAGATAACTAACTGTTCCTTGCTTACTTATTTGAAAATGACTAGGGCAACCTATTTTTAAAACCCAACACCAGACTGTGAAAACCGAGTGTTAGATTTAGGTTAGGTAGAAGAGTTTGCCACAATTGATACACTTATTCAAGTGATACACATTATTCCAAGGACGTCATACTCCGTCCCAATCGTTAAACCTGTAGAATGACCTGGCATGTTTAAGGGTTGTTCAAGCCATATGACGCCTAATCCCGATATTCCAGAATGTGGCGGATGAAAAGATGTACATTGGGTTCTGGCGAACCAATTAGTGCTCCGCAGAAAGGTGATAAGATTATTCAGCTTAACTTCTTGGACGCCTGTTAGATTCAACATGAAGTAAGATCCTAGATATTTTCTCTTACTCCTACAAAAGGCCAGGCAGTAGCATATGAGATGCTCGACATTCTCGTCCTCCTCTTCATCCCTACAGCTTCTGCAGTAATCATGAGATGAGACTCCACGTCTAGACGCGTATGTACCTATTAAGCAGTGCCCAGTGACCACAGTTGCAGTCACACGCTGAAAAATTTTTATTTTTGTTTTTTTATTTTTGTTTGTGTTTGTAGCTTGTCGGAAATATAGTATACTTGTGTCCAAACAAATTGTGTTTGCTATTCAATATAACATGTTTGGGACACAATGATTAACAGGTTATAATATGCATATATATGACCCAAATGTGGCTTCGTTTGTTCAAAATTTCTGAAATCACTGCTGTCTGTCACAACGAAGATACAAAAAGCAGCAGATCTTCAATTCACGAAAACAATGATTGCCAACATGTACATGATTCCTGCAATATGTTTCTGGGGTGGTTATTTTTCAGCGTGTATCAAGTTTAGCGAAAAATGTTTTTTTTTTATTTCAAAATTTGGGTCATAACTTGGCCATACTTGCCTGGTGATTTTGCAATGTGTGCCACGAGATCATATATCATTCGCATGTCTGAGAGCTTGTATGCTGAAAGCAGCATAACCAAATGCTCCATATTCAGTGGAATAGGTAAGGTAGTTCCTAATCTTGCCAGCTCATCTGCTCTATGGAATGTTCCTGTGCCCCGGCAACCATATAAGGTGAATATCGAACTGCTTTGCCATCTCATTTAGAGATGCGCGGCAGTGGTGGATAGTACCTGAAATCTGAAATTCAGACTGAGGGGATTTTATGGCAGCCTGACTGTTAGAGTAGATGTGGATAGCCCAGGTGGTTGCGACTTTTCTTCCCTGTGAAAGGCAGCCTCTCTGATTGCAATTACTTCTGCCTGAAATATAGTACAATGGTCTGATAGCCTTTGTGCCAGCTCTTTAGAATAGACTCCAACCCCTACCCTTTGCCGTCTAGTTTGGTGCAGTCAGTGCACACGCTGAAAAATATGGGCCCCAGCAACTTATTACAGGAAACATGTACATGTTTGCAAGCTCTGTTGTCATAATTTGAAGATCTGCTGCTTGTTTGTTTTTTGTTGTTGTCTGTCTCGTGTTTGTATTTAGCAGTTTTCAACAAAAAAGCCACATTTAAGTCTCAAAAACATGTATTATAGCCTATTAATCATCGTGTTTCAAACATGTTGTATTGAATTGCAAATACAACGTGTTTGGGCACAAGTATAGTATATTTGCGACAAAACACGTTATATTGGCATCCAAACACCAACAAAAAAAGACAGATTTTTCAGCGTGTAGGAGACTAAATACATCCTAAAATCTAGCATGAGCCCTTTCCTGTGCTGTCTGTCAAGGATTTGAGTGGATAAAGCTTGAATTGGTTGCTATGTACTGTGGATTGCCGCAGATCACTCGAAATCCACCCACGATTGAATGAGCTGGTGATCCATTGCGAAAAATGTCCTAGGCGGATTGCCAATTTTGCAGCCATTTGCCTGCCCAGCAAATCTAGAGGTAACAGTTGTACTATAACCCCCAACACCTCGGTAGGTATTGTACAAAGGGCACTCGTGAAACACACCATTGCCATTGTCTGGACTTTTGTCAAAGGACTTTGGTAAGTGGATTTTTGTAGGACTGGCCACCAAACAACAACGCCGTAAAGATATATCTAGCGGATAACAGCTGTATAAATCTGGTAAACTATTTTCCGGGAGACGCCCACAGTTCTCCAATAATCATCATAGAGGACTATAGGGCCACTGTGGCTCCATAGTGTTTGACTGGAAAGTAAGCTTTCTGTCGAGAATCACACCTAGCTATCTTGCACTATCCTTTAAGGAATACGAGCTCGGATTCCTGTGGGTTTACACCCAGTCAGTGCTTCGTGGCCAACTTAAGTTAAGTTCTGGATCATATCTCTGCACGTGATCGCTTCAACTTTAGCAGGACACTGTTCAGTTCTAAATTCTAGAGAATTGGAGATAAGACTCCACTTTGGGGTGTTCCTTCGAGTTTACATTTCGAGTTAAGGTCATTTGACCCAGGGATGAGGTTATGCGTCTTCTCGTAAATAATGCATAGATCAAATTAATGATACCCTAGTCAACACAAAGTGCCGATAGAGCCAATCTAATTGATCCTGGTAATACGTTGTTAAACACTCCCTCTATATCGGTAAATACGACAAGAGTGTATTCCTTTATATAAAAATATTTAAGAAGCACACTGGTGCGTGCAGTGCGGATTCGAATTTGATATTCTGGATGCTTTTTTGGGAATGAGGGTATTAAATAATGAAAATGGATATCAATAGGTATAATGTGGTATTTTACCCTATCCCTAAGATCTTCCCGATTAGCCGTAGTGACCCAAAAATCATTCCACGATTTTCTATGTAAGAAAGAAAATATTTTTTTACCTGCCAAAGAACAACTGAGTTTGTAGTCCTGACACATCCTTTTGGTTATAAATATTTGTCGGCTCAATTACAAAAGTCCGTAATTTGTATAACCTTATTCAAAATTTAGCTATGTTACAGAGTTCTGCTAATGTAACAGAGGTCTGCAAACGTAATTGATTTGTGTCTTGGCTAGTTAAATTCGAATTTATCTTCACACCCATACATATTTTTCACACTTTATGAATCAATTAAAAAATTCCCCAAATCTTAAATATCTGTGTTTTTTGTCACAAACTTTTTGTGCATTAATTTTATTAATCGATTTGAACAAAATTTGGTGTTTTAAGCTATGATTGGTCCAATGAAGGAAGCTATTGAAAATATAATTTTATATAGCCCCAATACAAGCGTGTCTCCCCCAGATGAGTCCTAAAGTTCTTGGAGGCATGTTTGTTTCTGGAATTAAGTACAATTGTACACAAATTAATTAAATTAGAAATTCAAATAAAATGAGTTAATAAGATAATTTGTGAGGTTGTGGCAGAGGCTTTCCCCTACACTTCTGGTTAACTATAACAAGGTTGGTCACACTATCGATGGCCAACTATATCATGGGTTCACATTGTGACGCTAAATAGGTCCTACTTTTCGAAACTAACTTTATTACCTAAAGAATGAATAAAAAAATTAAATGAGGTGCTAGGGAACACCCGGTTGGAACGAAATTCCTTTCGCTATATATTATGTACTAGTTAGTTCCAACACGCATAAGGCATCCGTTGAAAAACTGTAATTTAAATGGATTTTTAAGAAAATATTCTTTTTGTAAAATGATAAACTTTTTTTAAGAATTTTTTTTATAGTGTAGTTTTTTAAAAAAGTATATTTTTAGGTGCCTTTTGTAAGAATGTGTATTATATTTTCCCGAAAAAGTCCTTTTTTAAACAGAGGTACGTCTTTTATTAAAAGCTAATGTTTTTTTAAGAAAAGCTTACATTTTTAATAAGAAGTGCTTTCTGTAAGAAAAAGCCTAAGAGTATGAATTTTTTTTTACAAAAAAGTACTTTTTTTAAGAACAGGTACTTTTTAAAGAATTGGTACTCTTTTAGGAAGAGGTTATTTTTTCAAGAAAATGTACTACTTATTTTCCGAAAGGCTACTACTTATCTCAAGAAAAGAAAAGATACTATTTTATTTTTACTTTAAAGAAAAGTAATTTTTGTAAGAAAAGGTATTTTTTAAGAGAACGTATTTGTTTTTGAAGAAAAGCTTTTTTTACGAAGGAACATGTACAATTTTAAGAGTAGGTTCTTATCTCAAGAAAAGTTATTTTGTTTTACAAGAAAGGTACTCTTTAAAGAAAATATGGTTTTTTAAGAAAATGCAATTTTGTTGTATGATAATGTACTTTTTTAAGAAAAGGTACTTATTTAAAAAAATTACTTTTTTTAAGAAAAGGTACTTTTTGTAAGAAAATTTACTTTTTTAAGCAAAGGTACTTCTTTAAGATAAGGTATTTTTTTAAGAAAAGGCAGATTGTTGAAGAATATCAATAGGTATTTTTTTTTTGAGAAAATTTTCTTTTTTAAGAAAACGCACTTACTTAAGAAAATGGTTTTTTTAAACTTCTTTCACTTTAGTTTTTCTACTTTTTATTCGGTTCAGAACTGCAATATGTCATAAATAGGCTCCACCTAGAAAATTTCCCATTAAACATAAAATATCCCCCGATGTGTTAGTCTAGACATAAACCAAACCAAAAGCAAGAGTGTAAGAGTAAGTGTGCTGCTAAATGTATTTCCATACTCAGGGTTGTATTTCATGGATTTGCCAGTCTTGCGCTTTGGCTTTTCGCAATTTACTTTTTATTGGGTTCAAAACTACAATATCTAAAACACAGGCACCACCTAGAAAACTTATCTTTAAACCAAACCAAAAGTACCTAATATAGTTGATAATAATGGATTGTAATAAAGTAGTTAAAAACAGTTGTTCAAAATTTTTTCATTTAGCCCCCATCCCGCAACGCGCAATAAGGATCTTCGTTCCAAAAATGGCTTCCCATTACATCCCATGTAGGGCTTGAGGAGAGCTTCTGGATTTACACCAACTGATTGTGCACTTGCAGTTTTACACCAGTTACGAACGGTAGTTTGAGAATCTTATTCATAGTTAAATGCTCGATTGTGTCGCCACCACTGAGCGAGATGATCGCTGTCGAAGGAAATATAACGTGGACAGATCAGGGATCGAGCACACGTTCTTATCTACAAGACTCACCCACACTACAATTGCACCACCGACAACCTAATAAATGACTCCTTTTAAATAGATTTTATTTGTATAATTATTTATCCCATTTTACTCAATTTCCAGCTATACTACCTAACTCTTGGTTTCCATTAACCTCCTCCCATCAAAGTTCCAACCAACAATATTATTACTTTCCTCCTTATCATAATTTCTTCGAAATATTTGCGGTTGTCTCTATATTCTACCCCTTAATTCTTATGAATTCCCCAGCCAAGATATATTTGCACTGATCTCCAGCTCAAAGTTCTTAACCCAAAAGCTAAATGCAAAAATTTCAAAGAAACGCAAAGGAAGATAAAAATGCAAGCATTTAAATTTACTGCTGACATATTCCATTTAAAGGTTCATCATCGTATCAAGCCAAGAGCAAAATGGTCAAAAGAAAACGAAAATTGTTGCACAAGAAGAATGAAAGCGAAGGACTTGATAGTTTCGTCCATTCACAAGGAATACAGTTGTTAGGTAGGAAAATATTTGCATAAATTTATCTAGAATCCGTCAGTAAAATCGTCATTATCATGGAAACTCTAGTCTCATCAAATATGTAGGCAACCCTTTTTAGGCGGAAAACCTCATCAATAATTCCCAAAGAAAAACTTTTATTTTCTTTGCCATTTAATGGCCAACAATTTGAAAAGGGGTTTCTAGAACTGGAAAGACTGATTGTGCTGGGTTTAGTTTCATCTCTCAAACACAAGACCACTAGCCCACAGCAATTTCCATTCTATGCCAGACGATCAGTCAACGTTACGTATGACCAACTAACTGACTGGTTAAAGTGCCAGTGTGTATCTTGATGGCAAATATGCTTCCCTGAGTTGTTGGAATTGATGTAGTGATGGAATGCTGCAGAAAAGTGTATGATTACACGCGTTTATAGGAGCCTCATTAGGGAAATTTATTACGTGTGGTGTAGAGTGACGCCATGCTTGGTATAGGGTTAAAAAGTCACATCTTGCTAGACAAGAAAAATTCAAATGACTTTAGTTACAGCAGGAAAATTGACTAAAGAAAGATCTAAAGGGAAATATCAAAATGACTGTTAATGTAACATAAGCATCTTCGACAAAGTTATCTTCATCATCATCAGCATCGGCTTTAGCATATACAATATCGCCGGCAACAATTGCCGCCGCAGAAGCGTCATCTTCCACTTTTCTTAATAAAATTTAAAATCAACACTTGTTGTCTTTTCCCAATCAGGGGAGAAGGAGTCAAATTACTAGCATTGCAGTTTTTCTTTTCATGTATTTTGTTGTTCTGCTTTAGCTCTTTGTTTTCCAGCAATTTCTTGTTTCCTTCATTTTGTCCAGTTTGAGAGAAAGAGAGAGAGAGGGTTCAGAAAATGGGCTTGATCTACAACTACCACAGCCATCAATCACGTTTTACATTTGCATAAATCAAGTCGTTCTAGTACAACCCGTCTATCGTAACGAAACTCGTACCTGCACTCATCTGCATCAACAGCAGCGGCATCAATGTGCCAGAGTTGATCATCAGGAGTTCGCTAGTTGATGGCTTCCAGTGCCACTACCAAAGTACTAGTTATTGTTGGCGTTTTCAAAACATATCTGTGCAGTTACAGGAAAAGTAAAAAAGACGTTAGCGAATTCTTCAGAACGACTTGGTAACTGCTAACATTTTGGGCTCGTTGTGTATGATTTACGTATTTCCATAGGCTGGGGTTGATTGCTGTCTATAGGTGATTTGGAAATGATTTGGAATAGAGTTGAGGCATTTGATATTTATGGGAGTTTTAGTAAAAATAAATGTTACATAAAGTCATTTTTAAGGGACGCGTTGAATATGATATGAAATAGTTGCGAAATAAAAAGAGAAATTTTGGGGGGAAAATGTTGTTAACATTACAACTTATATAGACTAGATACACGGGGATGAAAATTTACGTAAATACTAATTTACAAAAAAAAAAAAACATTTTAGTTTAGAAACTGGTTATTACTGAAACAGGAAATTATGCTGGTACTATAAATAAATCAAAACGAAATACTATAATCTTCAAAATCTATTGAAAGCAAGCGCGGCACCCATCTTGCGCACAGCTTTCTCATCTTCAAATCTTCGGCAATATTCGATATACAACACTTTTTAAAATGCGAGTCTGGCGTGGACGCTTACGGTGTTCGTCTTGCCAGCTCGTACTGCATCGTTTAAGGTCTGCTACCCAAAATTTCATAGTCGTAAACGAAGGAGCATACTCCCCCAGAGAAAAATCTAGCTCGGCTTTAATATTGCTTGCACTGAAACCTTTCAAATGGGAATTATGGATTAGATTACGATGATAAATTTTGGCGTAGAATACGTCTTACCTTACGGTATAGGGAGTCGTGTAAGATTGTTATTGTTGTAATCTTTATTTCATTGATTATGAGGAAACGGCGAGATAACTTTTTTTAAAAATTTTTTTGTAGGTAAATGAAGATGTTATCTTTCGTTTGATATACATTTCATATTGGTTGATATCTTCCTAATATTTAAATTTCTCAAATGAAAATTGTTTAAACACATACACTCAAACATATGTGTGGTATTTGGTTGAGTGTTTGAGTTTGTAGCGTGAACACAAACTATGCTGCTGTTTCAGTGTGGACACAAACCTTCGGCTGCTGTTTTGATTGATGAAATATTGAAATTTCGTATATTTACTTATGTATTTAAGTGAAACAAAATGTTGAATTTGAAGTGTGTTAAATGTGAAATGAATGTTAAATGTGAAAACAGCAGAAGATGAGAGGTATGTGATGGCGGATGGTGGGTGGGAGGTATGGGAGTGGGTGGCAGGTATGGGAGAGGGTGGGATGTATGGGTGGGTGGGGGATATGTGCGGGTGGGTAGTTGTGAGGGTGGGATGCATATGTGGGTGGGTGTGGGAGGCATGTGTGGGTGGGATGTAATATATGGGTGGGTGAGCGAGTGGTAGGTATATGTGGGTGGGTGGAAGGCATGTGTGGGTATGTGGGAGGTATGTGTGTGTGCGGGTGGGTGGGTGAGCGAGTGGTAGGGATATTTGTGGTGGGTGGTGTGTGTTTGTGTGTGTGGATGGGAAGTAAGAGTGGCAGGTATTTGGAGGTGGCAATTGGGAGGCATGTGTGGGTCTTTAGGAGTTATGAGTGTGCGGATGGAAGGTATATATGATATTTGGAAATATTTGGGAGGGTCGTATGGATGTGAAGTGAGGGGTGGGTAGAGGTATGTGTGGGTGGTGGGTAGGTTAGGAGGGTGGTGGTCGGTATGTATGGGTGGGAGTGAGAGGGTGATTTTAACACAGATGTAACTTTAAATACCAGATTGGCGAAATATATGAGCGATACATTTAATTTGGATTATATTCGAAACGATGCTCCCACAACTATTGATAACACAACCATAAGCCCATATTATCAAAAGTAACTTTCAAATAATCAAATTGATTTGCGTCTGTTATTTATCATTTATCCTTACTCTTTTAATTTAAAAACATATTTATCCTATTTTTCCTACCATAAGCTTATTTATATTATCAAAAGTAACTATCAAATAAATAAATTCATTTGCTTATGTTATTTATCATTTATTGTTATATATGTTTTCGGTCTTACCGGATGGCGTATTCTACGTTAAACTTAATGGCCGTGTCTCTGACACAACCTGCAGGGACAGTCCGTGGCCGAAGGCCTCGGACAACTGTCTGCTGTAGTTTTTTTTCCCCATGTTTACATATTCACTGAGATCGTATACTCAAATAAAAATACTGAACAACGTGGTGCTTTGGAACTTAAAACATATGTTTTATAAGGTTGCCACTTTTTACCAAAATAATTTTTTTTCAACCAATTGGCACCATCTAATTATCCGGTCTTGTTTTATATAATCTGTTGTTATAAGTAATACTTCGTTTTAAATTAAAATTTTTTTTAGTTAGTTAAAATATTTTCCAATAACCGGCAAAACATGCAAAATTGTTCAAAATAAATATTTGCTTCCCTAAACAGCTGAAGAATCATAAGGATAAAAATTGGTAAACACTATGTTTTCTGTAGGTTTTTGTAGCGTTACAAATACTTAAAAGAAAATATTTCCAGTAGGAAAATAATTCAAAGTTTGGCAACGGTTATAATTTTTCTGATGACCAACAATGTCAAACATGGGCCCCCAGTGTGCGGCTGCTGTGGGCTCTGCGGAGTCTCAATTTCAAAATTTCAATACCGTAATACCTCCTCTATGCCAATGCCAAGTTGTAACCTGATAGGAGGAGCCGTATGGAAATTACTGAATTATTCCTTTTTTTTAGATAAGCTGGGTAACTACAAAAGGCTGTTCAACAACAAAAGACTTAGAAAACAAGCATTTGTTTGTATCATATTTACAAAATGTTATTTTAAGTTAAATTGTAAAAAAATTGTCTAAAAATTTTGGTTGCCATTTTGTCACTCACGAAGAGAAGTAGTAAACTCACATTAAGAAACTTATTTAATGGTGGCAACAACTTTTTTTGAATTCAATATTGGAAAGAAGAAAGTCACACTAAATTACTAAATATTGAAAAATATGCACGTGTATCTTTATTTTCTTGCAACGCGCAAGTTTCATTTATTGAATAGTATCAAAGCTAAAGGTGCTATCCGTTTTTGCTGCAGGATTTAGAAGACGGAATAATTTAGTTGAGACAAACTAATGGAAAAATTAGTTTCCTTGGGACAACCTTTACATTCGTTTATTGTAATTAAATATATTATATTCGTTCAGGAAAACCCCTGACTCCTCCAACTCGGTTGTCCCAACCAATTTTTTTCGGTGACTGTTCATGGGATATACTTAATGTGGAACTTATTCTTCGTGTCAATCTATAAATTCGGTTTCGGCAAATTCGGTTGTGGTAATCAATTTTTTTGGTGAGTGTTCATAGAATGTAATGGGAGACTTAGTCTTGATTTAGAGTATTATTTTATGTTGCATATTCCAGATATTGTAGATAATTTTGTGAAGAAAGTGAATATCAAGTAGATGCAGGGCTTACCCTTGTATAAGTATACGGAGAAAAACACCGGTTTGAATTTGTATTGAGCGTAGGAAAATTGACCTACTATTGGGTGAGCCATTTAAAGTTCTGAATTTAATTTTGCTTTAAAAAAAGCTAATAGAGATTTTGTCAAAATTATGATTTCATTGCTAAGGCCCATCATTGGAATTTATGAATGAAATACAATATCGTTCCAATAGCTTCCACGACTTGCTATACGGTACCCCATTCGATCTACCCAATATTTCAGTATATTTCGGATTGGTTTGGACTCTATGTTGTTAACAATGGCTTCGATTTCTTGCTTTAAGGCCTCAGTGGACTCGGGATTGTTTGAGTAACAATTATCTTTCACAGCGCCCCAGAGATAATAGTCCAACGGGGTCACATCACAGGTGGGAGGCGGACAATGGACTTCCGAGCTTTGGCCGATTATGCGGTTTTCGAACAAAGTGCTTATACGATCGATTGTAACGTTGGCAGTATGGTACGTAGAACCATCCTGTTGATACCGTACGTCATCCGCGTCGTCCTCTTCAACTTTTGGGAACAAAAAATCGCTGAGCATAGAACGGTAGTGCTCGCCATTGACGGTAAGGGCGGCTCCTTTACATTAACCAGATACCAAGAAACATATTTAGCTATAAGTAACAATCTTTACATGCCCATTTTACAGAGCTGAATTCAAAGAAATCAATCGAACTTTACATACATATGGAATGAGTTTAACCTTAGCAAAAACAATTTCCTACACATGCAGCACACGTTGCATCTACTCAACGGTACCAAGGCCAAAGTACCTTCAACAAAAAACTAAAATCCTTGTTACTTTAAAACTAAAATTGTTTGACTTCCAAGTTGCCGAAATAATCAGTTTCTATGTTTTTGTGCTGGTGTTTTGTTTTTTTATTTTGCTTCTCCTAATAAAATGCATTTTGCACGAAATCAATAAATTCCAATCATGCCTAAACCCAACCTATTTGTAATTTATATGCAAATTTTCCAGCAAAACTATTAAGTCACTTTAATTCAAATGTATTTCCAATAACTAACCAGCAGTTTAGTAATTTAACTGTTAACCCAACAATGTTGTTGCAAATAAGAAAAAAAGCGGCGGCAACAAAAAAGTTCCAACACCAATTGCAATGGAAATACATCATACAGCCAAGTTAGGACCATGAACTCATTTGCTTGAACTTTACTAAGCTATCACAGCCAACAAGTTCTCAGCAACAAAGTAAAGTGCGGGGTACTGCACTTAAATACTAATGTTTCATTGTATTTGATACCAAAAAAAAACAACAACTAGTGAATAAGATCATATGATTCATATGATTCATATATTGTGTTGCAAGTCAATCAAACAAAAAAAAAACAAAAAAACAATAAAAAAGAATGGTAGTGTTAATTGTACTTGTGTCAG
Organism: Phaonia tiefii; assembly: GCA_963931995.1. NCBI lineage: Eukaryota > Metazoa > Arthropoda > Insecta > Diptera > Muscidae > Phaonia > Phaonia tiefii. The sequence continues at coordinate 88,599,039 of OZ008367.1, read as the reverse complement.
GTAGCTGCTGCCCCAGAGATGTAGTAAACTCGTGCGCCAAACAAATGCCAGTAAAATGTGTTAAATTCAACAGAAATGAAGGAAATATAATGCCAAAGAATGAAACGCAAATAAACATGCCTGAAACTAAGGTTGGGCCTTTTGGTAGTGAAACATAACAACAGTAGTTAGGGCTGTTGTACACATACATGTATGTACGTACCTATATATCGTCAGCTAAAACCCAAAACCACTTAACTATAGAATTTAAATTTTATGACCGATTTTTGTTAGTTTATGTGGTAAAGTATGAGAAGTTTATACTATAAGCTTACAAGTGAAAAATGTGAAAAATTATTGGTTTTCTTGGAATAACAGACCATTAAGAAAAGCAAACTCACTGGCATGACTAGTTTCGAACTCCGTGACAACTTCATCATCAGATGCTTTATTACTATGCCTGAATTGACACCACCGTAAGATCAACAATCGTATATATATAAGTATAAGTACAAACTCGTATCAGAAATTTTACATATGAGAATTAGTTTCGAACGGAAATCCCTAAGTATCAATTCTGAAAAGCTCAATTATTCCAACACAAGTTTAGTCTTATATTTTTCATTTTCAAAATACCTCAACAAAATTGTGACAAGCACTGTAGTACCGTAGAAGACAAAAATATGTGAGCACCTGGCTTTTCATAAAATATATAATTATGAATAAAAATCCCGATTTTAAATTTTTTGTTAGTTACGTCGTTTTGTATTTTAGCTGACGAAATATTTTTGTTTTGTCTAATTATCTGCGAAAAATAATCGATAAATCTTATGGATGTTTAGGGTTAGGTCGCAAATAACGAATGGAAATGATTAATTGCGATAGACGGGGAAACGATGATAGATCTTGCGCCTTTTTTATGGTAGACAACAGGAAACTAATTGTTGCGTTTTTTTTATTTTATTAATTGATTGAGAGAACTGGACAAATTTAATAAATTATCCACGTCGAAAACTAGAATAGACAATTTTAAATTATTCCACAATACTAAATTCTCAAACACAAGTGTAAGTAAGAAGTTGTAGACCGGCATACGAGGGGGCTAACAAAACTTCGCTTAATAGAGTAGAAAAAACTAAACAAATAATGTTTTAATTTTACATCTTTATTCTTCATCTCTTTGTATTTTCTCAACGTAATCGCCATTTATTTCGATACATTTTTGAATTCGATAAATCCACCTTGAAAACCAGTCTTCAAAATCTTAAAATTTGCGCCTTCTAGGCTCCATACCATGCTTTGTTGTTTGGTTTCAGGATCGTACTTGCAAAACCATGCTTCGTCACCTGTTACAATATTCTGAAAAGTGGAAGGCTTTCCGTTTTTGAGTTTGTCAAGAAAATGTTGAGCAAAACGCACACGTGCCTCTTTTTGAGCTTCAGTTAAAATTCTAGGAACCCATCGTACAGATTGTTTCGTGTATCCAAGATTAGTTTTTAAAATTCGGGATACAGCCATGGCATTCAAGCCCAGTTCTTCTGCAATCATTTCCTGGGTCAATCTTGGATCTTCACCAGCGCAACACTTACATCGCCAGTCGCAGATTTTGGACGGCCTTTTCTAGGTTCGCCCTCTACAGAAAAATGACCGGTGTAGAATCTTCGGAACCACTTCGAAATAGTCACAAGGGATGGCGCATACACTCCAAACGCTGTTTGGCATTCACTAAATATTTCCACAGCTTACGCCAAAATCCAAAAAAAAAATTAGCAAACCGAATTTCTAGCTGCGTTGGCACAGGGATATCCACTGAGACTGCTTCACTAATTTTATGTTTTCTTGCCTCCATTTTGACCGATCTTTCTGAAAATTAGAGTGATATATCGTACGATTATAACAAACAGTATGTAATTTTTGGATTTATTAAAAACTTGTGATATGACAGCAACTAAGCGAACTTTTGTTAATAGAGTAGAGTAGCCCCCCCGTATAGGTTGGCGCAAAAACTAATATGTTTTTACAAATTAAATGAAATGAACCAAGTTTAATTTCTTAGAAGAATATTTTACATTTCCTATGAGCTATACAGATCAAGGGGTTAATTTATGCAATTAGAAGCAGTACATAAATTTCAGTCGGATGAACAGACGTAAACATACCCTCAACCCTCAGTCATCCGTTGCGTACGAGTTCTGATAAAACACGTCTATAGTCACCTTTACATTAAAAGAATGTTCAACTTAATTAGGATCCTAAGTGGTTTTGGGAATTTTTGTGATAACCAACCAAATGTCCGCCCAATATTAATTATATGGGAGGTACACAAATAGGAATGGAGAAGTTGTTAGTTTTTAATTGTACACACGCTGATAAATCTGTAGTTTTTCGTTCTTTGGATGTAAATATCACATATGTTTGCAGCTTGTCGGAAATATAATATACTTGTGGCCAAACGCATTGTGTTTGCTATTCAATATTACATGTTTGAGACACTATGATTAATATGTTATAACATGTATGTTTGCGACCCAAATATATTTGTGTTTGTGATATAAATACAGCCGTGTTTGTTGCACTGTTAATGCTCTCTCGAGAGCAAGAGAATAAAAGCGAGGCATGGAATGTGTATATCTTGAAACTGTATCTTTATTTTTGCGTAATTCTCTCAGTGAATGATTCATAAATATTCCTGAATGTGGGTACAAATTGCAGATGAAGTTAGTGTTTCTTATTTTGACCGATGTATTGCGTTTTAATATCGAGTATTCAGTCGTCAATGGTTCAAAAGCGCTTGATCAGTGAAAAAAGAATAAACAAACACTCCGACGGTTAAATGGTTTGTGACATTGCTTTGGTTTATGTGTATGTATTTCGCATATATTTATGTGTGCTACCACAGTGCGAAACGATTTTGAGGAAAGAAACTGGAAAGGGCAACAACGAGAATCCCTTTATCTGTCCGAGGCTCTGCTGAAAAAATCGGAATAACGGACCATTATATATAATAAAAATATAATAAAAAAACACAATTAATTAATACACGCTTGCCATGCATGAACTAGATTTGCATATAACTAAGTATATTCTTTGTGTACCAACGCATAGTGATAACCAAGGCATAGTTGAAAACTTCTGAAAACAAAAACGTGAGAGACAACAAAGAAAGGAGAAGCAAAAGAGCAGCAGATTCTCATTTCATAAAAAAAGTAATTCATTCAACAAGTAAATGTAAAAAGGGTCATTTTAAATATTTTAATTTTTCGTATTAGTTATTTATTTTAATTATAATAAATAAAGCAAGAAAGAATAATTCGTTTCTAAATATTATTATGTTTGAAAATACGCATATGTTTCCACGTAAGTATATGGAGGTTTTGTGGAAACACGAGAATGCTTCCACGTAAGTATATGGATGTTTGGTATGAAGCACGCGTATGTTTCCACGTAAAAGCATACATATTTGTCGCTAAACATCCTAATGTTTGCATTTAAATACACCTGAGTTTGGGACTTGGGAACATATAAATGGTTGAAGTGTTTCGATTGGAACAACCGGATTTGACATTAAGTCGCTTGCAAAAACCGAAGTTGACATTACTTCGGTCGTACCAATCCAAGTTGACGTCACTTTACTTGCAACAAACGAAGTTATTTTGAATTATGTTACGGTAAGCCACATTTGAATTAATTCGGTTACAACAAACGAATTTATTTCCAATTAGGTTAAAATAAATAAAATAAATAGTTTCCCATTACATCCCATAAAGGGACTGGGGAGAACTTCTCACAATCACTGAGCTGTGCGCTTTCCAGTTTTCACTCACTGATTGGGACCTACAGTTTTACACCGATTCCGAACGGTATTTTGAGAAGCTTTTTCATGGCTAGATACTCGATAGTGTCGCCGTCACTATGCGAGGTGACCGCCGCCGAAAGAAAATTTGAAGGTGGTCAGAGCCGGGGTCGAACCCAGGATCTCATGTACAAGAGCCGCGCACACTAACCATTGCACCACCGACGGCCACAGGTTGCTCCAATTAAATATCTTTAATAATCAGTCAACGATATTTAAATAGCGATTAAAAAACAGCTCTAAGAATAAATTGAGGAACCGAAATTGCCGTGAAATCGGTTGCAACAAAGGACTTTATTTTGAATTCTGTTACGGTAAACACATTTTAATAAATTCGTTTACCGCAAACGACCTTATTTCCAGTTAGGTTGCTCCAATAAAATATTAAAAAAAAAAACAGTCAACGATATTTAATCAGTGATTAAAAAACAGCTGTAAGAATATAGTGAGGAACCACAACTCATTCTAAAGGAATAGGTTTTAAAATAAGTTTGTTCGGAACCAGTTCAAAAAAATTTTGATTTCTACGTAGAATCACATTGAATTTTTCCATCACTGTCTTCTAATTTGTCTAGAACGAGATATGGCTCAGCGCAGCCCATTCGTTCATGTTCGGGATCAAAAACTAAATGGCCAAGTCAGATAGAGACTTACGCCGTTTGTCGATTGGTTGCAAGGAAGCAAATAAATGTGTAGGATATCCTATACGAACCCATTAACAGTTAGGAGTTTGTATAACGTTGGCATTCACTCCATTCGATCCATGGTGTCGAAGCGCGCGGTATAATTCTTGAACCAGTTTCCCAAGAGTGTCGAAGTGTGCGGTATAATGCTTGAACCATTTTTCCAGGAGTCTCCCAAAATCTTGACTCAACACCGAAGTATGCCGATTAAGCCTGTCGACGTACACAAAACACAAGAGTCAAGTAAACAAACATTGTTGGCTGACAACAGCAAAATTTATTCTTTGAATGCGTGTTGCTTCCCTGAGTTATTTTTTATAAACAACAAAATTAATTTAGATCTTTCATATTGCAGAATATATAATACGCGCGTGTACATTAATAGGTGCGTCCATTCAACTCGCTACAAAAAAAGTTTACACAAGCAATCAATTACTTTGGGGAGAAACAACAACGTAAGCTCATTTTATCCGCAACCTAAGCAGCAAATAGCCTAAAAAGTCATGTACTTACGAGGAAATCGTTCACCAACAACTTTAGCAGTATGTACAATAACAATATTTTTACTTAAGCAACCTAAACAAATTACGAACCATCAACAATTTGTCTGTTAAAGAAATAAAGCACACATATTTAATAAGCACATATTTAAGCCAATTTAACAGTAGACAATTATGGGAAACAGGCAACAACTAATAACACTAATAAGCTAAAAATCTTAAACAATCAAAAAAAAAAAAAAAAAAAATGCTTACTTTGACGAACACAAGTACCAGAAAAATCAATAAATATTAATTTGAATTTGTAATGATCAGCTTAATTTAACGAACAAGTATGTCCGCAATCAACTGTCGGCGGGGTTCAACAAACCTTAAGAATGTGGTTGGTTGGTAGTCCAAGTCAGAAGGCGGCTAATAAATCAACAAATTAATTGTAGGAAAAAACGATAATCAATTATTAATATTTCAATTAAAGGGGATACAAAAATCAAAATCCCAACATAATCACACAACGACGCTACCCAGATGGCATTGAGACGTTGAAAATTATAAAAGAAGTTACAAAACATTTCAATAAATGTCTGCGCACACACGCTTTGCATACTACCAAATCCGAGGATCATTTGAAAGTGCTTTGCGTTTTAGTTCATCATGTCTGCTTGAACATTTTCGTTTAAATTTATTTTCTAACCAATTAGTGGCTGTTGGCCAAATTATTATAAGCCTGTATAACTGAGCCAAGTAATTGGAGGCAGTAAGACAGTAAGGCGGAAAGCCGCACATTGAAAAGGTATTGAAACAGCCGAAATAAATTGATAAACTGGATGCAACGGTTTTATAAATGCAAAAAACCATTTTAAAGCACAGCTTGAGGTTTCACTCACTTCGAAAACCCCAAATTGAATGGGTGAGTGAGTGAATGAGATTGGATGCTGGTCGATTTCCAGGCAATTGTGGTTGGTGTGCGGTATGATAATGCAGGCCACTTTGCAGGCAGGAATTCAAAATGACCCACAACTTGTATACGCGTAGGTAAAGTATTTAAAATGTAATAAAAAAAAATTGGCTAGTCCCGAAAAATTTTTTTTTACGTAAAATCCATCAGAAGGCCCTGACTGAGGATATGAAAAAGTTTTATAAACTTGTTGCCATCCTAACACATGATTTTAGCCGTTTGTTCTTCAATTTGTGCGGAAGGGTTCAGTTTGTGCAGAAGGGCTCAATTTAAAACTAAATAGTTCTTAAAAACTTAAGATTTTGCTTTAAAAAAAAATATCATTATTATTTAAAACCATCGAAAGAGTTTTTGGGATTTAATTTACGTCCCAAGTTCAATCGAATTTTGATTGGTGTATGCTGTGATTACGCTAGCTAACCTGTTGTTAATAGCAGAAAGTGAAATTCTGAAATATTAAAATGATCCACTGTTCTTCTTAATGATTCAATTTGGTACATCTAATGTAATCCTTGCACCTGGCAGCAATACTTTCAGCGTTTTGAATTGATTTCAGCAAATATGCGATATTTTTTAACAGTTTATGCCATCGGAGAATCTTTTGTCCTTCAAGCCGGTTAATTATAAGACATAAAAGGTTTAGTAAACAGCGAGTGGATACTATTTTTACATTGACATCATAGCAACAAGGCCGACAGTCGTCCTCCAAGCGGGTACTTTTTCAATATTATGACACACAATTTCAAAACTACTTTCTTTACTTTAGATTAGAAATAAAAAGAGGCCCATCCAGCGCGTTTATTATAAAACTAATCGGTTGTACCCTTGCAGATTTTCGAGCCTCACTAAGTGATATAATATATCCCAGTATAATACATCCAATCAGTTTGGATTACCCTTTGACAACCCCTCGACCTTGTACAAACGTCTCCGTTAAGTGGGTGGTTTTTGGCAAAAACATTTTTCAAATAAATTCTGATGGAAATAAAGCTCTAACCACTTGTAATGTGTAAGGTCGTGAAAAAAGACTGTCTTACCGAAACTCTGCATCTAAACTCGACGCCAGCAAAACAGGCCTAAGAAATGTAACGTGTAAAACAGTAGCCTGAGGAGAACTATGCGGATATACCTGGGTCGTACAATAGTTAGTATACGCGACTCTGATACATAAGAACATTGGTGCTAGTCAAACACTGAATGTAACATACGTGCAAACATATTTTGCCGTCGATAGTTTCATTCCCGCTACGAACATGTTGTCATTAATTCATGATGATACAATTTCTGAAATATATATAGTCAGTGGTGTAAGAATGAATTTTGTTCCTGCAATTCATTTGTTTCTTTGCTACAATGAATTTGTTGCATTGATGCAATTAGTTTGTTTTGCTGCTGCAATGAATTTGTTCATAGATGCAAGGATGTTGTGTTGTTTTCGCAATAAACATTTTACATTGATTCTATGATCTTCTTTATATCTTCTATTGTTGCAATGCAATACCTTTTTATGTTGCAATGTTGCACCAATGTGGCCGTCGGTGGTGCAATGGTTAGTGTGCGCGGCTCTTGTACATGAGATCCTGGGTTCGAACCCGGCTCTGACCACCTTCAAATTTTCTTTCGGCGGCGGTCACCTCGCATAGTGACGGCGACACTATCGAGTATCTAGCCATGAAAAAGCTTCTCAAATTACCGTTCGGAATCGGTGTAAAACTGTAGGTCCCAATCAGTGAGTGAAAACTGGAAAGCGCACAGCTCAGTGATTGTGAGAAGTTCTCCCCAGTCCCTTCATGGGATGTAATGGGAAACCATGTATGTATGTAATGTTTGATTTCTGCTTTAAATATATTTAATTTTTCATAAATTCATAACTCATAAAAATAAGAAATATAATTGTTGCGTGAAGGGAAAATTAGTTACTGCAGCAGCGAAACGATATATTCTCCAAGAAATCAAGTATTTTTCGTTGCATCAAAAACCAAAATGTCGGATGTACGAAACTTTTACTGCAACAAAGAAAAACATTATCGAATATGTTTCGTCCATACGACGAAGTGTTTCCTTTCAGTATATAGTGATAATCTTTCATCTCTTACGGCAACCTAACTCAGTTAGGACTAGAGGTTTACGCCGCGGCCGGGCGCCGGTCTTTGAGAATTAAAGCAATGCAATTGCATTGCAACTCAATTAAATTCATTTCATTTCACTTCATTTCAATTCAATTCACTTCACTTCAATTCAATTCAATTCAATTCAATTCAATTCAATTCAATTCAATTCAATTCAATTCAATTCAATTCAACTCAACTAAATGCAATACAATTCAATTCAACTCTATTCAACTCAATTCAATTCACTTCACTTCACTTCAATTCAATTCAATTCAACTCAATTCAGATCCATTCACTTCATTTTATTTCTTTTCATTTAATTTAATTTAATTTAATTTAATTTAATTTAATTTAATTTAATTTAATTTAATTTAATTTAATTTAATTTAATTTAATTTAATTTAATTTAATTTAATTTAATTTAATTTAATTTAATTTAATTTAATTT